>LPNX010022542.1:340746-519815 GCA_001517045.1 Pseudotsuga menziesii
CAACACCAGTGGGTTCTCCTGGACCATAAGGATCAAGGCTTCGACAAGTTTTGTTGCACAACTTAGAGCCGAGACACAAAACAACATGGGGTCTGTCATCATAAATGTAAGTGGGAGGAAAAGTGTCCTCAATCTCACAAGTCAAAGTTCAAGTCTAGGTAGATGTCAACATGGATGATACGGATGGGTTGAGAAAGTGATCAATGGTGCCAACATAGCAACATAGCATAGGTCTGTTCAAGATGAGCATACATAAAGGCCTTACATAAAAGACTGCCTAGCCACTCACAATACAAGTCACTCAACACAAGGCAGTACCACAACAAGCTAATCAATGTAAAGTCATAGGTACTAAAATAACCAATAGAGACAATAAAAAATCCAAATACCACCTGTATACCTTCTCAACCATATACATGTCTCTATCTGAAGTGCTAATTTGTCAAATGTGTACCATCTTTGTTGCTCTACTCAAATGGACTATGTCACCACCCATGTCCTTTGTCACCTCAATGGACTAGGAAATCTCGGTCATGGCATGGGACTACTCTACATCTGGTACTGAAATAAAGCTCCGAGTATGGCTCATGTTGATAATGAGTCCATGTTGTATGCCCAATATCAAAGGTTGGCTTTGAAAAAAGAGAAAATATCCATTTGCTACATCATGGTAGCCCAACTACAATGCATGTGATAACATCTGGCTCCAACTGGGACAAGTGCTCTAAAGGAGAGAGTGCTTGAGAACCTCAGAAATCTTTGGTTTGCAGCACCATCTCATCATCAAATATCCAACACTTCCAATGTCTGCTTCATATTTTTTGTTAAGATTCTCTATGCTAAGCTAGATTATCAGCATTCAATTCAATTTCACAATAATAATAACATACAGGATCACTGAAAGAAACAGTATCGCAAGATCAACACAGATTTACCCTGGGAAAACCCTAAAGGGAAAAACCCAGCAAGAAAAGCTTCCTCAATATAGATGATCAAAAAGATAAAAGATAAGACTTCAAACTGGTCCTTCTCCTCCTTGCAGATAAGACTCTCTCTCTCTCTCTCATGCGCTACACAAGTGTGTGTCTGTGTGTTCAAATGAGGAGTGCTTCACTCTTATTTATATTCTTTCGTTCACTTGACTTTTCACTCAACTAAGTCGACCCCACTAAACTTGACTGGGCGGACTTTCTTAGGGAGACTCAAAACATCATATTATTATATTCCGGAGGGTACTAATGACCCGACTTACAACAGAGGGTTTTCCTCATGACTCTCTACTGACCTAATATAGTCGTAATGATTCTCCCGATAGGAACATCGGGGTACAATGAAATACAAATGATTCCCCCGATAGGAACATTGGGGTACAGTAAGTGAATACATTTTGAAGTTACAATTATTCAACACTCCCCCTTAACGAGAAGGGTATTCTACAACAACAACAACAACAATAGTAAGAGAAGAGAGAGCATCTTCAACATCATCAGGGTGATACATCTATAAATCATTGGAAGCTTTTTCATCATCTTTGACATATAGTCTTCATCTTCAATTTCAGCAGCAACAACACTTTGATCGTTCGGTCGACAACATCATCATCAACATTTTAGTCTTTTTCAATCAGCGACATCATCGTCAACGATACTTTGACCTTTCGATCATCATCAACATCATCAACAATACTTTGAGTAACATCGTCAGCAATACTTTTGAGCAACATCATCAGCGATACTTTCATCTCTCGATCAGTAACATCATCATCAATACTTTGAGCAACATCATCAGCAATACTTTGATCTTTCGGCGAGCAACATCATCATCAATACTTTGAGCAACATCATTAGCAATACTTTGATCTTTCGATCAGCAACATCATCATCATCAGCAACAACCTGCAATCCACAATACGAAGACGAAAGTCTACGGATCACTTTAGGACTTAAGTCCAGGGTATTAGAATTTGAATGCCATTTAGATCTTCAAGCAAATAGTTCTAATAATGTTTGCAGCAAAAGAATCGAGAATGAAGATACAAACTGAACAAAATAAACCACACAGGAAACAGACAAGTATTGCTCAGGAATTTACAGTATCATTCACAAATAAGAATATCCGGTGTTACAATAGTTTACATAGGTAGAATTCGAATGCATGGGATATCAATTCGAATCCTCCAAGTGGATATGACTGTATCTAACAGATTCTCTAACTCAAGGTCTCGCAACCAATATCGGAGTCCAAATAGATAACTCCTTGATGATCAATAACTCCAATAACCACTGACAGCTAGTTAACTCAGTGCAACTGAGTGTGGTAGGTAGGAAACACGCTCCTCCCCATGCAACCATGCATTATCCATGCATTGGTAGCGCTAGCTTAACTGACTGTGAAGTAACTGAATGTAACTGGGGGCTAACTAAGACTAACTAGTACTAACACCAATTAACTGAAGTAGGTTGGTGCTGGGACTCCCTGTGGCTTCTAAAATGTAGGGATTGGTCTAGGAGGCGCCCAAACTGATGCATGTTCATGCAGTAAGTGGCTGTTAACCTCTAGCAGTGTTCCCCACACTCCAGTGACTGGTACATGAGGCCCCATTAGGCCAAGTGGACCCAATTGTACTAGTGGACCCAATTAATTAATTTAAGGTTCCTAAGTTAGGCAATAATTAATCTAATAGACATTTGACCAAGGAAGGATTAATAATCCTAACACAGGGATGATACAATTCTACCACATTCTCGAGGACCGAAGTCTCCGGATACTATTACGGGATAATCACTCCCTATCGCTTTAGGACTTAGGTCCAAGGATGATACAATCCTACCACATTCTTGAGGACCGAAATCTCCGGATACTATTACAGGATAATCACTCCCTATCACTTTAGGACTTAGGTCCAAGGATGATGCAATCCTAACACATTCTCGAGGACCGAAGTCTCTGGATACTATTACGGGATAATCACTTCCTATCACTTTAGGACTTAGGTCCAAGGATGATGCAATCCTGCTTCTTTCTTGAAGACATAAGTCTACGGATCACTTTAGGACAAGTGTCTAGGGATGATACAATCCTACTTATTTCTTGGAGACAGAAGTCTGCTGATCACTTTAGGACAAGTGTCCAGGGATGATACAATCCCATTGCAACATCATTGCTCCCCTTTTTGGGGAAGGTCTTTTTGAACAACACCAAGCTTGCCTCGAAAGTATTCAAACTTTATTTGAGACAGAGGCTTTGTCAACATATCAACAACTTGTTCATCGGCACTCACATACTGGAGCTTTATGGCTCCCTTCTGTATCATATTTCGAATGTAGAAATACCGGATTTCTATGTGCTTCGATTTATCATGGAACATTGGGTTGTCTGTCATCTTTATACAACTCTGGTTATCACATAGAATCACTGTGGTATCCAACTCCAGGTTAAAAAGACCTGACATCAGCTTCCGAAGCCATATGGCTTCACAACTAGTAGAGCAAGCTGCTATGTATTCTGCTTCAGCCGTGCTAAGAGCAACACTAGATTGTTTCCTGCTAAACCATGAAATCATAGCAGACCCCAGACAATAACATCCACCTGATGTGCTTTTCTTTTCTGAGACACTTCCAGCCCAATCTGCATCTGTATAGCCATACAATCTGTAGTCATGGTTTCCATCATAGTATAGATCAAAGTCTATAGTTCCTTTCAGATATCTCATCACATGTTTTGCAGCTACCAGGTTAACACGTGTAGGTTAAACTAGATACTGACTCAAGGTGTTCACAGCAAAACAAATGTCTGGTCTAGTATTTGTTAGATACATCAACGACCCAATAATCTGTTTGTATTGAGTCATATCCACTAACTATGATGATTCATCAGCCAACAACTTCAGGTTGGTATCCATGGGTGTGGACATGGCTTTACATTCCAACATATCAAATCTTTTTCAAAATGTCTACTGCATACTTTCTTTGATTGAGAAAGATTCCTTTTGAACTTTGCCACACTTCCAGACCTAGAAAATAGTGCATTAATCCAAGGTCTTTCATCTCAAATTCCTCAACGAGCTTGTTCTTGCATTCTTTAATCTGTTTCTCATTCCTTGTCAGAAATAGGTCATCCACATATAGTAATAGTATGACAGGTTCATCATCTATAACCTTGAAGTAAAGGTTAGGGTTGGCTTTACTCTTGGTAAAGTCCAAGCTTGTCAGGAAACTATCTATCCTTCCATACCAAGCTCTAGGATCTTGCTTCAGGCCATACAGGGCCTTCTTCTATTTGCATACGTGAGTCTGTCATTCTTCAACTTCAAATCCTTGTGGTTGTTCTATGTATACGTCTTCCTCAATCACACCATTCAAGAAGGTCGTCTTTACATCCATCTGGCGTAAGTTCCACTCCATTATGGATGCAAGTGCCATGATGGCTCTAATCGAAGTATACCTTGCTACTGGTGCAAATGTTTCTTCATAATCAATTCCCTCTTTTTGAGAGAAACTTCTAGCCACAAATCTTGCCTTGTATTTCTCTATACTTCCATCAGCTGCACGTTTTATCTTGTAAATCCACTTGGAAGATACCACACTCTTGCCTTCTGGTTTGGGAACTATATCCCACACATCATTCTTCGTTATTGATTGGTATTCTTCTGTTATTGCTTCTTCCCATTTTTTCTTCTGTACAACTTCTTCATAGTTTGTAGGTTCTTGATCTACAAGATCACACATTAAAGCTACATAGTTGGAAAATGGATTTGGCTTCTTGCTTATCCTTGTGGAGCCTTCTGGAGTGCCATATCTTTCTTCTTCTTGTATAATTTCTCTTACCCAAGCAGGCTTTCTCTTCCGTGATATCTCCATTGTGGGAGGTTCTTGTGGTACTGTCATATCATGATCTTTAGGTGTTTCATCTTCAGGGAGGAATGCAACCTCTGCATTTCTGGGAGGTGCATCTTCCTCATATACTTCTTCATGTTGACATTTTCTGGACCTCTTGAGAGCTGCTTCTTCATCGAATGTTACATCTCTACTGATTTCCATGTGATGGAATCCAGGAATGTAAATTCTGAATGCCTTGGATACTTCACAGTATCCAACAAATATTCCCTTCTTTCCGGAAGGTTCCAACTTGGTTCTTTTTTCTTTCGGTATGTGAACATATACTGGACAACCGAATATCTTGAGGTGACTTACTTCAGGTTTCTTTCTCGTGAACATCTCCTCTGGAGTCTTGAATCCAAGAGCACTGTGAGATATTCTATTCTGTACATAGACAACAGTTCTTGCTGCTTCTGCCCATAGATGCATTGGAATATCTTGATCATATATCATTGTCTTCACTGCCTCTATAATGGTTCTGTTCTTTCTTTCCGCAACACCATTTTGTTGAGGATTGTAGGGAGTAGTTAGTTCCCTCTTGAGTCCAGCATCTTTACAAAAGGATTCAAATTCTTTTGAAGTATATTCTCCGCCATTGTCTGATTGGAGTGTCTTGATTCTTTTGTCTGAAAGGTTTTCTATCAAGGCTTTGAATTCCTTGAATTTTTCAAACACTTCGTTCTTTGCTTTCAAGAAGTATAACCATGTCTTTCTTGAATAGTCATTAATAAATGTAATATAGTATTCAAAACCACTCAAGGATGTGGAGGAAATTGGACCGCATACATCTGAATGAATTAATTCCAATGTACCCTTAGTTTTTGTTTCACTCTTTGGAAATGGATTCTTGATATTCTTTCCTTTTGTACATCCTTTGCAAATTCCTTCATGGTTGATCTTCAAGTCTAGTAGGTCCCGTCACTACTTTGTTCACATGAGGTTTTGCTTTGTAATTTATGGGGGCAAGCCTCCTATGCCACACTTCACTAGGGTTAGTGGTCTCATGAACAAGGGTTGTTTCTAAATGCCCCTTGAGTATATATAGGCCTCCTTCTTCTTCACCAATAACAACTGCATCTTCAATTGACTTTCCTTTGGGCCACATGAGTACTTGTCCATCTATGAATGCAACTCTATATCCTTTCTTATCTAATGTTGAGATAGAAAGTAAGTTCTTCTTTACACCTGGTACAAATAAAACTTCCTTCATCTTCAAGGGGTTTCCTGAATCAAGCTTGTAGTTTGCTTCACCAATTCCGTTGATTGGATATTGATAGTCATCTCCTAGAGATACTTTCTGAGGAGAGTTCCTTTCTTCAAATTTTGACATAATTTTCTTTTGTCCCGTCATGTGCTTTGAAGCACCACTATCAATAACCATGTGTCTTCTCCAGGTGTTATAGACCCAGAGTGTGTAGAGAATAGTAAATACTCTTCTGCATCTTCTTCTCTTGCTTGCTTTCTCTGAGGTCCTTCTTCTTCTTCTTCTTCATCCTCATCTTCAACTAGATGTGCATGATGTCTTTTGTTGTTGTTCCTCTTCTTGTATTCTTCTTTCTTCAAAGGACAATTTTTGGCAATGTGTCCTACCTTATCACAATTGAAACATTGAAAGTTGGAGTAGTCCCTCTTTGGGAAACTTTCTCTTGTTCTTTGAAACCTTTTGGGAGGTTGAGACTCCTTGTGGTTTCCCTTCTTGAAGTTGGGTTGACTTCTTCTTTTCTTGGTATGGGTGGCTAGGGCTTGATCATCTTCCTTCAGTAGAGCTTCTCTATTGGCCACTCTAGCCTCCTCTTGAATACAATCTTCCCATACAATATCAAACTTCATGCTTTCCTTTCTGGCACACATAGTTTGGATGAACGAATCCCAGGGTCTAGTGAGACCATTGAGAGCAGTCATAACCAACTCATCTTCATCAAGGTTGTCTCCAATGGCTTCTAGTTGTTCCTTGAACTGGGAGACCCTTGTGAAATAGTCCTGGATGGATTCTCCATGACTCATCTTGGTGCTCTTCAACTGAGCTCTTAGGTTCATCTTTCTGTTGATGTTTCTTCCTTCATACATCCTTGCTAGGGCATCATACATTTCTTTTGAAGTCTTCTTGGATGACACTTGAGGGATCAAGTGATCCTTGATAGAGTCAACAATAATCCTTTGTGCCCTAATCAGATCCTTCTTGTGCTTCTTAGCTTCAGCCTCATCAGGTTCTGCAACTTCTTCCTCGACATATTTGTCAAGATCATTCTCCTCGAGAATGAGGCCAATTCTGTATTTCCATGCTCGGAAATTCTCTATGCCTTCTAGTTTGTCCTCAAGCTTGGTGCTTAGGGCCATCTTGTCAGGGGATTACAAAAAATTGAAATTCTTGAAAATGAGAGATTGATCTTACCAGGAGATGCGCTTGACTGACGCGAGTTGATTGGTGTGCTTGGTTTTTAGAGATCTCAAGTCTTCACCTTTCAAAACTGACTTGCAAGATTCTGCAGTGCAGTTTTTTGGTTTTCTGGATTTCTGCAGTTTTCTGGTCTAGTGTCAAACTAGGGTTTGACTTTCTCGGAGATCTACCCACTCAAAAATTTCGATCTCAGGTTCAATGGATGTGCTCTAGGAGGGCGCAACTTTCTATGCAGCCAGATCTTCAAAAATCAAATTTTCTTTGAAACGCTAATTTCTTGTCGAAGAGGGAGAGAGGGATTTTTCACCTTGTGAAAGTTGTCCTATTCAAGTTAGCTCTGATACCATGTTAAGATTCTCTATGCTAAGCTAGATTATCAGCATTCAATTCAATTTCACAATAATAATAGCATACAGGATCACTGAAAGTAACAGTATCACAAGATCAACACAGATTTACCCTGGGAAAACCCTAAAGAGAAAAACCCAGCAAGAAAAGCTTCATCAATATAGATGATAAAAAAGATAAAAGATAAGACTTCAAACAGGTCCTTCTCCTCCTTGCAGATAAGACTCTCTCTCTCTCTCTCTCATGCGCTACACAAGTGTGTGTGTGTGTTCAAATGAGGAGCGCTTCACTCTTATTTATATTCGTTCGTTCACTTGACTTTTCACTCAACTAAGTCGGCCCCACTAAACTTGACTGGGTCGACTTTCCTAGGGAGACTCAAAACATCATATTATTATACCGGAGGTTGCTAATGACCCGACTTACAACGAAGGGTTTTCCTCATGACTCTCTACTGACCTAATACAATAGTAATGATTCTCCCGATAAAAACATCGGGGTACAATGAAATACAAATGATTCTCCCAATAGGAACATCGGGGTACAGTAAGTGAATACATTTCAAAGATACAATAATTCAACATTTTTGAATGTACCTGTTCCTACTCACAAGGAAACAGACTATAGCCGAGCAACATGTATGGCATAAAGATAAATGCATAAAAGTAAAGATGGAAGTAAAATGCTGAAATAACAAACTAATGTAAGAACTGTTAAGACAGTTGCAGGTTTTATTAATTAAAAGACACATTCAAACCAGGAAAGGAGGCCAGATTGAATGGCCAGAAGACTAGCACAGAAAAAAGAAAAGAAAAAGAGACTTAAATCCTACTGGTTAAGTGTATTTATTTAGTGCTACCTCCTCTAATAGGCCAATTATAAGTTACTGCTAAATCATGCCAGGGACATAGTCCCTCATATGAACTTGATTAAATCGGATATGATTTGAATGATAAGAAGTTAAAAGCATTCATAGACATTGAAAGTACGTAGAATGAACCAAGGTAAGCCTCTACCTCCCCGACAACGATGCCAAAAATGTTATCACGGATCTTGTAGTTACCATGTAGAGTGATCCTATACAGGATGGCAGAGGGGAGAGGAAACTAAAGCCGAGAACTACGAATACCCCAACCCCCAAAATGATAGATGGTTGTCACTCCGGTTGAGATATCTCCTTCGCTTTACGCCAATGAAGCCTAAGTGACAAAGGGAGAGACCCAGACCTATCCTAGAAGGAAAGACCTAAAGCTAAATCACCAGATCAAACTAAAAGCATAGAGTACGTAAGGTGAAAGCTATAAACCCTAGATTTAAGTATAAAGCCACGATTTAAGGAATACTTGAGTAGAGGGTTGTTACAGATGTCATTGATGAGCAAGGTTGTCATTGATGACAAAGGTATGATAAATGTTGATGATATGGAAAGGGTTACATGGCAGTTTGGGCATTGGAGCATTAGGTTATCCAAATGACCCATTTTGTTGTCATTTGTTGTGACTTGATGAGGTCATGAAGCCCACACACATGGTGGCTTGATAGTCGTTGTTGCCACTATGATGGTGATGCCCTGGTAAGGCATGCCTCATGATGCCCTTGGTTGTGGATCCCATTGCTTGTACTGTGAAGACTTGATGACTATGCACATGGTAGTTTGGTTCTTGAAACCCATACACATTGTGTCATGGTGTGGAGCTGGTACATATTTTTGAAGCCTTTAATGAAGTCCTTCTTAAACACTCAATAGTGTTTTAATTGTTGGTGTGGAGGAGCAACCCTCCAGCTTCTTAGACAGGATAACCCTCAAACGACTTCAAGTCCTTACTATCAAATAGACTACTGATTCTTTGGATGATTTAAATCTTTAAATAATATTTTTTAAATCTTGCCTTGACTTGTATAGTCGACCCAGTTAACAAGGAGGGTCTTTATTTATTTTAAATAAGTTTTTTAAGGTCGTCTAGTTCAAGATTTAACCCTCAAATGACTTCATAAAAAATTGTATATATACAAGTCACTTCATTTTCGATTTTATGTGTGAAAAACAGTAGCTGTACTGAGGTATTACACTGATATTTTTCGGTTTTGTTACTGAGGAGTCTTTGGGTCTGTTGTGGTGAAGAATTCGGTGGTGACTTAGCTTTGATTTTTTTGTAGCAGAAGAGATTTTTTTTCTCTGATATTCGGGTGAATAAGTTACATGTGGTCCTGAGATAGTCGAGGGTGAAAAGAATTTTTAAAGTTTACAAAATTCTGATTTTGTGTAGACTGAAGCAACCGCTACTGTAAATAACTTTGGAAGTTTTATAAGGTGAATATAACAACAGACATACGAAAAGATGGACAAGGATCAGACTCTTCAGCAGTTTAAAGATAGTTGATCATGGGATATGGGCAATCCTTTTAATGACGAGGAAACATACTGAGAGCAGACTTCTGGATGCGTAGCTGTGGTTTTAGTGGATAGATGTGGTTCCATATTTGACAAGGTGATGACTGGAGTAGTAAGCAGTGGTTATCTGCAGTGATGATCTTGAACAACAAAAAAGCTTGATGACAGTGCCACCTACAGCAGATTAATGTGACAAAGTGACATCAGTAGACAAGTTAATGAGCAGAGGTTTATGATAGTAGCAGATTGATATGACAAAGTGACATGTTTTTTGGATAACAGTGATACCTTGAACTGGATGACGTGATATAATAGAGATAGTTGACTGGATTGGTTTGATAAGATTGTTACTTTTTGCAAGCTGGGTCTTGCACACCCTTTCTTAATTGGATCTAAGAAAAACCAAGCTGGGTCTTGGAATAGAAGTTGGTGCTTCTCAGTTAGTTGAAGCTAATGCAATCACGAAGATTGTGGTCTTCATTGTAATTCATTTCAAATTAGATATAATAAATTTTACAATACTTTTCTTCTGATATGTCTCCTATGATATGTGTTGAGAATATGATTATTGTTGATGTACTTAGTAATATGCAATTGATGATCTTTGTTTGAGTTCTAAGAAGTGAAATTGTTAAAAGTGCTAACACACTAATTCACCCCCCCTCTCTGTGTGTCATTGTGTCCAACAACCCAAACCTTTCCTAGAAGGAAAGACCTAAAGCTAAATCACCAGATCAAACTAAAAGCCTAGAGTACGTAAGGTGAAAGCTATAAACCCTAGATTTAATGATAAAGCCACGACTTAAGGAATACCTGAGTAGAGGGCGGTTACAAATGTTTGGAATGCTACTCAATTCAAATTACGTGGTGTCTAACAAATTTAATTACTAGATCTAGGATTTGTGTGTTGATTCAAACAATGAAACTTGGAACCCTAGGGGGATTTAGATGTGAAAATTAGGGGAATATCCAAGGTAGGGTTTGATTAGGGAATTAGGGCTTTTAACACACTAAATTACTTGCTTGGATAACAGGGATGACAATGTTCAAAATCGAGCTAAACCAGAACAAAACACACTCAGAAAATTGATGATAATGAAGGGAGGACGATTTTCCAAGGGGATGAGTGCCACTTCTGCATGTGTAAATGGAATCTAATGGTGACGCCTAGGAGGATCTGGAGGTTTTGGATGAAGGCCGTCAAAACCCATATCGCCAAAAAATTAAGATTCTAAGTGCAATATGCCCCGTTGAATTTTCCTACTTACTACAAAACGGTTTTTTAGTAAAATAAATGATGGGCAATGCATGAAGAATAAGCCAAAGAGAAATCGGCTAAGATACTCACCTGAAATTTGTGAATACCTTCCTAGATGATGAGGATTGCTACCTCATAGATCAAATGAGAGATCTGGACAAGTTCTTGATGAAAACGATTTTCTTAATGACCCTAGTGAAACAAGAAAGATTGAGATTTGCAAACAAGAAGTAAATGATAAAGAAATGGAGATTCATAAAGAAGTAACCACTCCTTGATAAAACCAAACTGAAGAATGACGTCAGGGTCAGTCCCCCACCAATGCGCCTCTGTCCAATTCGCCTCCTTCACCTGCAAATCGAAATGGGTACAAGAAGATACAAGAAACTATGCCAACCTAACTTATTGCAAGAAAAAAATAGTTTCAATCATCGTCACATTCATTCATCCACAAAGACACAAGTGTTTGATCCCAGAAAAATCTCTTTATTCAGAAGTTCCAATGTCAGAGCTCATGGTTTACAATGGGGGGCGGTCTCTTCTTTATATAGATTTTGAGAGACGCAAACCCTAACTTACTTTTTCATCCAACGGTTGAGATTAAAACATCATCAATGGTGGAGATCACTTTTACATGGATCAACACATGGATCAACTTGACTAGATCAAGAGGGCCACACTTTTTTCCCATTGATGCCTTGTCTGAGTCAAAATACATCATAACATAAGATATAACATGATAATACATCAAGGGGGTTACCTTAGGATCTCAATTCTCCCTAGGGCCCATTACAAAATCATAACATCAGATATAACAATGTCATACATCACATAGCCAAAGTGATGGGCGCCCCATGGGGGACGTCCTCACTGGATGAGCCAAATAAATAATCTTGGACAACCTGTTGACTGAAACTAGTGAAGAATTGTCTGGAGAGCCATAATGAATCATCTGAATAAATTTGCTTGCCATTTCCTTGACCACGCGATACAAATCGCTTTTCTCAATGATTTCCTAGTTCTGTTTTTGATAGTACATCCTCCAAAAATCATAAAAATCATCATATCTTCTTTCAGGATGAGAACTGGGGAAAAATGAATGCACAGGAGTAACTTGAGACATAGTAGAATGGTAATAGTGACTACTCATACCCCTTAGATCACTGTGGCGCCCTAGGAGAACCATAATAACTACCATCTGTAATAGAAAAATATGATCTGGCCAATAATAAAGTGATAATAATCACTGATCATAAAATATGGGGCCAAACTATGAAAACTAAAACCGCAGTATTGGTCCTGGGCATCTCTGGAGCAAATATAATCACTGTCAAATTTTTAGCCATTGCCTAGGGAACTATGTTTGACTTGGTCAACTAGGTTGACCGGGTCAAAATACCCAAACTGAAGGTGAGATGCTAAACTAAGCTGAACCTGCATGCATCCAAGGTAAGATTTGCTCCAAGATGTATATAAAAACCCAACTTAAATTATGCCATTCAGAATCATGGTGACCATAATGATAATAACCAGTAAGATATACCCCTGTTAGCCATCGAAACAGAGTACCTGAGTAGAGAGGGGTTACAGATGTTGATTATGCTTACTCAAGTTGTTTATCAAGTGACTTGTGGATTTGATTAAAAGATCTAGAATTTGTGTTAATCCAAAGTATCAAACTTGAAACCCTAGGAGGATTTGGATGTGAAATTGGGGAAATTCCCTAGGTAAGATTTGATTAATGAATTAAGGCTTTTAACATAGTAGATTAATTGCTTGGATGACAAATGTAACAATAGATGGGATCCAAACAAAATGGGGATAAAGCATACTCAGAAAATCGCTAACAATGAAGGGAGGGCGATTTTCCTAGGAGATTGGTGCCATGTTAGCATGGGTAAATGGAGTCCAAGGGTAACGCCTAGGTTGGGGTTTGGTTTTGGATGATATCCATCAAAGCCCAAATCGCCAAATTTTGATATTCCAAGTATAAGATGCCTCGATGAATTTCCGTACTTTCTACAAGAGGGTTTTCAGTAAAATTGATTGATGGATAATGCATTGAAATATAAACAGAGAGAAATTGGCTAAGATACTCACTTGGATTTTATAGATGCCTTCCTGGATGATGAGGATTGCTTCCTCATAGATCAAATGAGAGATTTGGACAAGTTTTTGATGAAAACGTTTTGCTCAGTGACCCATAACGTCCTCCCCACCTGCCACACGAAGGGGAAAACCAATAAGTAATGACAAGCAAGAATCAAGATTTGGAAATAAGCAGGAAAAAATAGATAAATGGAGAGTCATAAAGAAGTAACCACTCCTTGATAAAACCAAGTCGAAGTCCCCCCACCAATGTGCCTCTCTCCAAGTCACCTCGTTCACCTGCAAATCGAAATGTGTACAAGAAGATACAAGAAGGTATGCCAAATGTCTCAGTGCAAGAGAGAAACAGTTTCAATCATCACCACATTCATTCATCTACAAAAGACACAAGTATTTGATCCCAGAAAGATCTCTTTATTTAGAAGTTCCAATACCAGAGCTCATGGTTTACAATGGGGGCAGCACCTCTCTTAAATAGATCAAGAGTACAACTAACTTTCATTCGATGGTTGAGATTATAACATCATCAATGGTGGAGATCTTTTAATCTTGTTCTACATACATGGATCAACATGACCAGGTCAAGAGGAGTGCACTTTTTCCCAAGGACGCCTAAGCATAGTTGAAAAAATCGGCATCGACAAAAAATCGACAAGGGTCTCAAATACAACTTCTCGGTAACATCGACAAAAAAATGGGCAAAAATCGGCAAACCACGACAAACATTAAAAAATACAAAATTTATTCATTTTTTTTAGATTTTTAAACATATAAAGCAACAACAACATTAGATAAACACATTGACACATAAATATGGATAATGCATTGATATATATGATGTAGTGGATGCCAAATAAAAAAAAGATATATCAAAGTTTTAAATATTGGAAATTTGGAAGTTTCAACACCAGTTGGGACATTGGTCATCCCCCTTCCTCTAGGCTCTAGCCCTTGCCTCTACATCTAATCTCGAAATTGATCTTCCAAGGACATTAGCCAACGCATTACAATTTTGATGAAGCTTCCTAATCCAAGCATTATAAGGTAGAAAAAGCTTCCCATGCTTAATAAGTGATTTTGCTTCATGAAGGGTACGTACATTTTTATTAAGGTGATGACAAAGGAGTTCAATCAACTTCACTAATCAAGCATCAACACCACCAACATCAAGGTACATAGAGATTTTGATGTGCGTGATTAAATTCAATCCCTTACCCTCATACATGATAGAATCTCGTGGAAATGTTGCAATCCTGAAATCCTGAAAAACTAGTAAGTCTGTTGAATTTTGAATGGGATCTAAAATTCTACTTTTTGCATACAAAGATTGATTAGGTTGAAACCAATCTCAAACATCCTGAAACAATTAATGATAATGTTAAAAATTTAAGTAAAAGTGACATTCCCCTTATCTTTTATTTTAAGAATTTAACATTATCATTTAATATAACTGACATCAACATCACTTGTATTTTTTTAGAAATCCGTGTTTTTAAATCTATTAAAAATACCTAGTAATTTTCAAACTTTCCCTTAAAGCAAAGGACCCTGGCGATTTTCTCTATCATGTCGCGATTTTTTGTAAATCTCACGTGGTGCGATTTTTGGTAAAACTTGCAATTTTTCAGCCAAACAAATTGGCAACTTGAAAAAGTCGCGAAATTTCACGACATTTGCGATTTTTCGCCGATTTTATCAACTATGCGCCTAGGTAAGGCATAATACATCATGGTGCTAGGATATAATATGATAATAAATCAAGTGGGGTGCCTTAGGGGCGCAATTCACCCTATGCCCCAATACAACATCATAAAATAAAATAAGGTATATTAATGAAATACATCATATGACCAAGGACAGGGGTGCCCCATGGGGGATGTTCTCCCTAGCAGATCCAAATAAATAATATGGAGTATAAAACTGAATGAAAATTGTGTAGAGATGCCCCAAGATCCATAATAAATCATCTAGAAGCATTTCCTTGCCATTTCCTTGAGCAAAGAAGTCAAATCGATTTCTTCAGTGATTTCCATAGTTCATTTTTTAGTGGTACAACCTATGAATACAATAAAAATCATCATAACTTTCTTTAGGATGAGAACTGGGGAAAGCTGACTGCACAGAAGTGTTCGGAGACATGGTAGAATGCTACTGGTGACTACTTATACTCACTGATCCACTGAAACGCCAAAATATATCATCATCTCATAATAATAATAATGGCCAAAGTCAATAAAAAATAATAATAAACTCTGGAACTCAATAACTGTGAACATTTGATGAAAACTGAGATTGTAGTATTGGTCCTGGGCATGTCTGGAACAAATATGAACATTGTTGATTTTTGTAGTCCCTGCTTTGGGAACCATGTTTAATTTGGTCAACTAGATTAACCAGGTCAAAATACCCAAACTGAAGGTGAGATTATGAACTGAGCTCATCCTGCATGCATCCTGTTACCAACTTATTTGTACCATAGTTGGATTAGCTGAGGAGCCACCATTTGACAAACATGATAAATGTTTATTCTCCAGTGTATCATATGATCCGCCTTTGTGCCTAACCAGTTTTGGCTAGTCAGTTTTTGTTTTAAATAATTATGACCATGGCCCCGCGGGGTTTGTAATAAAATGTGTTAGTAGGGTGTTTTGAGTGGTTCGGTCTCCTAAGACGTAGAATTTCAACTAAGGTAATCCAGGGAGTTTTTTTCCCTTGTCAATTATGCTTTGCCTATAGCCGGGTATAATCGACGAGGTTTTCTCCCGCTTCCTCCAAAGCTGGAATGTCCGATTTTGAATTTTGGACCTTGGGGGGTTATTAGAG
Source organism: Pseudotsuga menziesii (assembly GCA_001517045.1). Taxonomy (NCBI): domain Eukaryota; kingdom Viridiplantae; phylum Streptophyta; class Pinopsida; order Pinales; family Pinaceae; genus Pseudotsuga; species Pseudotsuga menziesii. Next base: position 356,952 of record LPNX010022542.1, read on the forward strand.
CCCAACTGAGTATGTACAAACCTACTAGACATTATTAGAATAGATTATGGTCATGTCCTAAGTCACCAGGAATCCTAGAAAAATTTTTACTAGACGCGTTGGATTTAGGATTTTAATTTTTTAATTTTTCCTAAGTTTTTAATTAAATTTTCCATAAATTAAATGGAAAAATTCAAATTGTAATAAGTCAGCTATCCGGGGTCCGAATTTAGTGATTGAAGGCTCTAACTCTAAGCCAAAAATCATTCTTGATCAGCCAGCCAGCTATCTCCAAGTTTTAGATTATCATTCAGCTACATAACTCATAATTTCTCAAAAAAGTCAGTTTCAGGGAAATTATTGATTAAATATTAAAAATGATAATTTTGGAGAAAATCCAAATCTCTCCAAATTAATCCGAATTGAACGAAATGAAATGCAGAATGACATGTCATCAGGCATTAATGATGATTGAGGTTGGCACCAGTCCTCTTCAGTTAGCAATCGGAGAGCATTGAGTTCTCATCCACTTGGCCAATTCGCCTCCTTCAGTGATGACCACGTTTGGGTGAGGTGGAGCTTGTTTATTGGCTTGGTGTTATGTTCGAGGTTGAAGAGTGACATGTGTTCCGTGTTTCTAGGTATTGGCTTCTCCATACCTAGCTCCAGGCTCCTCCAAGACCTCACGCCTACCTTCCTAACCTCTCACGTGTGCTCTTCCTCATCCCTCACGTCTTAGGCTTGGAACCTCACGCTTTTGAAGATGGAGTGCTCCTATGGGTTGGAGATGGAGTGGTTAGGGTTGGAGTGGGGGTGCCTTGCCTATGTGGAGGCCTCCCCTCACTCCTACCTTCTTTATTTTTGGTTTGTGCTCTCTCACGTGGCTAGATGGCTACGTTTGCGCCCTCCTTGCATGGTGTGGTATTAGGGTTTTAGCAACCTCTCATTGTATAAGTAGAGGCTCTTTTAGCTCTATGGAGATGGGATTTTTGGCATAGAAACTCTGGAGAATTTCTATTGTAATATTTTGCTTAAGATTTAATAAAGTTGATGACTTTGGAGGTCAACGCAGAAGCTCTATGTTGGTCATGATTCACCGTGTGAGGTGATACCTTTCTTTGATCCTTTCTTTATGGATTCTTAAGCATTTGATTGTGTAAATTTTGAAGGCTAACATTCTAGCACTATTTCATATAATCTATGCTTTTCTCTTGAAGGCTGTGTGCTTTCAGGTATCGCCCGATATACAGGGGCTTTTTAATGGTTAGCATTCATTCTGCAGGTTCCACAAGAAGTCATTCTCTTTCAGGAAAATCGAGAAGCACAATTTCTTTTCCCTCTTCCATCAAGTAAAAGAAATCTTTCCGGTTACTTTTCTCAAGTTTAATCTAAGTTCATCCTTTGTCAATATTTCCATGTGTCTCATGTTCGTTTTGACCTGAGAAAGTAGCTTGGGATTTGATCCTAAGTGCCACATAATTTTGTGGCTACTTCTCTTTCCCCACTAGCATCCTTGCGTATATCCAGGTAGTCTGGACGGTTTTGGGACTAGTGCTTCTAGTGCTCACCTTGTTCGGAGGTTGATCCCACCTTTTATTGATTATTGATTGATTTTTCCCCCTTCCTCTAGGTTGGATTTGGCCTCCTTCCGCCTTATTGTGTGTTTTTCTTCGCTGCCCTCTTTTTCATTTTTATTGCAGCCACTTTTCTCTCTTATCACTTTCCCGTTTTTTACCTTTTTTGCAGCTCATTGATTATTTAGTTCGCTGCCCTATTCTTCCCATCTTTGGCACTCAATTTCCTGTTTTTTGTTCCCCCCTTTTCTCCCTCTTTTCTCTTTTGTTTCAGCCCTCTTTTTGGTCTTTTCCATCTTCTTCTTTTTTCCTTCTTTGCAGGTTTGAAGAAAAGGTTCTCAACAAAAAGATAAATCACTCTCCTTTTTACATAAAATCCATTAATAAAGTTTCATGTTAGTCTTCTAGCTTTATTTCAAAAGTCTTTTCAAGGGTTGAATTCCCAAGGCAAATTGTAAATCTCAATAAAGTTTCTCTTTTTGTTTGAGTGGAGTTTTTAAGCCCCCACTCTCAACCTCCCCCATTTGGGGAGGTTTGTGGTGTTCTTATTTTTATGTGCTTGGATTAGATGTGCTCTTGCTTAGAATAATCTCTTTATCTTTCTTAGAATACCAATTGTTAGATTAGCCCATTTTGCTTCATTACTAAGTTGATTATTTCATCTTTTAAATGTTTCATCTTTCAATAAGTAAATCAACTGTTTAAAGTAGAAATCTCTTGAATCTCACTTTGTGGTTCAAGAGTGCTCTCTATCAGAGAGTTGTCTTTTATTTCGTTTTTTACTTACCCCCATGCTCTCTATTAGGGCCTAAAAACCTGAAAGAGATTTGTGGGTAGATTAGTTTTTTTTACATTTTTGTAAGTCAATTAATAAATCTTTAAAGTCTCTTGAACTTGTCGTAATCCAAGTGAAGAGCACTCTCTATCGGATAGCATTCCCACTGCATATCCTTGCATCAAGCATATAGTTTAGCTAAGTCTCTTGAACTTTTGTCATAAGACAAAGTCAAGAGCGCTCTCTGTCAGAGGTTTTAACCAATTTACTTAATAAAATTCTCCAACTCACATTTCCCCGCTAATTAATTAATCTCGTTGTTTCCTTGTTCGAGTATGCTTTGACCGACCTAAAAATCGAAGTACCCAGAAACAACATTGGATTGTTAATCTTACAAGACTCATCATAATAAAATTTTACCCCGTAACCAACTCACCGGTGTTGTAGAAAGTTTCCTAAGTCATTCCTAGTAAAGGCGCCGGAACTCCCCGCTGTCTAGAGTCGCAGCTAGCTGGTCAATCTTCGCGATACTAGCCTGAGATACTGGGCGGGCCGTCATGTCTCCAACGGATTAACTTGGAAGATTTTCCCGGTTGATCTTTTGATACCTTTCGTTGAAGCCCTAAACAAGACCATTTAAAAAAAAACATTTAAAATATATCAAGAGCACTCGCATAACATCCACTAGCTTTATTTCAGGACTTGGTTTTATCTCTTTAATCATTACAGAGCTTCGACTCCATAAGGAACTAGTCTATTAATTTATGCGTGACTGTTACATCTGGATCATCTGTGAATGCATCTTTATCTCACAAGTCTTAATATACTGTTCATCTTTTAATCCAGTACAACAACGTGGATTGCTTTTGTCTTGTGTTCAAAATTCATAATTGTTAATCATCTTTCATCACAATAACTCCGAAACAACACCCATCCACATCATAACATCAAAAACTTACCTTAAACATTGAGCCATAGAAAACTCTTTGTTAGGGACTACCCCTCTTGGCTTCGTTAGGAGTTAGCCTAAATGGAGGAGCTAGGAGTAGGTGACAGTACCTGGCTCTGTGCTTGCCCCCAAGGTCACACCTCTCCCACTTTCCTAAGTGAGGAGACATCTTTCGGAAGATTTTTGCTGTTGGTGTGCGATCGGCGAACAACACATCCAAGGTAAGAACTTCTCCAAGATGTATATTAAAACCCAACTTAATTCATACTAATCAGGATCATGGTGACAATAATAATAATAATCAATAAAATATACCTATGTCTTTGAACAATCTTTGAATGTTCTAGAAGTCCCTTGTATATGCCATACTTACAAAGTTTAATCAATTTGTTAATACTGGGTGAAGGTGGAAAACCAGGCTTAGGCAAAAGGATATGACTTCTAGTTGACTTTGACCATGTGATCTCTCCGAATGACAACAAAATACACACAACCACAGTGACATATGCATGACAGATAGCAATAGGGGATGGTGGTGTCTCACAAATGGATAAAGTACTTGGGCTTGTTTCCTTTAGGCTCTAGCAATTAGCCTATTAATAGCCAACCTACAAAGGCAGGTGCCCTGGAAAGCCTTATGGGCTCCAAAAAGTGACTAAGGCCTAGCCCTGCTGTCAGTGAGCGTCAATAGCCTTGACGAGTTTGCCTCATCCTGTTGTCTTATAGAGACAAATGAGCCTCACATCATACAATGGATGAGTGCTCATCCTTTGGCCACTATCTAGTTTTATAACATTTATATATATAGGCAGTAGCGCTTAAAAGCACTACTAATCGTAGAATTCCTTTTGCATCAGTTAGATATAGTGTTTATGCACTTCGATGCTTTAGTGTCTAAAGACATTGTTGGTAGGAGCACTTGTTTTTAGGACTAAAGGAAAACCATCCGGTGAACATGGCCACCTTGACCAAACCAATGCTTCATAGCCAAAGACAAAAAAAGATGGAGTCCATCATGCACAACGGTTAAAGTAGGGAAAATGATCTTCAATCTCACAGGTCTCGGTCATAAGTCATGGGATAAATCAATCATGGATGAGACTGGATGAATGGGGACATGTGACACATGGAACCAATATAGCACTGTAAACTAAAATTTGTGTAAAGCATGGCATAAGCAATGGTCTTCAACATCAAGTTCTCTAATCATTCTCAACACAAGTTAATCATCAGTGGAACATATCATATAAACATAGGTCACCATAATGATTAGAGGATGACAAGTCAAAAGTGTTAGTATACATCAGAGAGCAAAATCCCACCAAGAAGCAATATACCTGATCTTGCCATATGCATGTCTCTACCTGATGTGACCATCTGTGAAATGTGTACCATCTTTGCTGCTCTACTCAAATGAACTATGTCATCACCAAATTCATGTCAATGGACAAGGAGATCTCAGTCATGGCAAGGAAATACTCTGCATCTGCTACTGAGCGAAGGCTTTTAATGGCTCATGCTATGTGCCATCTTAATGTTTGGCTTAGAAAAATAAAGAGATCAATTGATATGCTGCATGTTGCATCATGGTAGCCCAGCTACAATATATCTACGATAACAACGCTTCTACGAAGTAATGCCCAATTGGTGAAGATACGGTGAAGATCCAACCTTTAACCAAATCGCTCCAAGTGACCAATTCACCCCTCTCCTTCCAAACAAACAACTGAGATCAATTTTCTGTAAGAAAGAAATACGATTGAAACAAGGTAAAAGAGCTTATTAGTTGGCAATAATGCAAAATAGACAACTCCTTGTGAAACCACGAAGAAGAAAAAGAAGCCACGTTCCAACAATGCACCTCTCTCTATCCAAGTTTCTACCCTACCAGAAAGCTCACAATGAATGCATGCTAAGATAGTCATTAATAGATTCCCAAGAGTTCATAGTTTAACATATTGCAACCACGAATCAAGAACATTCCACACAAGAGACCTAAGAATTTTTGCCAAAAGTTTTTCTCTATTCCAAAAGCCAAGAGCCAAGTATCCCGATGGGATATAATGAGGGGATCACATATCTTAAATAGATCTAGAGTGTGTCCACATTCTAACTAAATCAATCCAACGATTGAGATTAAATCATCATCAATGGTGGAGATTACATCTTTATCTTTTACATGGATCAAATACATGGATCAACATAAGGGAGGGCGCACTTTTGCCCAAGGACATCTTATTAAGACGTAATACATCGAGTGCTAAGGTATAACAATCTGATACATGACAAAAGGGTGCCATAGGGACATAAATCACTTTTTCCCAATGACATCTTGTTAAGACATAATGCATCAAGTGTTAAGGTATAACAATGTGATACATAACAAAAGGGTGCCATAGGGACATAAATCACCTTAGGACCCCAGTGATACAATAACCTAAGATATAATCATGACAATACATCAATGACCAAGGTGAGGGACGCCCCATGGGGGACGTCCTCCCTAGATAGGCCAATAAAATAAAGTGGACCCCCAAGCTGAGTGAAACTAAAAATGATCCGAAGAGCCATCATAGATCATCCTGAAACAATCCCAAGCCACTTCCTTGACTATCCTAGCCTAATTGATTTCCTCAAGTAATTCCATAGTCCATTTTTATGCTGGTACCTGTTGCCGCCTTTCACACACCTGGGTTACGTGGTAGAAATCTTCAAGCCACTTGGTGTGTCCCTGGGGGCAAGTCTCGAGTCAAGGCTGTCACCTTGTTCTTGACTCCTCCGTTTAGGCTCAACTCCTAACGAAGCCAAAGGGGGTAGACCCTATTAAGTTACTAAGGCTAATTACTTAGTGTGATGGTGTTATATTGATTAAGTTGTTTAGGAGCTTTGAAATTAACCAGTGGAAACAAAAGATAACAAGATGCAAGATTTAAAGCATATAAGCACAGTAATGACACTCAATACATATATATAATCGAAAGAAATAAATCACCAGTGCCTTAAGTGGAGTCAGCAGAAAATATCGTGCTTGCATGCGCTTGAAATAATGTTTTGCAAATGTCTCTGGGTAGATTTTAAATTAATGTGGAATGTGAATGAATTAAATTAGGCGAAAAGGGGACTCCAGATATACCCGAGGGGTACTTGGAGTATGTCCAAAAGTGAACTTTCATGGCTACCTGCAAGGTGTTTGTGGGCTGGAACGGAGTCTCGGAGACTATTGTTCGTAACGCACCCGTTAGGGTGTGACAGAGATTGGCGCCTCGAGGTCACTTTCCAGTTGTTCCCACTCCTTTGGGTATTTTGCCATCGCTTACAGTTTGTTCGAGGCGTTGGATTTTTGCCTGATGGTTTGTCAATTTGGGAGGTGAAGACTAATTAATCTAGTCACTCAAGTGCTTTTGATGCAGCTTGACTGATTGGACGAACCACAGCCAAGTACAGAGCATACACACTGGAGTCTTCGTTATTTTTAGTAAATTTTAAGATAGGTGTTCTTGTTAAAAAGGAAACCCTCTAAGAACCTTTTTCGATCCAAGTGGATCTCAATCGGGTAATCAAAGAGGGGTTAATTTTATTATGGCTAACGAAAGAATTGATGAAAAAGGAATCAAAGATACACCACGCCGGTTTTCTAATTGGTCCTACCACGCATCTCTTTCCACTTGCGGGTCAATCGGGAAGTCGTGGGGTAAGTAGTATGATTACTTTTGAAATTAAAGTATGGAATAATGAAAAATTATATCAAAGTATACAATCCTGCATGTCAGTACTAAACTAGAGCAGAAAAAAAAAGGAAAAAGCAAAAAAGTGAAACGGACGCAGACCCCCATTGGGGGGATGGGGAGCGGGCTCGAAAGAGGCTACTCAAAAAAGTTTTTCTTTTATTATTATTGGTTACAATGTCAGCAAGCTGAAATATCAGAAACCTCTTGGTCCTTCTACGGGATGAAACCAAGATCTTACAACTCTGTAAAATTTTTAAATTTTAGTGAAAGGGGAGACCCCGGGGGGGATTTGAACGCTCTTGAGGCCACTTTCGAATAGCAGCTTCTTTTCTTTTTTGTTACACTTGCTAAAAACCAGCAAGCATGTTAGAATAACATATGCCCAAAAGCACTTTAAGAGTACCTTTGGATCAGCCTACCTTAACTCAAAAAAGATTAAGTTAAAACTAGCTAAACAGGTGAAAAAGGAACCAAGGAAAGCAAGCTTTCCTTGGGATCTTGGCTTGCTGTTTGTACAGCCAATGAAATATGCACTGATTGCTGTATTTAATCTTTGTAAAACATAAAAGGAAATCTAGAGCATGCAACCTATTGATTTTCTTTAACTTGCCATGCAAAACGGACAATTTCCTTATGCTAGATCTAGAATGCTTAATGATACTTTTCAAAATCGAGATCTAGACTATGAGCTTTGAAAGAGCAGATCTATGTAGATTTTACTTTGATATAACAGATCCAAATGATAACAAAGCTTTAGAACACAGTAATTAGGTAAGAAAATTGATTTTTTAAAGAAAAGAGAAGAAGAGGAGAGAAGGTTGGCTCGTTGCTTGAATGGAACAAGCTGAAAGGAGGCCCTTTTGTGGAGCGCTGAGGGACAGAGTCTTGAGCTTATTGGATAAGGAATGGCGTCAATCTTGATCCACACCTTCGTCCAATCGGGAACCTGCAACTAGATAACACAAGCCTGCACAACACCTCGTGAGATCTGGATATAGATGTATAAAGCAACAAAAATGAAAGATCATGCAAAAATAATCTTATTTAAGCATATACTTGAAATTCTTGAGCATACATAATATGGATAAACAAGAGCAAGTAATCTAACTTGCCTAGTTTACACCCTTACTTGATTCAACCGAATCCTTGAAGCCAGAAAACAAAAGCAGCACAGAAATTGGAAAGAAATTGCAGTTACCACATTAGTAGCATGACGCTGGGAATCCACACAAACACATGCACTACACGGTATAGCCTCCAAAGCTTCTTTATTCACAATAAAAATATAGCAGTATTACAATGGCAACAACTCCTCAATCCAACTCTAACTAGCTTGGAAGAGGCATCCTGAGCTTTATTTATACAAAAAACAGGAGATCTAGCCCAGGGGGCGCAAATCACAAGGAGACATACCACTGCAGCTGAGGGAGAGTCAATCAATGCTGATCTGAAGCTAAACTGAGCCTATTTGTCAATCGGGGGGCTGATTGAGCTAACACATCAACCCACAGACTGACACATCAATCCACAGAGCTTCCAGGAGAGCCCACACATGTGGAGGAGAGAGAGAGGGTGCAATTCCCCATAAAGGATGTTGAAGATCAACTCTGGATCTGTCCAGATCACTTCCTTCAGTCAAGGATTTGTCAGATCCAGTCAATCTAGTTCAGATCTGACTGATTTCAATTAAGTCGACTGAGAATCCACTGATCTAGGATTTTGGATTTGCTCCATTATTCATCAAGTTATTGATTAAAATAATCAATAATTGATTTTTGGGGTTTTCTGACCTGAGTGATGAAAAATCACTCAAAACCTGAAAAAAGTGGGTCCATGGATTTACATGGTGCTCTTAGCTTGAAAATGAGCACCTACATGACTAAAACTGATTATTTGGCCCACTTTTATTACAAAACCAATTTTCCCAATTAAACTATTAAAAAATAGCCTAAGTTTTGGAAAAATTAAATTTTAATAAAAAACACTGAAAAATTTAAAAAATTGAAAAAACCTAAGGGGGCTTGGACATGTTCATATGACTCGACCATGATGCCTAGCATGTTTATACATTGACACATAGACTCTAATAACCTCAATAGGCCTAAATGCCAAGCCGACCACCCCAACTTTGGAGGTATGGAGTGAAAAACTCAGAAATTATTAGTGGTTTATTCAACAACCAATAATAACCAAGGGAAAAAACACCCTGGGCTGATCGGATTGACAAATAAAGTCTAAGAGACCGAGTCTTTTACAAACACTATCATGCTAGAACATTTATTACAATTCCCCCATGGGGGTATGAACATGTGATATAATACAACAAGCACTTCCCAGAAGTAAGACTGAAGGTTTTCTGAAGTCCGAACAAGTTATCCTTGTCCGGTTCGCCAGGCTCACTTGATAAAAAACCACTAAGTACAGCTTAGGTGGTAACAGTACCATAGTTTGAACTTTGAAAAATCGGAATCGGACTCGAAATCAGTTGAGGTTTAACTCTTAATAGGAATCAGAATTGAAAATGAATCGGTCAATTTGAATTTAAAAAATCGGTTTGCTAAAAAATACATAAAATATTTAAATTTTAAATAAAAACAACATTTACAAGATTCTAATCCATGATTCCAAAGCATTAGAGACAAAATATACGAAGTATGCTCATATATATACCATATAAGAGTCAATATATCAAAATGGCACAAAGTGTACCGTGCAATACATATCTAGGAGACTGAAACTGGAACAAAATACATAATGCATGAGGCCTATGGGCTATATGGCCTGTTGCCGCCTAATTCACACTTTAAGACACAGGAAAGTCACAACCTGCTATGTGTGTCCTTGGGGGCAAGCGAGAGCTGGGGACCACTGTCACCACAGTCCACAACTCCTCCGTTTAGGCAAGATCCCAACAGAGCCAAGGGGGGTAGTCCCTACAGGAAAACTAAGTTCCAGATTTATTAATTAATTACAAATTAATTAAAGGGATCTTTTATTAAGATTGAGGCGAAGGTTCTGAGAGATGACAGTCAGTCCTTTTATTTATAACCAGTGCCTAAAGAATGGAGTCAGAGAATGCAACTTTAAACGGATACAAATCTAAGTTAATTATCCATAGATTAAGTTGTCTAACAATGAGATGAATAAACAAACAAATGATGCAATAATGAATCAAGATATCTCAGCAATGTACAGTTGATCTAAATTTATTAGTATAAACAAATCAAGTAAAATAGTTACAGTTTAAACAAAAGTTAAGCATTCACCACATGTACAATTGCAAAACTGAAAAGTAAAGTGTTGGAGTGCAATGCTGGAGTGGAAGTGTGCTGAAATGAAAAATGTTACAGAACCGGTTTTGCAATTTCTCTTGGTTTATTTTAGGTAGATTTTATTAATGTTTTTCTTCTTGAAATTAAGTTTTCGAACCGGTGGTGTGACTACCCCAATCCAGTATTTCTCAAGTCAAAGAGGGAATGCTGTTGCGTTCAACAAAGTGGGAGCAAAGCCCACCCGTAGCTCACAGGTCAAACCCCAATGGCCTGGTGCTCAACAAGGAGGACGTAAAACGCCTAGAGACCCCCCACGGTCTACTACCCCAAGTTGCCTCTGAGGTCACTGTTTTTAATCAACAGGAAAATTACTAGATGGATGCCTATTAAACTAAGACTTCTCTATCCCCTGTCGTATCTCGTGAGTACCCCGAAGGGTGATAATCGAGTAGAAGAGCAGGAAATAGTGAAGTTGTTGTTGGTTAATTTTAGAAGTAAATTTTAGTCTTGATGATTAGCATACAAAGTTTATTTTAAACTATCAACAAGATCAACCAAGCGGTATCCCTTATGGGAGGTGCTGGTGCTTGATCTTGAACTTGGAAAATAAAATGTGTTGATTGTAGTAGAAAAAAGAAAGTTGTTTTAACTAAGCTAAGCCCCCACTTCTCCTGCTTTTCATACCCAACTTGAAGTCCCTAAAGGGAGATGACAAGTGGATAGAGGATACACAGGATAGATGGGTTGTATGATTACCCTTTTGACAGAAAATAAAACTTACTGAAACTTGAAAGAAACTGTAACTAGCTAAAGCAATGCCTAACCGCACAACAATCTCTGTGACAGAGATGGTGGTCTGTCACAGAGATAGTGGGTAAACTGAAAATAAAACTAGTAAGGAAAATACAACTAGCTAAAACAGTAAACCAACCTCACAACAATCTTTGTAACAGAGATGGTGGTCTGTCACAAAGATAGGTGGGTAAACAGAAAAACTTGCAAATAAAACTAACTCTAAGCAACTACTTATACAAATTTACAGCAGAGAAATACCCCAAAGAGAACTTCTCATTTGGGGTTTACAATGTAATAGAAGAGAGAGAAGAAGTGTAGTTTAGGGCCTCTTTTGGACCAAACTTTTGCTGGTTTTTTCTGGGCAATTTAGGGCAGCATAACCCCCTCTTTCTGTACACAAAACCTGCAAAAAAATCAGCAACTTGCTGGAAATTACTGCAAAAAACTGAAACAGAAAGTTAGAACAATTTAGTGTACAACCCAGAAATTTTACAGAAAAATCTGAACTTTTAAAAATGAAAACACAGAAATTTTAGTGGCTGAAAATGAATGTTTTTAGGGTGAAAACAACATATAAACAGCAGAATTTAAAGCCTATACTAATATATAATGGATGGGGGCCCTAAAACAAAGGTTATATTCACTATACAGTGAATAAAACCCAGTTTCAGGAAGGAAAAAGGAAAATGGCCGAATTGAAAATTTGAAAAGACGAAACCCTTGGAGAGATATCCTTGCTTGGAAAACCTACAAACAAATCTAGATCTGCAAAAATATGTAAGCCTAGTGATGAATGTCTAACAATCCTTGCAAAATACTTTGAAGAAAAATTGCTAAACCATTCACAAAAGAGGGTAAAAATACTTTTACTCTCTAATCTCTCCACAAAATACTTTGTGGAGAGCTAACTAGACTAATACAAATATGAAAAACTAAAAAAAATACAAGTTACCTCACAAGAAATGGATCATGAAGAATGTAGAATGTAGCACAATGTCCCTCCAAAGAATTTATTTGATTAAATGGCCCAACTAGGTCAAGAAGATTACAATAGCCAAAAGAATATGAGAGAAGAGTGGGGAAATATTCCGACAGCATAACAATAGCATGAGAGATCATGTTAAATGAGGGAGTGAGACCCTCATTATATAGTTGAGGAAGACCCCAACCCCTTGAAGATCAATGGCCAAGATTAGATCTAGATCTAGATTAGTTCTCCACCACTAGATCTAGGTATTTGACTTTTGCACCCTCTCAACCATTCTCCACCCTTAGATTATTTTTTAATCCATGGCTTAGGTGCTTGATCCATATCTTAACCATTTTCCACCCTTAGATCTAGGGTTTTGACCAAGTTGCTCCCTTAGATCTGCTTTGTGGGCCCTTTAAGCTAGGCGCCCCTCTAAGTTTGACGCCCTCCTCCATATTTGGCGCCCTTCCAATTCTGTTAGTGCCCCATTAAATATAGTAGCGCCCTCCATTTAAATGTAGACGCCCTCCATTTATGGTAGCGCCTCCACTAAGTGTGGCGCCTCCTCTAACCATGTTACCGCCCCCATTTACAAGTGACGCCTCCCCTACTTTGGTGAGGTTTTTTACTTGGACGCCCCTTTAGTGAGGGTTTAAACCATGACTTGGCTCCTCTAGATTTGGCTTTGACTTTAGCCTTTGCTTCCAAAATAAACATTTAACCTTTAGACTTAGGCTAAAAAAAATATTTCACCTTAGATTTAATTTTTCCATTTAATTTTTAATTTTTCCAATTTTGACTTAAGAAAAATTAAAAATAAACTTGAAAAAATCATATCTTGGCCATGGGGGGGTGGAAAAATTTGAAATAAATTTTCCTAGGCTTGGCAACCCCCAAACAAAATTACCATGGAATTATTTGATTTTTTCCTTCAAAATCAAATAATATGAATTTTTGACTTAGGGAAATTAAATAATTCCCTTGGGGAGATAGACCCCTCCTGACCAAAATTGGTCTATCTCTTCAACCACTTGTCTGAATGACATGGGACTCGAAGCAGTGGCTTAGGGGGTTTCATAGCAATTTACCTTGCATTCATAGCCCCTGTTATAAAATGCCAGTGCTTGAGCAATTACATTATTACATCAAAACTGAGTTAATTAACCACCAAGGGGTAAAGTTAATTAACAAGAAAAAATTAATAAAAATACAACATAACGAAACTCCGCAAGACTCTATACAAATGTCCAGCATGGTCATGAATAACACTTTGAACCCTTAGCCACCTCATGGACTTAACTGTTAGAACGTCCGTCACCACTTTGGAGGATTTTGAGTGAAAAACCAAACCAATTAAAATCGTTTACACAACAAGACCAATTGGAAAGGGAAAAAACACTCGATGAGGGGACTTCCCTAACAACTAGTTCCATGGTATGGCATCCATATCATATGACCCATACTAGCACATATAATTACATTAATTTTCCCACGCAAGGGAGCGGACATTTCGTTTTACAAAGGGGCAATTGCCCTGCAGAAGTGAAAAAATCCTCAGATTTTTCCAAGGTACAATTTGCACAACTATGTACATCCTTATGTACATGGAGTTGCCACCTAGTCGAAATAGGTGGGCAACATGACCCGTAGAGTCCAAAAAACAACATAATACATACTATCATAGTCAACTACATAATAGTGTGTGTGACTACTGACTACATAGTCAACTGTGTTTGTCATAAATCATCATTGATCAATCATCGTGATCAAACTTGACACCACTTCTAGAACTATAACTAGAAGAAGAACCTGAAGGACTAGCAAAGGCATCACGATCTGGCTTAGTCTCGAGCTCCTCAGGCTCAAGGTCATATACTACTGAAGTAGTAGTACTGGCAAGGAAATACTCTGCATCTGCTACTGAGTAAAGGCTCTGAATGGCTCATGCTGTAACGCCATCTGAATGTCTGACTTAGAAAAATAAAGAGATCAATCTATATGCTGCATATTGCATCATGGTAGCTCAAATACAATATATCTTTGATAACAGGTACAATATAATATGTTCTTTCTGGATTCTTCCAGGACAACCCAACTAATGGGGTTTACATTGATCCTTTCAAGGTTCTTTACATGATTGATTACAATAATAATATCCCGAAACCAAGTACAATAACAATACAACAATGACACATCAATAATATAAGAAGAATATCTTCTGAAGTTGCACAATCTTCAACAGTAAAATAACTAGCTCTTTTAGGAGAATCCATCGCCTTTGGTAACTTCAACTACCTCGCAGGATAACTCTGCACACATTCTATAATTGATTCTTGTAATGTCCCTTACTGGATGAATCACCTTGGCCTTCAAACTAGGGGTTTTATTTTTGGCATTATAAGCTATCTTCATATGTTAATAAAGATACCATTGTTAGCTATTGTCTTTATACTCTTGTAGAACTATAATTGGTTGTGGGCTATACTCTCCTTTCTTGGTCCTCTTGGTGCTTGTGGGCAGGAGCATTCGAACTTATGGAGTATTCTCTCGTCAGTAGTATTTATTCTCACTTATCCTCTATTTGCTAACAACTGATATGAAACAAGGAGTTTCTCACCAGCTTGTGGACTATTTTCAGTTACTCAGAGCCTCTAATTTTGCATATGCTTTAGTTGGTAGAGTATTCTCCCTATTGTTATATGCCTAATCACATTTGATTTCAACCCACTTACAATCTAGTTTTATGACAAGGAAACACTCTTAGCAGTTGGATCATTTTCGTTCTAAAGAGAGTTGGGAGGGTCCAATTCAGGGTCAATTTTGATAGCAGTGGTGGACTATTCTCACTGCTATCAGTTACATCTCTAGAGCTTGTTCTATTCTTCTCTAGCTAGGATTTAGTTAGTTAGATTTCATATTGCATTCCTAATTGCATATTAGTTGCATTTCTTTAAACTCATAAAACCTAGATTATGGCAAGCAGACCATAATTGAAGGGCTTGATATTTCAACGGAGAAAGATTTGATTGAGCCCCTTTTCCGGGCAAGCTTGTGAGGTTGACAAGGTTCATTTGCCCATGTGAACATTGAGTTAATCCCCAAACATGAAATTAAAATGAAAATATTTTGCTTTTCTAAGAAATAAGAAAATAATCACAATTCATTCGAAAAATTCATCTGCAGTGTAAAATTCTCTTATAAATCCCCAAAAAATGAGCTGTCGGTTTATATTCTAATTTAATTGAAAAATAAAATAAAATATTTTGCATTTGTTGATGCTTGCCAATTTTTTCCTGAATCACTGCAATTTTTCCAGAGTTTTTCCTGAGTCTTATTTCTTGATCCCCACCAAGTTATTCCTGTTTGTTTTTTTGCAACATTGGCATATGCATATCTTGAATCCTGGTGATGTATGGATCATTTTTCATACAATATATCTCTTTTTGGTTAAACTTTGAACAATCCTTGTTCTCTGACATAATTATTAATATGTACTTGAGTTGTGGCAGGGTTGGGCAAGATATACTAGTCCTTGTCATGATCAGCATACTTGCATACTTCTTTTTCCTTCAACTTCTTCTGGTAAGAGAAGATTAATTCTTCCTTGGTTAGGGACTGAATTGCCAGGTGAAATTTTCAATTTTTCCACTCTTCTGCTTCCTTTTCTCTGAGTTTTCCAACAATATTTTCTTTTGATATCCAGTTTAATTTTTGAATTAGGTCAAGAATATGGGTTCAGAAGCTCTTGCAGTAGCTTTGCCCTCTGCATGTGTATTGGGCCTCCTTGCTTCAATTACTGCATCAACTATGGGTATGTCAGTAAAGTAATCCGTCATTTATTGTGCTGGTTCAAATCACTAGTGACTAAACACTAAAACAAAACAATCTGACAAAGCACGAAATTCTCTTAGAAATAAGAGATTGGTTCTAGTAAATAATTTCTGAAAATAGACGAAGGTGAAAGGATAAGTGTTCATTTCTAATCTATTTTATTGATTTATGCAGTCACCAAAAGCCATATTTGGACATATTCTGCATGCCAGTTTGTATTTGTAATTATGTTCATGCTTCTCTTTTACTTAGTGGTACGTAAAATTTTTGATCAAACCATTTTATTCTGATGTCCGTAACACTTTGTTTTTCATCTTGAATTAGAAATGTACATTTTAAATATACATGCTCTTCAATCTCATTGAAAGCATGGCTACTTATTGGGTTGTCAATTTTCTTTGAGTGGCAGCTCCATGTGGGTGCTGTTTTAGCAGTTTCAGTTTCCTATTTGACTGGACTTGGTGCTGCAATGATTGGGAAATCACTTCTGCAATACATGCAATGGAAAGCAAGTGCGAGTGACAGATCAGAGAATCCACAAGATCTTATCACTGTACACCAACAGCAAAATCAGTTTACAGGATCTATATAGAATGACAGCCAATTTTAAACAATCCTAGAGGAACAAGATAGCATACAAGAAGGTGATTCAAGAGCTTGGCTTCTGCGCAGATACTCTTTTGTAATGCAAATGTGAGATGTTGGCTTAAGTAGCTTACTTGTAATTTGTAATAGAAGATAATAAATGTGAAGAAAGTAGATAATAAAGTGTATCTATTATCAAATAGGTTCAACCATGCACACCACAAAACACAATGCCATTAACTATGTTGTATGCCCTCTAAGGGTCCTCCATCCCTTGTTTCACATGTTTTTATTTCTTTGGGAACGAAGATGGAAATCATAGATGTTATAATAATCAGATTATACCTATTAAAAATAGGGCACTCGAGGATCATTTGCCATTTGTTTCAAGCAAATGACATCTATATAAAGTGATCACCAATTTCCTCTTAGATTTTAACCTATTTGGCACGGAAAATATTCGGAAATCAAATTTCTTTTCATGCTTTTATTTTCTAGTGAATTAAGAAAAGCAGGCATGCTGCTTCTCTGGTGAGTTCTAGAATAACATTATTATATCAAAATCATTTTTGAGTTTATAGTGCTTTCTTTCTGCAATGGAAAAGGCAACTTACAATTTGATATGTTTCAGAGCACTTTCAGATATGGGATGAGACTATTTTTAACCTTTGTTCCAATGATGATAGAGTAGCGATAAATTAGGAATGATCAAATCAGTAAGCAATTAATGAAATACAGCAAGCATGTTCTCTTCAATTGAGCTGGATTTATTGAGTACACTACTCAGAGTTATAGTCCTTAATTGGCGTTGAGATAGGATCACGATGAACACAGAGATAATGGAGCATGCAATGAATGCAAGACTATAATCAAATATTGCCAATCATCACTTATGTAGAGCTAAGTTGCACGAAACATAGAAATATGCAATGTTCCCCCAAGTTTCCAGGACGGGGGGACGCGGGAGTGGGGAAACGCACATTCGGGACGCGGGAGCGGGGAAACGCACATTCGGGATGCGTGGAGACCACCCCCAAATTTAGAGATATTTGGGGGGACGTCTCTAAAATTATAAAAATAAAATAAAATATCAAAAATAATAATTCATTTGATGTATATTAATGATTGTGCAATGTAAATACTAAATATATNAGTAGGAATTGTAAAATGTGAA
Organism: Pseudotsuga menziesii; assembly: GCA_001517045.1. Classification (NCBI taxonomy): domain Eukaryota; kingdom Viridiplantae; phylum Streptophyta; class Pinopsida; order Pinales; family Pinaceae; genus Pseudotsuga; species Pseudotsuga menziesii. Next base: position 374,584 of record LPNX010022542.1, read on the forward strand.
AATAATGGGAAAATATTAAAACAAATTCACAGGGGCATGGTTGGGGAAGGAAAGTTTCGCCCAGGAGTCCCCAAGTCCTCGGGACGTAGAAAACGTGGAAACGCATCCCCGACCCTACGGGACGCATCCCCGTGGAACATTGGAAATATGTACAAGTTTCGAAAACAGGAACTCTTGGAAATGTGACTGCCCCAAAATAGGTACATCAGGGGAGTTCAGTATATATATTTATATATAGTTTTTTTTAATGAAAATGGTTAAGATTGCATTTATAAAAGGTTGAAAAAATTCAGCAAAATAGGACAAAAATTCCTCAAAACAATTTCAAAAGATCCAGTACAGTATATAGCTTAATTACAGTCTTCCAAGTGAAAATAAACTCGAGGCAAAAAGCATAGGTTCCTAAGCTGCTATAGACTTTTACAAATTGTCCTAAGAGAAGCCTACAAAAAAACATCATAGAAGCACAAAACTAAGAGCTGGTATCATTGTCCATGACCTGTAAATCATGAGTGTTTTCTTCTTCTTCCTCTGTAGTATTCTCAGCATCATCTTCTTGACTCTTGACCTTTGCATCCTGAGTATCATCCATAGTCTCCTCGACATCCACATCATGAGTGTCTCGACTTCCTTCAGCTGTATCTTCGCTGACCTTGATTGTCTTCTTCATCAAAACTAGTAATGCTTACCACAATACAGGGAGGTTGCATAACAAGGTCATCAACATTCTTTCATTTTGAGTTCTCATCTAGCCTGGAGTTCTTACTTGCAATGAGATCCTCATGCCTTAGTGAGGTTTTTGAAATTGCTATAACCTAAGCATCATAGGAACGAACTGTCCCTTCAACCTCATCAAGGCAGGCATCAATCCAAGGAGTAAAATTAGAGATGTGATGAGAAGCTTGCTCAATTTCATCAAGGCAAGTATCCAGAATAGGGATATGGGTGGTAATTTGCTGAACAACAACAAGCGTTAATTTGCTGAACAACAGCAATCAAACCTTCCATCTGAGACCTCATCCATCTCAATTGGGAACGAATATCATGTATATTAGCTTGAGAGTCTCAGATTCTTTCAGAGAGATCCTCCATCTTTTTCTCATAGTCCATTGTTACAACACAGTCCCAGGTCCCCTCCAAGAGAGCAATTCTTTTTCCAACCCAGTCAGTTACAAGACGGACCCAACACCCAAGTCACATTCAATAACCACCAGGAAATTCAGATTACACTCACCCCAGTAAACGCGAGAGAGTTGTTCCCCCATAGCGAGATGTGATAAGAAGCTTGCTCAATTTCATCAAGGCAAGTATCCAGAATAGGGATATGGGCGGTAATTTGCTGAACAACAGCAATCAAACCTTCCATCTGAGATCTCATCCATCTCAATTGGGAACAAATATCATGTATATCAGCCTGAGAGTCTCAGATTATTTCAGAGAGATCCTCCAGCTTTTTCTCATAGTCCATTGTTACAACACAGTCCCAGGTCCCCTCCAAGAGAGCAATTCTTTTTCCAACCCAGTGAGTTACAAGACGGACCCAACACCCAAGTCATATTCAATAACCACCAGGAAATTCAGATTACACTCACCCTAGTAAATGCGACAGATTTGTTCCCCTAGAGCGAGTAAAAACCACACAGAATCATTGTCCTTCAAAACAAACTAAACCCATTGACAATAAAGAGACGCCCCTGAATCCCAAACCTTCCAGACAAATGAGAGAGCAGTTACCAAATGCAAGTATATTACCTAGGTATGAAATTCCACGTAGATAGCATTGAATGTAGCAGAAGACCAATCTCTCAGTGCACATGAGAAGGCGTCATGTTGATTTTTTATGTAGCTTCAGAAGATATTCTTATTGTGTTTGGTCAAGTAAAAACTAAGTTGCCAGGAAACTTGGGGATAGGGACGGGGACGAGGATGGTACTTTTTGAAACAGGGGACTTGGGTACGTCGGGTACTGTGTATATATATATATATATATATATATATATATATATAATTATATATATATGAAAAAAAAAAATTCACTAGTATTCAATTTGACAATTTCAATAAGTAAGAAATACAATTAAGTTATTAACAATTAACATACACATTGCTTAAAAGTTTATAGAATCATATGAAATATATATCAAATATGAAATAAATTCAAATATCGTAAATTCATAATCATAAGACAAACCAAGTGGAAATTCAAATTACTGTAGTGTTTGCATATTCATATGAATCATGATTCATCAATCATGATATATGTCCAATCACAATGTCATACTTCAAAAGCAACAAGTCTACATACGACAACCAAAACTCAAAATGCAAAAAAAACTGAACAATGAACAATGAGCATCAATTGACAATAACATAGCTAAGTTGGCTCCATCAAGCCATGTCATCTAGGCCATCTGCATCTATAGCATCACTATCATCATCAAGGTCCTCCGTCAACAACCTCTCTAGGTAGTCATCACTTTCAAGTGGAGCCTCCTCAACATCCATAACAATTGAAGGTATCTCGACAAGGCCATCCGGCTGTATCTCCTCATCCATCCACAAATGTGGCATCATCTACCAATTGGTCCCATCTCTTGAAAGGACCCTCCTTGTATCCTAGGTCTTTTTGAGATATGAGACGAAGTGTGCTATGAATGTAGACTAAATTTTCCACCTTCGTTGATCCTAATCTGTTTCTCTTCACTGAATGGATGAAAGAATAAGTGCTCCAGTTCCTCTCACAAGATGAGGAACTAGCTACCTGCCCAAATAAAAAATTGGAATTGTTAGAGGACGACAATATTGAGTATCACGTATGTAAATTAAATTTTAATTAATACAAAAACAAGATGAGGAACTAGTTACCTGTCCAAGTAATCATATGGCAAACTGCTGCAACTCAGGAGCGTCAACACCATGAAGCCACCACCAATCAATTGGATTCTTTTTCTTGCCCCTATTGGTCAAAGAAGCATGTGAGGCAAAAACACCTCGCCCACATGAAAATTGGGCAAATTGGCCTCTTATTTCAGAGGCCTCTTCTGTAGAACCATAATTTTTTTTAACTACAGTCATAAATCCTTTTACCACCTCTCTATCTTGGGAAGGGGGTCTCCTTCCTGTCGAGGGATCATACCATTTTGGATTCACTGCATAGGCTGCCATATGAAGTGGGTTGCTCAATTTGTTCCATCTTCCATGTATGATATTTTTCAACTGTGCCCATAAATTAGGATCTTTCTCATCTGTGATGGATCTAATTTTCTCACACATAGAGTCCATGTTCTCATAAATCTCACCTAAAAATGGACCATCTGTGTTTGCATAGTGAAGCATATCACATATCAGCTCTACAAATTCCATAACAAATTTGACATCACCCCAAAATTGATCATCCAAAATCAATCTCTTCACCTCCACAGCAACATCTAAGCTAAACAACCTCCAACCATCCCACATATCACTGATTACAGTGGTAGCTAAAGCCCCTTTCATCTCTAGAAGCCTCCTAATCGAAACGTAGTAGGTTGCAAATCTGGTATCAGCTGGTTTAAGAAGCTCTAGTTTGGCATGCCTACGATAAATAGCTTGTGAATGGTGGTGGTTGCACATGAACATCTGAATTTTTCGGCCATTTTCGATTAGCAGTCGAATCCATTCGATTTTTCCAATGTCTTTCAATGCATTATTGAGAGAATGTACTGCACATGGTGTCCAAAAAATGTGCCTAAGGACATCAACAATTCATGAAACAATACAAAAATCAGATTTCTTATTTAAATACCCAAATAATTTTTTAGATTCAAAAACAAATTGAAATTATGATACTAAATTATTAAATTAAAAATCAAAATTGTAAATCAAAACCTGTACTCTTTTTGACCATCGTCCTTGTTGCTTTGCACATTGGGGCTGCATCAGTAATCACTTGAACGACATTGGATGGCCCCACCTCTGCAATGACATCACATAAATGGTCTTTCAAGAACATAGTGTTCTTTTCTTGACCGAAACAATCAATTGCCTTCAGAAAATATGGACCGGATATAGAAGAGACAATAATGTTTATCAATGGACGATTTCGACAATCAGTCCAACCATCCATCACAATGGAGCAAGCATCTACACTCCAAGATCCATTTAATGGTGCCATTGCCTTCTCAAGGCATGCCTTTTCCTTGTCCACCAACATGGTTCGAAGCTTCTCATAACCCGGTGGCTTATACCTCGAAGGTCCATCATTAATGGCACAAACCATTTGCTCAAAATAGGGTGAGCGAGCTGCATTAAAAGGGATTCCACATGCAAGAAAAAATCTTTCTATCGCAAGATCAACACCCTCCCTTCCCTTCAAATCAAACATGTCATATATGCCACCAAGGATTTTAGGCCTCTTGTTTGCTATTACATTGCTTTTTGATGTCTTTGATGGAATGTCTTCATCACCGAGACGAACTTCATCCTCGGATGGCATTTCATCTTCACTGGAATCATCATTGTCTTTATCAACAACACGAGATGTCCGTGAGATTTGTTTTCCTACCTTACCATCAGTCCTATGTTGCTCCATTTGTATACTAAGGAGTTTAGTGGGATCCTTCGGGTCTCCTGGACAAGCATCAACACTCTTCTTTGGAATGTTATTGAAATGGGCTTTAACCCAGGTGTAGTTGCCCTTCCATTCAACTTGACAAAGGTGGCATTTTATAGTGGTTGTCCCTCCTCCACCTTTCACTGGTTTTGTCCTTTCCACATGCTTCCAAAGAGGATATTGAGGGTTTGATGAAGTCATATTGGTTAGGAATCAGGATTCAAGAACTTTGAACCGGAACCACGAGTAAAGTCTGAATTTGAAACATAAAAAAAATTAAAATTAAATAGAATTAAATTAAATTTTAAATTTTAATAAAAAAATTAAAATTAGAAACCGAGACACTGATTTTGTAATTTTTAATGAAAAAATAAAAAAAGAAATAGGAATCCCAAAAATAGATAGGAAATGGAAATCCGGGATCCCAAAAATTTAAAAAATTTAAAACGATTTTGTTTAAAAAAATCAAAATTAGATGACAAAAACTGATAAATTGATTTTTTAATTTTTAATGAAAAAATAAAATAAAAAAACCAAATTTTTTTACCCATGCCCGCAGCCAAATCTCTTCTCCTCTGCTGTCGGCCTGCTCCTCTGCTCTGCTGCCGAGTCTCCTCTCCTCTGCTGTCGAATCTCCTTTCCTCTCTTGTGTTGCAGGCTTCCCGTTCCCTCTGCTGCCCGCGGGCTCCTCCTTCTGTTGCGGGCTCTTCCCTTGCTGCCCATGGCTTCCCTGCTAGCATTGCTGCTAGTGTTTCCTGCGGCTTCCTGCTAGTGCTGCTCGCGGCTTCCCTAGAGACTATTGCGGCTCTCCTCTACGCTGTCGATCCTGCCAAGTAGCTGCAACACTGAACAATGAACAATCAACGCGAACTATAAGGCAGGGAACCACCACACGGCCTGTCTTCATTAAAAAAAAATTCTTAAATCAATTTTTAGTTTTGTTTTTATTTGTTTATTTGTTTATTTTAAATTGCAAAGTTTCCTAAAAGTCCCTGATTCCGGGGGACGTCATCCCTAATTTGGGTGAAGTTTCCCATTTTTGGTCAAAAGAACCTGGTTCTTGGGGACGCCGTAGGAAACGTCAGGGGACGCCAGTGAAGTACCCAACCCAGTTTCTAGGACGTGGGGACGGTTTCTGGAATGGGGTCGTGAACCTGAGGGGTGGGGATGGGTACCCATGCAACTTAGAGTAAAAACCCTAAAAGAAACAATGCTAAATTATACTTGTAATGTCAACGCAAAAGATTCCAGAAATAATAATTAAATAATGTTATATTGCCTCACAGACTAGTCATCCCATTTAAGTGAAGAAGTCGACCCCACAGTGGAACAAGTCACTTCAGAACAAGTATAAATAAAGGTGTCAACCTCCTCATTTGACACACAAGCAACTTTGCTCAAGCCAATGAGACAAGTACGCAAGAGAGAGAGTGTAGCAGCAACTAGAGGAAGACTAATACTTTGGGGTTATCTTATCTCTGTAATTTGGGGTATCTTTCTATGATAGAGCTTTAGCTATTTACTGTATTGACATTGTACTTTGTTGACGAATCTATATTGAAGAAGTTTTGTTGGGTTTTTTTCTCCAAGAGGGTTTCCTAATGTTGTGGATGTCTTTCTTTCAATGATCCTTATGCATGCAGTTATTATGATATGATCTAAATTGAATTAAAGTTTGAATAACATAACTGCTTTAGTAAAATCTCAACATGGTATCAGAGTCGTGCTAAAAGAAGCCATTGCAACAACTACAACTGTAAAAAATTAGGGCTTCTTGCTTCTAACCTTTCCATCCACAGATCAAGATCAATCTTAGCATCATTGAACTCTTCGTAGGAGGGCACATCTTCCAGTGGAGGTGCAATTCAGATCTAAGAATTTTCATTTTTGACCTAGTTATTATTGAATCGGGGAAACTAGGGCTTCCAACGTTTTCCTGTTCTGTCCACGAGTCTGGAAGAAAATAAGGTTTTCTCAACTCGCCTTGGGAGAGCACATATTCTCCTTGGATTAGATTTTCCAAATTCAAAAGTTGAAAAATTAGGGTTTTCTCATAAAACCCTAGGTTGGACATTAAGTAGATTGTCAAATTCACATTGAAGTTGATTTTGGAGATCACCTTGACATAGCACATTGACTGGTAAGTCCAAATTCCATTTCTGAAAAAAAAATCATCTCTGTCATATTTTTAAGCTTGGACATAATGACAAACAACACCAAGCTTGATGAGAAGCTTGAAGGGGCTGATAACTTTTGAGCATAGAAATATAGAGTGCTTCTCATTCTAGGATAGAATGATTTGGACAAATATGAAGAAGAGGTTGTAGAGCCAGAGGGAGATGAGGATAACGGAAGACACAAGAAAAACATGGTTAGGGAAAAGAGAATCATTGGATCAATGATCACTTGATCCCTCATCTCTTATCATTGGAGACTCCAAAGTAGATGTTTGATTCCTTGTCCGGATTGTTTGAAGGCAAGATTATCTATCGAAAGATGACGTTGAGGACACAACTCAAGAATGTGAAAATGTAGAATTCAGGAACCATTCGATCCTACTCCACTAGGGCATCTCAAATTAAAGAACAACTTGAAGCCATTGGAAACACAATTGAAGAAGTTGAAATAGTGGTGACTACATTGAATGGTCTCCCAAGGTCTTGGGAATCATTTATTCAGGGAATTTGTTCCAGAAGGAAACTAACAAAGTTCAGCAAACTATGGGAATATTGCACGCAAGAAGAAGCTAGATTGGTAGTAACAGAAGAAAAGTTGGGTGATAATGAAAATTAAGCACTAATATCACATGCAAGAAAAGGGAAAAGCAAGAAAGAATCCCATTCCTTAGGAAATTTCATAAGACTCAAAATACCCCAAAAGATTACTCAAATTATAAATGCTACAACTGCTAGAAGATGGGACACATTGCAAGAATTCGTCCTCAGCTAAAAGTTCAGATCAAGAAAGGGAAGAATAAAAGACATCATGCTCATGTTGTAGAATATAATGAACTTGTTCAGAAGAAAGAAAGAGAAGGCGATTCAAGTGAAGAATATGTGTTGATCTCATCTCTTATAGGGACAATCAGTCATGGAAGTAACACGACTTGTTGATAGTGGTGCTTCTAAGTACATGACTAGTTACAAGAATTCTCTCACAAATTTGGTTCAAAAGGATTCACCTCATAAGGTGAATCTCGGTGATGATTATTGGTATCCCATAAAAGGGGTAGGAGAAGATTCCTACAAGTTGGATTCCAAAAAAACCTATGAAGATAAAAGATGTATTGTATGTACTTGGTTTGAAGGAGAATCTCCTCTCCATCTTAGCATTAGAGGAACGAGGATATAGAGTTGCTTTCATTGATGGCCAAGCTCTCATGTGGCCAAAGGGAAAGGCTATTGATGATGCTGGCGTGATTGGTGTTCAAGAGGGAGGTCTATACAAGCTGAAGGGACACTTAGATTTAGCATTGGTACATAGAACTGTGAATACGATTGAGCTATGGCATAGAATACTTTCTCACCTACATTACAAAGCATTACCAATCATGAGCAAGATGGTGACAAGTCCACCAGAGATTCAGGCGAATCATTATTGTATATGAAAAGGATGTGCACAAGGAAAGAACATGAAGAGCTCGTTTCCAAGCAGTGACAACAAAGAAAAAATAATCTTAGACATAGTGTATTCAGACGTGTGTGAACCGATGTCATCAACATCACTTAACGGGAATGTATACTATGTTTCATTTATTGATGATTACTCACGTAAAACTTGGATTTGTTTCTTGAAAGAAAAAAGTGAAGTGCTCAACAAGTTCAAAGAATTCAAGGTTCTTGTAGAGAATCTCTTTGAAAAGAAGATAAATACATTAAGGTCAGATAATGAAGGAGAGTTCACATTAGATGACTTCCAGACATTGTACATAGAAGCTAGGATTGAGAGGGATATCGCTACTCCCTGCAATCCTCTGCAGAATGGCGTGGCAAAAAGAAAGAATCAGACGATAATGGAAGCAGTGAAGGATATGATCCATGATCAAGATTTACCATTACACCTATGGCCAAAGGCAACCAGAACTGATGTATATGTGCATAATCGAACTCCTCACCGTGTACTTAGGAACAAGATGCAAGAATGAATGTTTATAGGTGAGAATCCAGACATAACATTCTACCCTCTTCGATAATGTATCCTATTTAACAAAATGTGAAAATATTCTTGGAATCTTTCGTATTTTGGGCATAACGTTTCACTTGTAACTTGGAACTAGGTGGACTTTGGACCATTGGAAAGGTCTTGAAATTATATGCAACTTTGTTGTTTTGAGTTTTTCCTAATTCCTTACCGTTTTCCCGGGGCGGACGTTTTAGTAACAAAGCATCTTTTAAAAGAGATCCTGAAGAGATTCGAGATGATGGATTGTAAACCAATGCCTACATCGATGGTGACGCACTTGAAGTTATTGGGTGATAATTCTTTAGAGGTAGTGGATGTCACCATGTATAGAATGATGATTGGTTCGTTGATGTATTTTACCAACACAAGGCTAGATATATGTTTCGCGGTGAACACATTTAGTCAGTATATGGTTGAGTCAAGACCTGTTCACTTGATTGCAGTAAAGCACATGCTGACGTACTTGGAAGGTATAGTGGACTATGGAATTAGATATGTTTCAGATCACGAGAAAATATTGCAAGGCTATGTTGATTCAGATTGGGTCGGTAGTGTCATAGATCGAAAGAGTACATCAGGATGTTGCTTCAGTTTGGGATCAACTATGATCTCGTGGCTCAACAAGAAGCAGACTAGTGCGTCACTCAATTCATTTGAGGCAGAGTATATAACAACAAGTTCAACAAATAACGAGAAAATATTGCAAGGCTATGTTGATTCAGATTGGGTCGGTAGTGTCATAGATCGAAAGAGTACATCAGGATGTTGCTTCAGTTTGGGATCAACTATGATCTCGTGGCTCAACAAGAAGCAGACTAGTGCGTCACTCAATTCATTTGAGGCAGAGTATATAACAACAAGTTCAACAATTAACGAAGTTGTTTGGCTTCAAAAGTTGCTTACATGGTTGTTTGATCTAGAGTTGGAGGTGACATGTATCTTTTGTGACAACCAGAGTTGGAGAAAGTTGTCCGAGAACCCCATGTCACTAGTACATATGGCTCAAAAGTTCCACGAAATATTTCCATGAATAAGTTAAAATCAAAATTTTCGTGGATAAACAGATAAAAAAGTTTCAAACAAAAGTTATGGCCCTCGATAAACGTCGCTATAGCGATGCACATAACGGTTTGTCTCTATAGCGACTGTAGTTCGTTGGGATAACGACGCAATCAAATAATTCGTCTCTATAGCGACGATTAATGAGTGTCAGAACATAAACGGTCATCATAGTAACGGTCATTAACTTTTTTTTATTGTTGAAATTTGTTCGTTGTGCATTTTTGTTGGAACCGTCGCGATCATTGATCTATAAATACATGTTCTTTAGACATTTTTCAACAAATTATTAGCTATAGTTGCAACCATTTTTCTATTGTTTGTTTGATCTGTGATTTGAAGAGTCTGGTACTAGTTTAACACATCGAATTTGTGATCTCGTTTGGTTTCCAGGTTAGTATTTTTGAATTCTTGGTCTCTTTAATGTGTAGGGTCATACATAAACTGATTCGACTATTCAATATTTTCTCCTCAAGACTAATGCCTATATAGATTTTTCGGTTAGAATTTGATACATACACATGAATATCTAATTTTAAAGACCATGGAGGGACATTTACTAATTAGATTTTTCACTTTCGATGTAACGTCCTTTAATTTCCCATCTCCTTTAATATATGTATATTGTATTCCATTTACTTATATATTGATTGAGTTTTATGGTTCTTATAGGTATTAGAATGTCAAAGAAATATACTTGGGAAAAAAATAATAAGAGGTATGTTGAGTTTAAGGCAACATTGAAGGAGAAGGGTGATGGAAAGTGTTATTGCCCTTGCAACGATTGCAAGGGTTTGCAAACGAGAAGGACTTTAAGAACAACAACTGAAAAACATTATAAGGAGAAGGGGCATTGTGAACATGGGTATGAATATCATCACTTGGTAAGACCTTATTCATTACATAATGTACTTCTTGTAATATTACTAATCATGTATTCACAATTTCTTTTATCATTTTAAATATATGTCTTGTATATTATACACTAATGTTATTACAATATTGTTTGTAAATATGAAGACAATTCCCTCTAAATGTCGACCGCCAGAGAGCTATTTGCCACATAATAGTAGAAATAGTACTTTACAAGGCAAGGGACATGGATATCAAAATATTGAAGATCAAGTTCTTAATTATGATCCTATGGATGATGATGACATTATCGATACAAATGGCGAAGTTGGGATAAATAGATTGCTCCAAAACACATTTTATCCATTGGATCATGAAGACAACCTCCATGATATTCATGATGTTCCCTTACTTGAGAAGTCCCAAGAACCTTTTTATGAAGGCTCAACAACAAATATTCTATCTACTATATTGTTGTTGGTGAACTTGAAGGTTTTGAATGGTTTATCAAATACTTGTTTCACACAGCGCCTAAGGTATGTAAAGTTGACTTTTTTATGTTGATTGTTAGTGTTAATTAATTCGTAAATTAGGGATATGGAATATTTATGACTTATATTATTTACATTTCATTTTTTTGTCAATGTTGCAGATTGTTGGGTGAATTTCTATTACCACCATGAAATAATTACCACGCACATGTCGAGAGGTATTCTTGATTATGAAAGAAATCGGAATGAAGTATCAAGCTATTGATGCATGTCCTAATGATCATATTATATATTATGGACAATATGCATCAGAAAGCAAATTCCCACAATGTGAAATTAGTAGATATTGAACTGATCAAGTAACAAAAAAAAGTGCCTTGCAAAGTTCTTTGTTATATTCCCATAATTCCACGTTTCCAATGACTTTTTTAGGTGCCAAAGTATAACATAGTTTATGGATTACCATGCAAAGAACATAAGTGAAGATGGTGTTTTTCGACTTCTTGCAGATGGTTCCACGTTGAAGAACATCGAAGAAAAATGACCAATTTTTAAAGCTGAACTTTGTAATGTTAGACTTTCATTAGCAGCTGATGGTTTCAATCCATTTGGAGAGCCTTATTCTACTTACTCAGTGTGACTGTTTTCGTCATAAACAATAAGCTTCCTCCTTGGAAGTCGATAAAGAGAGAGCACACAATGTTGGCAAAGATTATTCCAGGTATTTTTTTAAAGTAATTATATTATTTCATTAATTTCTTTGTTTAATTGCTGCATGAGAACACCTTTTATATAGTGGGACACATAACTAAATAATATTGTATGCTCAATGATCAATTAGGTAAGTACGAAGTTAAAGATATGGATGTATATATTGAGCCTCTTATCGATGAGTTATTGAAGTTATGGGCTGGCATCGCTATGTATGACATCTCCAAACCAATAGGGTAGAAACAATTCCAGTTCCATGAAAATGTCATGACGCTCCCGAGTTAACACATTTTTGTTGTATGTAGCTTTTTGTTGCACGTCGTTAAAATTATATGTTTTTAAGGTAAATATCAATTTTTTAAATTCATAATATTTTGATGTTATAACATTAATACATATATCTCGCAGGTCTTCAAACAAAGGGAAAATTTGCATGTACAGTATGTGGTCCTAAGATAAAATCTCCTCGTTCAAGAAGTTTAGCAAAGGAGGTGTTTGATGAGTACATGTACTTCCTCCCCAGGAACCATAGGTATCGAACTACCGAGAAAACAAAATTCAATGGTAAAGAAGAGAATGAAAAGAAACCACGAAGAATGACACCTCACCTTTGGAAGTTGGAATATAATAGAAATCGTCAAGGTATGCAAATTGTTTATGTAGCATATATAAACATGTAATATTATGAATTAATTTTATATTTTTACCGAGTTTTCTCTACCATGGGTATTGTCATGAAGTATTGTAAATGTGTTTTATTTTATGTTTAATGAATGTATTTAAGGCATGAATGGGATTCCACAAGGCATGAAGAGTTTTCCCATACAATTAAGTAGGTTTCCTTACTACAAGCACCTACAAATAGCTCATTTGTTTGATAGAATGCATATCGGGAAGAATGTAACATAAATGATATGGTCGATATTAGATGGAAGGATTGACAAAGTTAAAATTGGAAAAATTGGTAGTGACATTGCAGAAGCCAATCACACATTGCAAAGTGTATTATTTCCAATGCTAGAGTTCGGGACCGAAATATTAGTCTTCCATGGTTATTGACAAAGCAACAAAGCAATTCTATAAAAGAGGTCATTCAGAAAATAAGGTTTCCGACGGGGTTTTCGTCGAACATACAAAATATCTTAATGGAAAATGTGATTTTGGTGGTGTTAAAACTCATCACAGGCATATATTCATTAAGGTAATTATTTACGTATATAATTTCCATTTAGTATATATTTTTAGTAATTGTTGTCTTTTATTTGGAAACAATAAATAATGATTTTCTTTTTGCTACACTACATTCTACCTCTATCTCTCCCAGATAGCTTTGACGAGAACATAAAACAAGTTATATATGATCTTAGTAAATACATAAGGTTAGTAACAATTTGTATGGATGAAAATGTGTCTTTTTTCTTTGTTCCATAGGTTATTGACATATTGTGTTTTACATCTTGGAACTTTATTATATATGTCTCGATCTTGTTGACCACTATTATTTTCTTGCTTCATTTAAGTGGTTTTCATCTAAAAAAATCCATAAAGAAGATATTAGGTATTGGAAGAGAGAAATTCCTCGTTCAATGTGTGAAATGTAGAAGTATTTATCTCTAGCATTTTTCAATACCCAAGAACACTATCTCATACACCAAGTTGGGGAGATTGATTTGTGTGGACCTATAAACTCAAGGTCAATGTGGATGGTGGAAATGTATTTGAAGTCATTGAAGGCTTTTGTTAGACAAAGAGCACGTCTTGAGGGTTCTATGGTGTGGGGCTATATGGTACATCAATCCATGGTGTACAATAGTCAGTATCTTCCAAATTTAGCGAAAAATATCAATCTTCCTCGCATTTGGCATGCCAACTCCATCAACAATTTGAAGGGGAGGTCCTATTGGGAAAAGGTAGAACGAGGAAAGTGAAAGATGATTCAATTGTGTAGGTTTGATTTATTATACAATTATTTTTTTAATTTCATATATATATGATACTCATGTAATTGTTTAGTATTCCATTAGTAATTTAAGGTAAACTTAATTTCCTTTAATGATAGCTAATTTACAATTCTTAATTGTTATTTTTTCATATAGTTGGTCGCGCGTGCGATGCACTACATTTATACATTGCAAACAATATTGATTGGATGGAGGAATGGATAGAACAATGTACATAATTGTATGGTACCTTATCATGGGAAGGGGTTAGTAAATTGATTAAAACAGTGCATTGAAATTGAGAAGAATATCTCGGTGAACTCACACAAAGGGAAATTGATTTAGCATGTGTTCTAAAAGATAAAAAACAAGTATATAATTTACCATGTTCATTTTTTTCATTGTTTCACATTACATCAATGTATTTATTTTGTTTATTTGTTCACATATATCTATTTACTGAGTCGATCATGATGTATTTGATACACCACAAGGTGATGGGGTGCAATGGCGTAAATTTTGCATCAAAAAATTGCATGAAATAAGAAAACATAGGATTGTGGGATAACTACAGTTTTTCAAGTCACTAGTGTTTCCTCTAGAAGTGCCAAGCATCCAGAAGTATCTGAAAATATGTATTATGGTTATTTGGAAGATATAATTGAGTGTGACTTTAATTTCTTTAAAATAGTTCTGTTTGAGGTCAAATGGTACAGGATACGAATGAATGAGCATGATCCCAAAATACTTTTTATTGAACATGCGAATGGATTTACTATGGTTAATACAAGGGCACTTGAACCAGGTACAGAGCCTTATATTCTTCCAAGTCAATGTGAGCATGTATTTTACGCAGGGGTTCCAGGTAAAGCAGATTAGTCATACATTGTTAGATATGATCCAAGAAGAAGACCGGTCAAATATAATGCGCTAGAGGAAGAATCCAATGTTGAAGAAGAAGGTGATACAGATCATGATCACTTGGTTGTCGACGTAGATGTGTCAGATGAATAATCTAATTAAGAGGATGATCATCCAAATGATGTAGTAGACAATGACGTAGTCAGTGATGATATTGATGATGGATAAATAACCAAAAATGACATCGATGATGATATTGGTGATATGATTGATCCTATCAACGATAATGATTCTGAACCAGATGATGATACATATTTTGAGTAGGATGAAGAACTATATCAATGACATTGTAGCAATGTTGGAATCTAGGAGTTGGTATGTGCATGATGGGCCATATGATGATTATCCTAGGTAGTTGTTTATGCAATGTCTCATTTGTCATATTTGTTGCACATTGTCATATGTTTTTTTCATTTACTCATAGATATTATTTATATATCTAAAATGGTTGTAATATTTATGTATTGAATATGTTCAAGTCATTTAGGTAAGTACCAAGTTAAATATATGAATGTAATAATTATGTAATATTGTATATCTTCATTGCTACCATCATCATAATCTTCATCTTCATCATTATCATGATACTCCTCCTGCTCCTCCCGCTCCTCCTCCTCTTTATCACCAGTATCATCATCAACATCATCATCATCTTCAACATCATCATCATCATCGCCATCATCATCCCCATCATCATCATCATCATCACGTTCATCATCATCATCATCATCGTCATCATCACCATCATCCTTGTCATCGAAATCATCATCACCATCATCATCATCACCACCACCATCATCATCACCACCACCATCATCATCGCCATCATCCTCATCATCATCATTGACTTCTCCATCCTCGTCCTCATCATAATCATCGTCATCATCATTAACATCATCATCATCATCGTCATCATCATCATCAATATCGCCATCATCACCATCATCAATATCGCCATCATCTCCATCATTGTACTTGATGTATCTTTAAAAGTGTTCTAGATTTGAGTCTATGTTTTGGATCTATAAAATCTTGACATCTCTCCTTCACAATTCCATAGGTCTCACCAACTTTGGATTTTCCATCAAAAGTGATGGTTATTACCCCAAAACTTGTTGATTTTAGGGTCATTTAGGTGAATGAAAGGACTACCATGTTGTCATTATTTATGAATTTCTTTTGAAACTTGGACTAAAACACCCCTCTATATTTTTTCCAATGCCAAAAGTGGCACTTGATTTGGACCTCTCAAGACATAGGGATGATTGCTTTACTAAAACGACATGTTTAAGCATTGTTTTAGAAATACACAAAGACAGTAATGTGCACAAACTATACATTTGAATATAAATGGATTTGGATTGTGAAATTTTGAATAGATATAAAGTTATATTTCTTCTTCCATCCCTACAATTTAGACACAATTAAAACATCACAAAAAATAGTGTAGTGATAATGGTAATATGACCAATTTTAATAAACTAGAAAATAACTATTATATAAATTAATAAAAAAAGAAATAGATATAGATATAGATATAGATATAGTATAACAAAAAAAACAAAACAAAACAAAACAAAACACGAGTTGTAGGCTAGTAGGAAATATTGACAAACACAAAACCAGTTATCAGTCTAAAACCCAGCGATGACTCTCCACGGAAATTTTCAAAACCCTGTGCTAGATGGCTCTTCACAGACATTTTCAAAACCCTGCGCTGGCTCTCCACGAAACTTAAACCTTGTTTTAACACATAATAATCTCATCCCACATAGGAGATCATGTCGACCCTACTGCTAGAGGAGGTGTAAAGACGAATGACAAAGAAATCTGGCAGAAGATCAAACCGGTAGAGGAGACCTTCTTCAGTATAGGTATGGATGTATTCAGTGTTAGCTTCTTTGATAGTTAGCTTCTCAACCGTAAATGTTCTCCTATCAAAGGGAATAGAGAAAAGCTTTGGACCATAGGGGTAAAATTCCTTTTTATCGTTGCATAGGACCCTCTTATGAGAAAAATTGAAACCACACATCGTATGCCTTATTACTCGAATAAATCCAGAATGACTCAATCTGCTGCTCTACAAAGCCTCGTAATATTCCAACCTCTTGATCTATAGTGACAGAATCATCAACATCAATGTCCCCATACGTCCAAATGACCTCCTCATAGTATTTTTCTTGCCCTTTTTTACGAGAATCACAATAATGGCAGCTCCCAACCATACACCGTCCCACACCCACGATCTTGAAGGTAATGTCATGTAGCCCCATTTTCTTGTAACACAATAGAAAAGATCAATATAATGAACTTTCCTGTGCATACTTGGTACATAAGTCAACAATGAAATTGCACCTCTCATTATCTATTTAAATGTATTATGCAATTAAGGAAAAATAGGAAAGGGTTTTTCTATGAGATGGGCAGATCAAATTCTGCTCCAATGCAGATAACACAAACAAATATTGAAAAATATTGCATCAGAATTAGGAAAAAATGGGCAAAACCAATTAACTAAACTATGGTAGAGCGAACAAGAAACCTAACACCAATCTTCGATGGCATAGCCTATTCTTTTGTTTGAACCTATAAGGACTAGAAATCCAAATATGCTACTAACCCTTTCTTTGGTTCAATATTGGAATCCATACAACAATGCACTAGAAAATTCAAGAAACTTTGATTTACAATATGGATTAGTTTTTCTCTAGTCAAATCAATATGTGCACATTTCAATCACATCAAACCTACCAACAAGTAGCTTTAATTGTACCAACCTCAACGTATTTCCCATGGCCTTGGGATTCCATCTCATTAGATTACATTAATGATCTACCCACCACACAATGGAATAATGATTTCATTTTTCTATTGGTATTCTCCAAGCTTGTTCTTTTTATACCAAGCAAAGAACTTATGGATGCTCGTACCCTTGCTAGAATTTTCCTCCAACATATCGATTTTCTCTCCTAGATCCATCCACATCCCACCATCAAAAGGAGGAAAGCAAAGCATCTTCTTTTGTGCAAAATTTGGTTGAGTTTAATTGCATTTGGATATGCATCACTTTAAAATTCAATAGCACCACTACCTTAATCCCATTCAATATGTTCCTTGCACTATCATACAACAAATGGGTCATAATTCCATCAAGTTAAACTATCCAACATGACATTGAGAATTTCAACCAATTAAAGTTGTATGAGCTGCTCCACTCATAGGAATTTGTTCCATGTGCACATCCAAAGGTTGGAGTTCTATATTTTCCTTCATGAATAAAATCTTTTTGATGTCCACCCCATAACCATTTGGTATCATCAAATCACCACTTGATTGAAAGGCCACAAATACATTGTTCCAACTCAAGACAACTAATTGTCCCAATTAGCATTTATGCATCAGTTTCCCATGTTAAATTTTAACATGTGTATGATATTTTCCAAAATTGTAGACTATGTTAGAGATAGAACTTGAAATATTAACAACAGTAAGATAAATACAATAGTTAACCAGGCATCACACAATTCAAAATATGATTTTTCACAGGGAAACCGTTTAAGGACAGAAACCACAAAGCATTAGTAATTCATCCTCTAAATGAGATGATTGAGTTTGTACATGAGCGGAGAAATTTGTTCTCAGAATTATGAGATGAATGTATACAAATTTTGACTGTGGCCTGCCAACTGTTGCTGCTAGTAACCGTGACCACTAGCTAGGGCTATTGCAGCCTACTGCTACTACCCGTGGCCACCACCAAGGCTATGGCATCTTGCTACTGCTATTCATGACTAGTTCCAAGGATGCTGTTGCTGCCCTAGACCACCACTGAGGGTGGTGCTGTTGCCCTAGACCACCACTGAGGATGGTGCTGCTTCCCTAGACCACCACCGAGCATGATCCTGCTTCCCTAGACTCCACGAAAACTGTTTTAGCAACTTGTTGCTACTATCGATCCTGTTGTAGCAGTCGTAGTCACCACTGAGGGTGTTGTAGCAGCTTGTTGCTGCCGCCTTGTCACCACTAGGCTTGCTCTCTCCACCATGAACTGTTTGTTGTGAAGGGAGATTACCTAACAAACCTTTAATCATGAGTTGTTTCTACAGCTATCCACCATACTCTCCACCACTGAGACTGTATAAAGAAGTAAGAAACCCCAAGAAATTTAAGAGCTGCAAAAGTTGAACAAGAAGGAAAACACCAGCGACCGGATTTATCTTAGTCAACCTCAACTGCGATTTTGTTGAATATCTCAATCAACCAATTTAGGAGAAGTCGAGTGTGTTGTTGTGTTGAAATGAGTTGCAAATGCTCTTCATTTATATTCCATCACACATTTGAGTTGTTTCCACATAATTAGGTGTTGACATTAGGGCTTAATTTCTTTTTCATCTTTGACCCTTTGACATTTGATGTTTTGTGGTTTAAATGTCTTTTTGGTGTTTGACTTGTGGCACTCATGGACCAAGATTAGGGTTACAAGGTCCTTGAGGTATTTCTTTGACCACAACAAGTTGCCTCAAAAGTTCTTCAAGGTGCTCGTGGTTCATTAATTCTTACTCAACGTACATCTTCATGCTTACCAAGATTAGGTGCTAGTTCTCTCAATGAGAGGTAGATAGTCCCTGGAGAGGGACACATAGTGCATAGATCAAGGAGAGGAGTGCATCAATTTCCCAGACCTAGTAACTAACCATGCACCTTAGCCCCAGGCTCCATTAGATGACTCAATGTAAAATATTAGGTAACTAACCAAGCACCTCCATTATCCCAAAGAATGGCCCTTAGCCCCAGGATGAGTCCCTAGTCCCGTACTAGGTTAAATTCCTAGTAACTGATCAGGTACCTCTATTCAATGAATGGCCCTTAACCCTAGGATTAGACCCCCAGTCTCTGACTGGGTCAATTTCTTGGTAACTGGCTAGGTATCTTCATTCTCCGAGAGGTTACTGTATATGGAATTTGGTAAATCATCTCAAGGACCAAATTTAACAAGTGACCATTGGAGTGGTAATGTTGAAAGAGATGAAAAATATACCCAAGTGAGATATATCATTTCTAATAACCATGATGAGTATCAGTGGTGGTGAGGTCGTCAAAGAGGGGGTGAGAATAAATGCATGTTGGGTTTTATGATATGCTCTTCACAAAATCACAAAACATAACACTTGAAGGGCCAAACACATATACAATGAGACATGGATGCAATATATTAGGGGGATACCCTTAGGTATTTTAAATATCATTCATTATCTTATTCATCCAACACAACATATGTATCATGATCAGGTTCATAATCGACATTGTTGAAAGTATCGTTTATATCAGCAACATAATCAAAATTGAGCACTTTCCTTTGAAATAGTGTGCATCCATTTTTCATTTTTTTCAATAAGAAAAAGATTTCCTATACAAAGTCTCATCCATATTCACAATATCCACATAGTACATATTTGTACATTTATATGACAATTAGAAAATAGTTCTTGTACTTCCAAATTAATAGAACCGACTCTAAATTTTTGTAGGAACCACCAAATAGGTACTTGTTGGATCTATCTTACTCGAGTGAGGAAGATAGACTAGACGTGTTTGAAAGCGAGACGTATATTACAAGATCTAATGGGTCAAGATCAACTAGAGGTGAAAAGGTAAGGAGAAATTTTTGTAGACGCATGGAACTTTTTTGTTTCTGAAGGAGGATCATGTGATTATGATAATGAGAGCATATATGACATTGAGTTTCCCTTGAGGTATAGACATCTTGTCAAATGATGGATACCCAAGGGGATACTCTAAGTGGATACAAATTTCTTCCTCAATAGGAGGATTTATCGCATTGCTCCATCGTCTTTACATGGATTAGGGTTATTTTCCATGGATGGAATAATGGTAAAATATGGAACCGAAATTGAATTGATGGAGTATGTCGGACCAGGCTATGAATACAATGACTGGTTGTTGTTGGTCCAATAAATGTGAAGTATGAAGAGATGCAGAGTTGCAACAAATTATATACGACTACTAGACACCAATCTGAACAAATGAGCTACTTTGTATATTGATGGAAGGCCAAAAACTTCCGGAAATATCGCAGGGTTTATAAATAGTACATGACTAGAGACAACACATAAGCTACCCAATTGCATATTTGAGGGGCATGAAGAAAATTGCGTATTGGTTTGTGCAACAAAATCATTAGTTGCAGGTGAAGAGTTGTTAATCAATTAAAATTTGAATCGAATAGATGCAAGGTTTTCTATTATGAGGGTAATTATCTTATACAACATTTAACTCAACGTTTGATCGATGGCTTATTATTTTTCTCTTGCAACAATTTTAATTATAGTTACTTTTCATTATTAATATATCTTGATTCTTGTATTGTGGTAGGGTGATCGTGGCCAGATTCCACAAGAAAGTAGATATGATTTGGTAAACATCAATGCAATAGTAACCACAATTCATGATTATATTACAATTGTTAACACTTGAATTTTTATGTGCTTATGAGCTCAATATTTCAAGATGATATAATGCTTATTATATTGTGGTAGGGGGGTACTTAGAACACACCTGCAACTTCTGGTCAGGTAAACATGACTACCATATTAACACTAATTTTTTCTTCATTAATCAAATTTATTATACATGGTTCAATTTTTACTTTTCAATATGAATATGTCTTGCTTATGAGGTTGTAGTAGGATGACCATGGGAAGTCACCAATGGTGTCGCATCAGGTAAATGTTAGCATAATAGTACCTAATAGAATCAATGTAATAGTAACCACAATTCCTGATTATATTACAGTTGTTAACATTTGACCTTTTTATGCATATGAACTCAATATTTCAAGATGATATCATGCTTATTGTATTGTGGCATGAGGGTACTCAAAACACACCTTCCACTTTCGGTTAGGTAAACATGGCTGTCATATTAACGCTAAAGATTTTATTCATTAATCACGTCTATTATACATGGTTCAATTTTTACTATTTTTATTGTGGCAGACTCACCGCGGGAAGTCACCAATGCTATCACATCAGGTAAGTGAATATAGCGTAATAGTACCTAAACATGATTAAAGTAATTATTTTTCTTATTATATGCATGTTATTTTTGACCTGAATTTTTGTAATGATAAAAATAAATTAACTACTTTTATTGATAGATGTTTGTCGAGCACACCACATCAAGATGATGAGGTGGTCGCTGAGGAAGATATCTTTTATTCAACTTACCCAATGAAAATTGTGAATAAGGCTTTGAAAGAGTCCAACCAAGAACTTCTTAGACTGATTCTAATTAGACCTAGGACTAAAGAAATCAAAGCAAGAATTGATGACTTGAGGCAAACAATAGAACAGTACATGGTAAGTGGCATCTTTGAAATATTTTATGAGCTAGGAAATATATTTATTTATGTTATTTTAGTTCTTTTCTTATATGATCTAATTAATTAAATTTTTCTTTTTGTAAGAGTTTTTAGAGATAACACCCACGCATCGAGTATAGGTTGTAGAGGGTGGTATTGGTAGTAGCGATGGTTCAACACATCATCAATTTACTGTACCAATGAGTCTATTTCATACTACTGACTGACAATCCCCTTTAGATGTTAAGACCTCATCGGATGTTGGAGATCAGCAGAGCCCTTCACCCACTCAGAGGATGTTAGAGATGAGAGTAGCATCGAATGTGAAAGTTTCTATCCTGGAGCAGTGCATGTGGTTAGAAAGGGATCATTTTCTTCTATCTTCTTGGTGGACCATGATTTTGTTTCAATCAAGTTTCTAAAGATTGCGGGTATTATTTAATTAATTCAATGTTTTTTTCATATAATTCAAATCCACATACTTTGAATTATTTTTAATTAATGATCATATTGTTTTTGCAGAAAATAATGATTTTTTTACAAGAACCTGCATGAGAAGGAATTGGAGTTTTTTGGGCCCACCATTCGTAGACAGTGGAATTCCCAAAATGACAAATTTAAAGATGATATGATGAACCACATGGTCAGTTTGTTTGGTGATACCTTCAACAAAAAGGATGTCATTGCAGGAGATGGATTAAATTTGAAATATGCTAGGGTAGATTGTAGGGACAATTTGCAAATTAACCCTAAGTATGAGCATCCTCCAATGGTTCCAGAGAAGGAGTGGAAGGCGTGCTCATGGATGATGCAAAGGAGAAGGCATTGAGAAAATAAGGAAAGACCCGACCACTCGTTTCAAGAAGGTATGCCACATATTATTTTTTGAAAGAAAAATGTTCAATTTTTTTTTACTTTTAAATATATTTAAGTTACGATATCTAACATATTTGAAAACCTTTCATATGCTCCTAGACACCTCTAAAGTGACGAATGCAAGACTATAAAAACATGGGCAGCAAAAACATGGCCAGGGTGGATATCATAAACTAAGAGAACAAATTGTAAGAACCAAACGATCATTATTTGTAGCCCCCTTTTCTTATAAATGTAGCGAACACATAATTGATTTATCACAAGCGATTTTCATGGTGTTATGCATTGCAGGAAAATGCTTTTCAAGAGGAAATCACTGAAGAAGACTTCAGGCTCGACATTATTGGAATTTGATGTAATTATGTCAATTTCCTTGTAAAGCTTAATTATCACAATTGACAATCATAATTATAGACATAAAGATATATGTCATTTTCAGTGTTAGTCCTTACCATATTGCAGCCTATATAAGGCACCTTCCAGTCATACATTATCCTCCCCTACCAATTCAAACTAGTTAATAAGGATACGATGAAATGTTATTTTTCCACAGATGTTTGTACTTATATGTTAGTAATTAGTTAATTCATTACAATGAAGGAAGTATAATGTATTTTCTAGTTATTTATGAGTTTATATATCCGAAACAAAAGAGGATTAAGGACGGGGTAGAGACATAGGCCAACTGCAACGTGGAAAGAGGGGAAAAAAGAAGAGACTCATGTTTTCTATTCACTTTGAGGTCAATTCAAAGGAGTTCAACTATATCACTCAAACTAGTCACTTATTTCTAGGTGGGAAAACTTGAAAACAACCCTTAATGTTTTTTCCATCTTATTTGCAGGCACATCTTAGCACAATAGAACTTTCGTAAGCACCCACCATTAAAAAAATGATGGTTGGGATGAAAACCTTGGTCAAAATTTTGGTTTCACTATAGAATTGTGTTGAGTTCTATTCAAAACATTTAATGCTTTGGAAAACATTGAGAGGATGTGTTTGAGGACCTCCATGGTTGACTAAGTTCTTGTTTAGTTAAGGGAGCACATTTCTTTGAATAGGTTTTATGTTTAAAAGAGACACTTGATGTACCATTTGAACTTGTGTAGGTGTCATGGTTTGATTGAAACCTAGTTAGGGGAAACCTCTTAAATATGTTTTGGATTTACACTTGGCTAGTCTTTTTGGGGAAGGTTAAAGACACTCATTTGAATTACATTAGGGTTAGGTAAATTTCTTACATGATTTGTGAAGTAGTTATTATATTGGTTTGAATGTGTTTGGTTAGAAATTGCATTACCTTTTTTAGGGTTGCCATGTCACTATTAAAAGAATCAGTTGATGCTAAGATAATAGGAGCTTGGGCTTGGAGATATAGGAAAAGGAATCTCAATGGATACAGAAGAAAATAAAGGATAATGGAGGGAAACTCTCATAGTGAATAAAGTTTGATCAAGGGAGGGGAAACAAAAGTATTTTTTTTTAGAAAGAGAGGAAGCGATGGGGTCTCACCAACAAAGTCATCAAAATAAAGCATAGTAGATAGATTGAAGTACCCCACTCCCTAAGGAATGATTTATCAAGATAAGAATGCTTGGATGGGTTCGGATTTGAAAACTATATTTTGGGAGAGAACTAAGAAAACCTAGACATTGGGTGAGAGAGCAAGAAGGGTATACTTCTAAATTAAGTGGAGGTTGATTGCTTAATGGTATCTAGTGGAGAATTAGCACCAGTATGGAAAAATTACTTAGTTCATTTGTATCATAGATAGATCAAATAGTTATGGAAATAAAGAGATAACAACGCTGAAAAGTAAAATTGATTTATACACCATTTTTATTTCAAGTGTTTATTTAATTGCACCAAGGGAAGTGATTAGGTGCATTCTACAACCTAATATTGAAGAGTATGTAATGTTTATCCCATTTTTTGATCCCACTATATAATGATTGAATTGAATATATCAACCATTGAAAGAACATAAATCTAAAGAATTTTTTCTAAAAGACATATGATATACAAAACCTAAGACATATACCACCCACACACACACACACACACATAATCAGAAGCACACCACTGTTGGTTGATCTTCCCCTTGTAGAATCAAACAAAGATAATCTATGTGCAATGAAAGATAAACACAAATGCTACATATGCAAGCCTATGTTTAACCTTTGATTATTATTATTATTATTAGATATAGTTTACATTTATTACATTTCCTACCATTCAAAGACATTTTTTCCTCAAAGCAGAAACAAGAAAAAATGTTTTTATTCTTGTAATTAGTTCATGTGATACTATTTTCTTGATGTTGTCATAGTTGAAGAAACACAACATTCTGATGTGAACAAAATTGCTACATTGTATATGAATCCATCTATCATAAGTTGATCTTTATTGAAAATTTTTGCTAGTATATTGTTTGGACTAAGCTTCTAATTTTGTGTTTTCAAGTAAGATTTTGATTTCATCCCCATTTGTTTCGCAATTGTGATTTTTTTGAATGAAAGAAGAATTTCATTTAAATTTTATATTCATGTTGGTTTTGGTTTTCATCAATTTGTTGAGTAATAGTGATGGCTATTATAATTTGGATGCCCCTATGATTTAGCATGCAAAAACACAAATACAAGCATATACAACAAGGTGACAAGCACTCTGTATAACACATGTGTGGTTTACACAATGTAAGGAGAACAAAAAAGTTGGCATACACTTCCATCTTCAACACATTTATTTCCAAGACCCACTAATTCACCAATTTCTACATGATTCATATGAACTTAATTGTTTGATGAATGCTACAAGTAAACCAAAATATCCACCAACACCTATAAAAATACAACATGCAAGACAAAGGCTAATAATGGATTATGATATACATTCCACATTTTAATTCTGCCAACCATATTAGCTTATAGGAATTGGATGACAAGAATGAGATAAAACAACCCACTTTAAAAATAAAATATTACAGAAACGGATAACAGTTTTTATATTATCAAAAAAGGCCAAATGTGAGCATTCTCCTAATTATAACCAGGCCCATAAAACAACCAAAGTGTCATTGAAGATCTTACAAACAAAATGGCGTACAACTGCTCTAATGATAGTAATACTGAGTATGTTACTACTAGCATAATACCGAAATAAACAAACGAACTGATGTAATAGAAGGTGAAAAACATGAATTAAACACCAAAATAATTTCCACGAGAAGGCCCAATGCCCTTCCCTTCAACATTCTTTTGCTTCTCTTCCACTTCGTGAGGGACCCAATGTTCGAATGCCATAACACCCATTTTAATTTCTACTTGCAGCAGTTGGTTCACAAGTTCCTGGGTGGCCTGATTCTGCTGGTTCGCAAGTGCCTGGGCAGCCTGAGATTGTCCCTCTAGCTGGGCTTCAGTGGATGCCTCAAAGTCCTTTTGGACGACTCTTGTTTCATGGAAAAATTCCTCAAGATACTCCAGTTTGTCATTGGTGTCCTCACGGTGATGTCTCCGTTTTTGTTTTTGAGCCTTCATATCTTCCCTGATGCGCTACACATTTATTGCCATGGTCGCTATTGCATGTTCCAGGAAAAAATCATAGATTTCTTCGCTGGAATCTTTTGAAATATTGTAACTTCGAAGAGTATTATAAATGTATTTTTATTTTTGTAACCTGTTGGAGATGTTTTATTCCTCCATCGGGATGTTACTATTGTATTTTGTCATCATACAGCCATGAGGTAAAAGCTTTGTTGTAAGTCAGGTCAATAGAACCCTCCATAATATAATATAATATTGTTTTGTGTCTTCCTAGGTGAAGTCGACCCAGTAAGTTTGTTGGGGATGACCTATTAGGGAAAAAGTCAAGTGGAAGATAGAGTATAAATAGAGGAGGTGTGTTCCTCATTTAAACACACTCACTCACTTACGTATAGTGCATATGAGAGACAAAGAGACATATCTGCAAGGAGAAGGAGAACATGTTTGGGGTTTTACCTTTGTACTTTTGATACATCTATATAGAGGAAGATTTGTTGGGTTTTCTTCCCCTAGAAAGTTTCCTAGGATAAATCTATGTCTATCTTGTGATTGTGTTTCTTTCAATGATCCTTCATATGCTATGGTTGTGAAATTGAATTGAATACTAATGATATATAGCTTATCATATGGAATATTAACATGGTATTATAAATAGCATGAATAGAACCACTTTCACAAGGTGAAACTCTCTCTCATATCCCTCTGGAAAGAAATTAGGGTTTTTGTGAAAGTTGGAATTTTGAAGATATGATTGAATAGAAATTTGCATATCTATTGAGCCCCAGATCTAAATTTTTGAGTGGGTAGATTTAAGGGAAAGTCAAAGACTAGTTTGGATTTGGACCAGAAAATTGTAGAAAACTAGAAAACCAGAAATTGCAGATCAAAATCTCACAAGTCAATTT
Source organism: Pseudotsuga menziesii (assembly GCA_001517045.1). Classification (NCBI taxonomy): domain Eukaryota; kingdom Viridiplantae; phylum Streptophyta; class Pinopsida; order Pinales; family Pinaceae; genus Pseudotsuga; species Pseudotsuga menziesii. Next base: position 402,035 of record LPNX010022542.1, read on the forward strand.
TGAGAGGTGAAGATTTGGAATCTCTAGAAACCAAATATACCAGTCAACTCGCCTCAATTAAGAACATCTTCTGGTAAGTCCAGTTCTGCATTTTTGAGAAATTTCATTTTTTAGTGACCTCTTGGATAGGATGGCCCCAAGCACTAATCTTGAGGACAAGCTACAAGGCATAGATAATTTAGGAGCATGGAAATATATTATTGGTCTCATTCTTAGAGATAATGATCTTGGAAAATACATCAAATGAGAAGTTGCAGAACCTGAAGAAATTGAAGCTAAGGAGAAGCACAAGAAGGACCTAATTAGAGAAATGAGTATCAATGGTGATTCTATCAAATATCACTTGATTCCTCAAGTGTCATCCAAATATACCCCAAAGTAGATGTACGATTCCCTATCTAGAATGTATGAAGGAAGGAACATCAACATACAGATGAATTTGAGAGCTCAATTGAAGAGTACCAATATGAGTCAAGGAGAATCCATTTAAGACTACTTCACAAGGGTATTCTAGTTCAAGGAGAAACTAGAAGCCATTGGAGACCCCCTTGATGAAGATACACTAGTTATGACTGCTCTAAGTGGTCTCACTAGCCCTTGGGATTCTTTCATCCAGTCTATGTGTTCTAGAAAGGAAAGCATGAATTTTGACATTGTATGGGAAGATTGCATCCTAGAGGAGGCTGGAGTATCCAATATAGAATATCTACTTAAATAATATGATCAATCCCTAGCCACCCATACCAAAAGAGGAAGACGCCTATCTAACTTAATACAGAAAGCCACAAGGAGTCCCGAACTCCCAAGAGGTTCCAAAGGACAAGAGGAAACAATCAGAGGAAAGACTACTCCAACTTTCAATGTTTCCATTGTCACAAGATAGGACACATTGCCATAAATTTTTCATTGAATAAAGAAGAATACAAGAATAAAAATAAAAGATATCATGCACACCTAGTTGAAGATGAAGAAGAAGAGGAAGAAGGACCTCAAATAAAACAAGAAAAACAAGAAAATGCATAAAAGTATGTATTATTCTATGCACTCTCTGGGTCTGTGACACCTGGAGAAGATACATGGCTTATTGATAGTGGTGCTTCAAAGTACATGACAAGACAAAACAAAATCTATCAAAACTTGAAGAGAATAACTATCCTCAGAAAGTATCATTAGGAGATGACTATCAATATCCTATCAAAGGTATTGGTGAAGCAAGCTACAAGCTTACCTCTGGAACTCCCATGAAGATGAAGGAAGTCTTATATGTACCAAGATTGAAGAAGAACTTACTTTCTATCTTAGCATTATATAAGAAAGGATATAGGGTTTCATTTCTACATGGAAAAGTACTTATGTGGCCCAAAGGAAAATCAATTGAAGATGCAGTTGTATTACCTCTGGTTTTGACCCCAGAGGAGGAGGGGAATGTGTGCCCTGGTTTTGACCCCATGGTATTGAATTGTACATGAGGTATATATTGGTGATACCATAGCATGGATCTCAAGGCCAAGGCCGTGTCATTTGATCTGGTGTTATAGGTGATCAAGGTTGATACCTATGGTGATAGTGCTAAGTCAAGCACAATATATATATTTTGATATATCATGTAATATGAAATTAATAAAATACTACTGCTAGCTATGGGACTACCACCATGAAAGAGATGGGGGTATGATTACACAAGGAATAGCAAGGGGAGTTAATCAAACTCTTGAGCAAATAGGGTGTGACCAGATGTCAATGGGAAAACCCATGAATCCTCATCTACCCGTTTTGTCCTCTATCCTCAATCATCAATTTTTTCTAGAAGTTGGTGAGGAAGTTAATGTCTTGGGTAGAGTAAGCCATGGGGGTTTGATGGATTGACTGAGAAAGCCTGCAGTTTTGCAGCCTGGGAGGACGTGTTCTTGCTTCTGAAACAAGTAAACCCCCATGGGAATGCATGCCCATTCCCTCATCCCTGAGTCGCACTGAGCGTTGGATTAATTCGCACTGTTGGTAGAGCTGGTTGGGGAGAGTTATGTTTTTTGTTCGTGGTTGTTCATTATTCTACCATTCTGTTGTCCCAGACCATTCGATAATTCTGATCAATTTGTTCATGTGTGTGTGTTGGTTCACTACCCTGAGTAGCGGAAGAGGAGTTTCATTGTTTTTTACTGAGTGATTGGGTAGTGGAGATCTCTCTATTTAATGAGAGTGTGACCCTCTATGGTTTCTAGATTTCCCAAGAGACACACAGTGTGGTGGTTTGACCCTCCTGAGTTGCGGATATGTGGTTCCGCATTTTTTCTCTGTGGGATATTGTGGTATGAGACCCTATTTTCTCTGTGTTATAGAGTGAAGTTTGTTTGGATTTTTACCTTAGCAGTCTGAGAAACCCATCTATAGGTTGGTTTGACTGTGGTTTGATGTGAATGTGGGATTGGATTAGAAAGCCTAAGGAACCCTACTTTGATTTGGCTTGTTTCCTTAGTAGCATATGAAACCCAATTGTTTATTGGCTTGGCTGGACAGTATGTGAAACCAAACTTTGTGTTGGCTTGACTGTGTATGATATGAGCTGATTCTGTGAGTGTTGGTGTGGCCGAGTAAGCCCTGATAAACCCATTGGTATTTGGCTTGTTGTCTTGGTAGACTATAAAACCCTATTGTATATTGGATTGGATGGTTATGAATGTGGAGGTTGGATAGGATAAGTAATTCTTGATAATGTTGATGTATTTGTAACTTTAGAATGTATTCACTTATATATCTTAGATTATGTACACCGTTGTTTATTCCAGGATGTGTCTGTAATGTAATTGAGTCATGTCATGCCTCGATGTTCCGATCGGGAGGTTCTATAATGTAAACAAGTCATGTCAAGTCATTGTGGCTAACCCTCCTATTGTTCAAGGGTTAAAGTACCCGCAGTTCCGTGGCACTAGGGTTGTTAGACTCACCTAGTGAAGTCGGCCCTAGTAGGGTTTAGTCAAGTCGAGAATTAGTATAAATAGAGAGCTAGCCTCTCTATTTATCAGACACTCACTCACACTCAGTTGTAGTGCATAACTGAGGAAGAAGAAGACAATGGGTCTAGGAAGAAAGAGGTTACTGCCATCGGGAGATTATCCTACTGTTTTGGGGCTTTGCTATTTGGTGCTGATTTTATCTCTGAGGAAGTTGTGGGGTTTTCTCCATTTATGGTTTCCTTGAGGAAAAAAATTGTGTTCATTGTTTCTTGTGTTTGATTGTTGTGCTTGTTATTCTTTCAGTTAAAGATCCTAATAATGCTAGCTTAATGTTAAAAATCTAACATGGTATCAGACCTAACCTGAGAAGAAGACACTGTGCAGCTGTGGGAACTAGGGCTTCCTACTTTGTGGATCTTCCTCCATAGATTTTCAGAAAAATAAGGTTGTATTAAATCTCCTCCCTAGGGCACATCTTTCTGTTGAAGCATAATCCAATTCTAAGGTTTTTCAGTTTTGGACCCAACACTCCTGCTGTAAATTAGGGCTTTCCACAGAAGTGGAATTTTTCCATGAGCCTAGGCCTGGATTGATCTCCTCCTCAAAATCAAAGTTTAGAGATCAAGATCAAAGCATTTGGTTGAACAAAAATCTGGAAAAGAAAAACCCTAATCTGCTCCTAAACCAGCATTGCAGAATTTCAGCTCCAAATCCAGATCTGACATCTTGACCTGGTAAGATCTAAATCTTTTGTATTTCCATTTGAGGCTCTCAGTTAAGATGTCTCATCATACCAAGCTTGATGAAAATATTGAGGGAGATGATAAATTCCGAGCCTGGAAGTATAGGATCTCCCTGGTCCTGGAAGAAAATGTGTTGGACTCCTATATGAGTGAGGAGGTTCCAGTTCCAGAGGGAGATGAGGCTAAGGCCTCACATAAGAAGAAGTTGGTTATGGAAAAAAGGATTATTGCTGATTCAATCAAGGATCATCTCATACCATAGGTGTCCTCCCTAAAGACACCTAAAGCTATGTTTGATGCCCTAACCAAATTGTTTGAAGGGAAGAACATAAACTGGAAGATGACTCTAAGAAACCAATTGAAGAATGTAAAGATCCAGAATGCAGAAACCATCTAGTCTTACTTTACAAGGGTTTCTTAGATCAAGGAACAACTGGAAGCAGTAGATGAAGAAGTGGAAAATGTAGAGATTGTAATGACCACCTTGAATGGTCTCCCTAGATCATGGGACTCCTTTATTCAAGGTATCTATGCCAAAAAGAAGTTAGTCAAATTCAGCAGACTTTGGGAAGAATTCTCACAATAAGAAGCTCGGATAGCAGCTTGAGAAGAAAAGATGGAAAGTGAAGATCAAGCTCTCACACTACAATCCAAGAAATCCAGATCTAGCCACCACAGAAGTAAGTACTCTCATCAAAGGAATAACCCTAGAAATCCTAGAGATATGTCTAAGTACATTTGCTATACATGTGATGAAAGAGGACAGTTTGCTAGAGATTGTCCTAGAAAAAAAAGTAGCTCTCACAAGAAGAAGGGAAACAAGAGAAGACATCATGCTCATGTTGCAGAGGATGATGAACCTTCCACAAAGAGAAGTAGACAAGTCAGTGATGATTCTTCAAGTGACGAAGAATATGTTCTGATTTCTGCTCTCACGGGAACTATCACACATGGCAGCAATGATTGGCTTATAGACAGTCGTGCTTCTAAACATATGACAGGATTCAAGGAATCCTTTGTGAAATTATCTGAACATGAATCACTTCACAAGGTGAAACTTAGAGATGACTACCAGTATCCAATAAAAGGTAGTAAGGAATCCTCCTATAAGATAGACTCTAGAAAGTTTGTGACAATGAAGGAAGTATTGTTTGTACCATGACTAAAGAAGAATCTCCTCTCCATATCTGCATTAGATGCAAAAGCAATGAGGGTTGCATTTATAGATGGTCAAGTCATCATGTGGCCAAAAAGAAAAGACTATTGATGATGCAGTAGTGATTAGGGAATAAGAAGGAGGCTTATACAAATTGAAGGGCCATCCGGAACAAGCTTTGGTTCATGACTCAATAGAACCAAATGAGCTTTTGCATAGAAGGCTTGCACATGTGCATTACAGAGCACTACCACTTGCAGGAAAATATGTTGAAGGTCTCCCAGAAATGTAGACAAAACATGAAGGTGTATGCAAAGGATGTGCGAAAGGGAAGAACATAAAGAAGAAATTTCCAATTAGGGAAAGCAAGGCAAAAGAAATCTTGGAAATCATTCATTCCGATGTATGCGGTCCAATGTCATCCAGTTCACGAAGTGGGTATGTATACTATGTTTCTTTCATTGATGATTTTTCTAGGAAGACATGGATTTATTTCATGAAGAACAAAGATGAAGTTTTCAGCAAGTTCAAGGAATTCAAAGCCTTGATCGAGAACCACACTGAAAAGAAGATCAAGACCTTTCGATCAGATAATGGCAGAGAATTCACATCGAATGAATTCAAAGAGTATGCAAAGAATCAGGGATTAATAGGGAGTTATCCACTCCATATAATCCACAACAGAATGGGATTGCAGAAAGGAAGAATAGAACTATCATGGAAGCTGCAAGAGCTATGCTTCATGATCAAGATCTTCCTATGCATTTATGGGCAGAAGTTGCTAGAACAGTGGTGTATGTATAGAACCATACTCCAAACAGAGTACTCAAGAACAAGACTCCTAAAGAAGTCTTCTCCGGTAGGAAACCAAAAGTCATCCATCTCAGAATATTCGGTTGTCCTGTATACATACACATTCCAAAAGAAAGAGGATGAAGTTAGATCCTTCAGGAAAGAAGGGCATATTTGTGGGATACTCTGAAAGCTTGAAGGATTACATAATATACTTCCCAGGGTTCAAGAAGATTGACATTTGTAGAGATGTAACCTTTTACGAATATTTAGCCTACATCAAATCCAGGAGGAGACCGGTTGAAGAACCTGAAGAAACAAGAGCACCCAGAATTCATGATACAACAATGAATGGAGAAATTCAAGAAGAAGATCGAGAATTAGAAGAACCTCAAGAACCTGTAGATCCACCTCAAGAGAAGAATCCTCATAAGAGGAAACCTACTTGGGTACGTGAAATTATACAAGGTGCAGAAAGATATGGAGCTTCAGAAGAAACACCTAGAGGAAGAAAGAGAACTAGGTCTTGTTCAAGTTATGTAGCCCTGCTATATGACATTATTGATAAAGAACCTTCCAACTATGAAGAAGCGGCAGAACAGAAAGAATGGAAGGATTCTATGATAGAAGAGTATCAATCGATCATGAAAAATGATGTTTGGGATGTTGTCCCAAGACCAGAAGGGAAGTCCATTGTAACTTCCAAATGGATCTACAAGATCAAACATGTTGCAGATGGCAGCATAGAGAAATATAAAGCAAGATTCGTGGCTTGAGGTTTCTCCTAGAATTAAAGAATAGATTATGAAGAAACCTTTGCACCTGTAGCCAGATACACTTTCATCAGATCAGTACTTTCTCTGGCTGCAGTGATGAAATGGAAGATACACCAGATGGATGTCAAGATTGATTTCTTGAATGGTGTAGTAGAAGAAGAAGTATATGTGGAGCAGCCACTCGGTTTTGAAACACATGACAGGGAATTTCATGTGTGCAGATTGAAGAAATCCCTGTATGGTTTGAAACAGGCACCCAGGACATGGTACGACATAATTGATGGTTTCCTATCCAGTTTGGGCTTTACCAAGAGTAAAGAAGATTCCAACCTTTACTATAAGGTTGAAGATGGCAACCCAGTGATACTCCTAATGTATGTGGATGATCTATTTGTAACGGGTATGGATGGGTTGATTGCTGATACGAAGAGGAAACTTGCTGCCGAGTTTGAAATGAAAGACTTGGGTATGATGCACTATTTCTTAGGCATGGAGGTGTGGTAGAATGCGGATGGAATCTTCCTTGGACAAGGGAAGTATGTAGTAGAGATACTGAAGAGATTCGGGATGATGGACTACAAGGCCATAACCACACCTATGGCATCGAACCTAAAGCTATTGATTGATGCTTCATCAGAAGCAGTTGATGCTACGATGTATCGTCAAATGACTGGGTCCTTGATGTACTTGCTGAACATGAGACCATATATTTGCTTTGCTGTGAACACCTTGAGCCAGTTCTTGACAGATCCGAGACATGTTCACTTGATTGCTACAAAGCATATTCTGATGTACCTGAAGGGTATAGTTGACTATGGGCTCAAGTACAAGGCAAATCAAAATATTAACCTGCAGGGTGGTGTTGATTCATATTGGGAAAAAAATGCCATCGATAGGAAGAGCACTTCAGGGTGTTGCTTCAGATGGGATAAGGTGTGATCTCTTGGTTTAGCAGGAAGCAATCTTGTGTGGCGCTGAGTACAGCTGAAGTAGAGTATGTCGCAGCTTGTTCAGCTAGTTGTGAGGCAATATGGATAAGGAAGCTACTGTCTGATTTATTTGATCTCCAATTGGATGATACTTGTATATATTGCAACGACCAGAGTTGTGTGAAGTTGTCAGAGAACCCAGTGTTCCATGACAAGTCGAAGCATATCAAGATCAAGTATCACTATATCAAGGAAATGGTGCAAAGAGGAGCAATGAAGCTCTAGTATGTTGCGATAGGCGAATAGACAGCTGATGTGTTGATGAAGCCATTGGCTAGAGTGAAGTTTGAGTACTTTAGGGAGAAACTTGGTGTTCTCCAGATCGAGGTTCCCTCCAAGGGGAAATGATGAGACCTAGATCCATTCTGACATGGTGAGAGGATCAGGTTCCTTCCATGGTCAGATGTAAGGGCTGATCCATTCTATCATGGTGAGAGGATTGGTTCCTTCTATGTCAGATATGAGTGCTAAGCCATTCTGATGTGACTGTAGGATTGGTTCCTACATGATCAGATATAAGTTCTGAATTCCATTCTTGGAATGGAGGCACCTGGTCAGTTACCAGGAATACTCAGCTTGGTGCTAAGTTTCCATTCTCTGGGAGAATGGAGGCACTTGGTCAGTTACCAGGAATACTCAGTCTAGGACTGAGGGCCATTCTAATATGACTATGGGATGTAGTCTTACATGATCATATGTGAGTGCATGGCCATTCTGATGTGATTGAGGAATGTGTTCCCACTTGATTAGATATAAGGGCTGATGCCATTCTCTAGGAGAATGGAGGCTACCTGGTCAGTTATCAGGAATCCTCAGTCTGGGACTGAGAGCCCTTTTGATGTGCTGTTTTCGAACATGGTTGAATGTAAGTGCAGAGCCCTTTCAATGTGGTGTTTTCGAACATGGTCGAATGTAAGTGTAGAGCCCTTCCGATGTGGTGTTTTCAAGCATGGTCAAATGTAAGTGTTGAGCCTTTCTGATGCAGTGTGTTCACACATGGTCGAATATAAGTGCTGAGCCATTTTGGCGCGATGTGTTTACACATGGCCAGATGTGAGTACTGGGCCTTTCTGACAAGATGAGGTCAGATGTGAGTGCTGGGCATGCCTTTCTGACAAGATGAGGTCATATGTAAGAGTTGGGCAGGCCATTCTGACTTAGGGTCAGATATAAGCGCTGAAGACCTACATGAAGGGTAGCCCTACAACCAAAATGAAAAAGGGTTGGCTCTGTAGAACTTCCTATGACGAGAAGAATCGAGAGATAGCACCATTCTAAGATAGCACCGATGATGATGATCTAGACTTGATGATGATCCAGATCAAGTGATGATCCAAATGTGATGATGATCCAGACTTGATGATGATCCAGATCAAGTGATGATCTATATTTGATGATGATACACTGATGATGATCCAGATCTCGTGATGAAGAAGACTTGAAGAAGAAGATGACTTAGAAGATGACTTGAAGATGAAGAAGACTTGAAGAAAAAGAAGACTTGAAGATCAAGACAACTTGAAGATGAAGATAACAAGATGATTCAGTCAATACAGAGAAGAAGATGAGTGCTAAAAATTGTTTCGAAAGAATACCTTCCTAGTTAAGAGGGAGTGTTGATGTATTTGTAACTTTGGAATGTATTCACTTATATATCTTATGTCTTGTGCCCCGATGTTTATTGTGGGATGTGTTTTTAATGTAATTGAGTCATGTCATGCCCCGATGTTTCAATTGGGAGGTTATATAATGTAAGCAAGTTATGTCAAGTCATTGTGGGTAACCCTCCTATTGTTCAAGGGTTAAATTCCCCGCAGTTCCGCGGCACTGGGGTTGTTAGACTCACCTAGTGAAGTCGGCCCTAGTAGGGTTTAGTCAAGTCGAGAATTATTATAAATAGAGAGCTAACCTCTCTATTTATCACACACTCACTCACACTCAGTTGTAGCGCATAACTGAGGAAGAAGAAGACACTGGGGCTAGGAAGAAAGAGGTTACTGCTGTTGGGAGATCATCCTACTATTTTGGGGATTTGTTGTTTGGTGCTGATTTTATCTCTGAGGAAGTTGTGGGGTTTTCTCCATATATGGTTTACCCAAGGAAAAACACTGTGTTCATTGTTTCTTGTGTTTGATTGCTGCGCTTGTTATTCTCTCAGTTAAAGATCCTAATAATGCTAGCTTAATGTTAAAAATCTAACAGATAATCCCAACTGTAAGTGGCTTGTTGCCTTGGATAGTCTGAGAAACCCAACTATAGGTTGGTTTGACTGAGTTTTGATGTGAATGATGGCTTGGCTAAGTAATTCCAAGGAACCCTTATGTTATTGGCTTGATGCCTTAGTAGCCTGTGAAATTCAATTGTATATTGGTTTGGTTGGGCAGTCTGATAAACCCAACTAAAGGTTGACTTGACTGTGTGTGTGTGCTTTGGTCTGGCTATGTGTAAGCCTGCTGATTCTCTTGTTCCTTGTGGAAATCATGCCCATATAGGGGGTGTGAATGTGTTGAGAGATTAATGAACACACTGTCCTATGGTTGGGTGGAACATTGCAATGAAATAGCCAGTTGCGGGACAACTTAATCATCAATATAAGTGTTCTTTGTCCTTCCTAGTTATGCAATGTATTTGCTTATGAATGGACATGCTAAATATGAAGAATTGATTAGGATGAATGCTTGTTTATGCCATGTATTTGTCTATGAATTTCTATGTTCATCTTGAATGCTTGTTGATGATTAAGTAGAGGTTTACTTGTGTATGCATGTCCTTGTATTTGTTTGTTTATTCATTGTATGTTTTATGCATTTTACTTCTATACATGCATTGTGTTTTTGCAATGCATTTGCCTAAGTTTAATGGAGGCTAGAATCCTGTTACAGGGCCAAAATGCAGCTAAGGTAAGAATTGTTGAGTTTCCTCCCCTTGGAATCTTCCTACGAAAGGCGGAAATCGAAAGAGGAAAAATTGAAAAGGGAAGAATTGTTGTGTTTCCGCACCCCGGGATCTGCCTACGGAAGGAGAAAGGTGGTAGGTGGAAAGGGCAGTTGAAAATAAGGCAAAAAGTGGGTTTTCTGATTTCCGAAGTCCAAGGTCGGAAAGCAAAAAGAGGAAGTGTGGAATGTGGAAGGACGAAAAGTCATTAAGTGTTCCATTGCACTTTGAGTTTCTGATTTCCAAGTTCTGAAGCGCGGAAGGTGAAAAGTGGAAGTGCAAAAGGCAGAAGGATGAAGAGTCGTTAAGTGTTCCATCGCACTTTGAGTTTCCAATTTCTGAGTTCCAAATTCGGGAAAGCAGAAGGCAGAAGGGTTGTTAAATGTTTCATCACACATTAAGTTTCTCATTTCCAAGTTCCAAAGTGCAGAATGTGGAAAGCGTAAGTGCGGAAGGGCCGTTAAATTTTACTTCTCACATTGAGTTTACGATTTCTGAGTTCCGAAGTGTGGAAGGAGAAAAGAAGAAGTGCAGAAGGCATAAGGAAGAAGGGCCGTTAAATGTTATGTCGCACATTGAGTTTTTGATTTTCGAGTTTCGAGGTGTGGAAGGCAGAAGGGTCGTTAAATGTTCTCTTGCACATTGAGTTTATGATTCTTGATTTTTGAGGTGCAGAAGGAGGAAAGCGGAAGTGCGCAAAGCGAAAGGATGAAGAGTGTTTAAATGTTCCCATCGCACATTATGCTTCCAATTTTCGATCTCCGAGAGAAGAAGGCGGAGAGAGGAAGTGTGGGAGGTGGAAGGTGGAAGGGAGCTTAATTATTCTAGTCGAGCTTTATGTTCTGATTTCTGACTTTCGGGGTCAGAAGGGTGGAAAGAGGAAGTGTGGAACACTTGTCGTGGAAAGACAGGTCTGGTGTGGAAATGATCATTTTGGTCATAGAAGGGATCTGTCAAGGGCAGAATGACTGTTACAATGGTTTCTAAGCCTAAGAATGAAGGTTGAAGTGTGTGTTAATGACCATGCCCTGTGTTTCAAAGGAGAACAAGGGTTCTTGAAGTAATACTTTTAATTTATCCGAATTATTGGGTATGGGGACGTTACATTATGGTATCAGAGCAAAGGTTGCAACACTAGGTCCTAAATGGGCCAAGTTGAATAGTTAAAATGAGAAAATTACACCCAAGTTGTGATTTTAACAGAGCGGTTGGTTGTAGCGTTGGGCTTAAATGGGAAAGGCGACAGTAATTAAATGGTTTTTACTTCTAAAATTGTTTTGCCTCTAACAATGGTGTTTAATAACACATTTTTGCAGAGTCATAGTGCAAATTGAAATTTTGGTCTTGGTCCAACCAAGAAGATTAGTGCCAAGAATATTAACAACATGGATGATGCATAGGATCACTGTGGAGATGGGGAAGATGCTATGGGGGAAAATCCAAGAGATCCACAAAGAACAAAGACCCACTACAATGCTGGAGATGTGGAGGACCCCATCTGCGCAGGATTTGTCCACATGGGGAAGGGTATGTAAGGCCATATTACAATATCTAAGAAGCTGAAACAAAATTTGAAGAGAAGAGAAACCAAGAGACTTCCCTAGATGTTGCATCTACCATAAAGAGCCTGAGGGTGGAGTTACAGAGTTACAGAGAGGAAAATAAAAGGATGATCAAGGCTCTGGAAGAGAAAAATCAGTTGACTACAACCATGCTACATAGATTGACAGACCTCCAAAGGCAGATAAAATCTGGGCATCATGTAACAAATACAGAAGGGGGTAGGAGAATTTCCTGCAAAAATAATGTGAATCTTGGCCAAAGGAAGAAATGTTTCAAACCTTCTAACTCCCAAAATCATCAGAAGCAACTATCACAAGCTGTAACTGAGCCAACCAGAATGATGGGAGACAAGCCAAGGAAACCACTCAAATGTTGGGGATGTGGAGGACCCCATATGCACAGGAATTGTCCACTTGAGAATGGGAATGAAGGTCAAGTCCACAACACCCAAGGAGCTAAAACTATGGCTCTGGAAGCAGTGAGCATTCCTAAAATTTGTCTCGTATTAGAAGACGACCAGGAATATCATCAATCAACTGTGGTGGAAGTTGAGGGTGAGATTGTTGAGTAGGGTGTTTCTGTTTTGATTGACCCTTTTTCCATGCATAGTTATATCACCCCAATACTTGTTGAGGTGCACACTTTGAATAAGTCAAAGCATAGAATATCATGGTTAGTCCAACTAGCCACTGGAACCAAGAATAATGTCAGTGAGTTGGTGAAGAAATGTCCATTGGTCATGGATGGGTTAGTCACTTGTGCAGATCTAAATGTTCTTCCACTTTGTTCCTATGATGTCCTCATTGGAATGGATTGATTGGAAGCACATAGAGAAAATATTGATTGTTACGACAAGACTTTTGAGTGCTTAGATGAAGAAGGAGAACTAAAGGTGGTGAAAGACATTCCAAAACTGATCTCTAGAAGGCAGGTTTCAACAATACAGCTGAATAATTTATGTGGGAAAGGGTGTAGAGTATATGCAGCTCATGTTTTGGAGGTAGCAGAGAATGATACTCCTAGGTTGGAGGGATTTCATGTGTTGTAGGAATTCAGGAATTTTTTTCCTGATGAAATTCCAGGGCTTCCTCCAAAGAGGGACATTGATTGTGTAATTGAACTTGTTCCAGGAGAAGCACCAATGTCTAAGACACCCTACAGGGTGAGTACACCAGAAATGCTAGAGTTGAAGATGTAGCTGCAAGAGTTGTTGGAGAAGAAATACAACATGCCAAGTGTGTCCCCTTGGGGAGCACCATTCCTATTTGTGAAAAAGAAAGATTCCAACACTTTCGTTGTGTATTGATAACAGACAGCTAAGCAAAGTCACTAAGAAGAACACATATCCTTTTCCTAGAATTGATGACCCTTTTGATCAAATGAAAGGATCAAAGGTATTTTCCAAGATCGACTTAAGGAATGATTATGATCATGTAAAGATCAAGGATGAAGACATTCATAAGTGGTACAATTTGGTTTCACAAATGCACCAACTACGTTTATGTGCCTCAGGAATAATGTTTTCAGCAGGTACTTGGACAATTTTGTTCTTGTTTTACTTGATGATATTCTTACTTATTCAAAGAATGAGCAAGAACACATGGAACAGTTGAGGCTGATTTTGAAATTGCTCAAGGAGCATAAGATGTATGCAAAGTTGAGAAAATGTGACTTCTATGAAGATAGAATTCATTATTTGGGTCACATTATCTCAAATAAAGGAATATCTGTAGACCTTGAGAAGAATGAGGCCATTATGAATTCTCCACTGTAAGAAAGATGATAGATGTAATATCTCTCGTGGGACTTGCAGGTTATTGCGGGAAGTTCATTGAAGGATATTCTGCAGGTAGAATGACTTGAACAGAGAAGTATGGTTGTACCCAATGAAACCAAGGCAGAAATATGCTATGTGCTATGAGAAGGATCTCATGATTGAAATCTAACCTCTGAACATAATATATTTTAAATTTCTGATTGCAATTTTTTGTTGTTGATTGCTATTGAATGATTGGCTGATCTAAAATGGTGTCAAGATGAAATGTTGTATGTGGATGTCCAGGTTTTGGGCAGCATGTGTAAGGAGGGGATAAGTGCTTCCACTTACGAAATCCAAACAATATGAGGATGGCCTCATTGTTGCAAAAATATGATTTTATGTAGGAATCAGAATTGTGATTTCAGATTTTTATTTCACTATCAATGTTATTGATTGTTTGATATTTGGAAAATCATTTATGCATGAAATAGATTTGAAAATATATGATTGAAATTATTATGATAACATCTCATGTGAATTGCATGTTGGTATGTTACGTAGGTGAGATGATGAAAGTACACCCTTGGAGTACATAGCTTCTCGGAAGGATGTGTTTGGGATACATAGCTCCTTGGAAGGATGTACTTGGGGTACATAGTTATCGAAAGGATGTAATTAAGGTACATAGCTTCTTGGAAGGATGTGATTTGGATGTATGGATCCTGAAAAGGGTGTACTTGGGTACATAGCTTCTTCCCTTGGCCAGCTAGGAATCATTATGCATAACTAGGTACGCCTAGGGTGTAAGACATTCGGTTAGACTTCTTTCCACACACATTCACGCCGTAAGGGGATTGTCATGAGAGTGGGGGCTCCGTGAAGAGAATAACCCCTAGGTATTATGGTGTCCGGAAAGTAAGCACCTGAGCTTGGTGAGCACTAGAGGAGGTGCTAGGCCCTTGATAAGAGTTGCCATTGAGAACCCAGATAGTTGTTATGATATGAAGCGAGGATACCGGATCTTGGTTGAGAGATGCTACACAGATAAGTATTTGATTACTTCGAAAATCCTTGTTGATTTTCTCTAATTACACCTGTGCATATGATGCAGCCGTGGTTTTGAATGAATCTGACATGTGAATTAATTCATTGTGGTGACTGGAAGGGAGGCACCTGATCTTGGTGAGCATCTAGAGGAAGTGTTAGGATCTAGAGCAGAGCTTCCATATCTTGGTTGAGAGATGTTTTCACATGTGATTCGAGGCTTGCAGAAACTTGGATACCTTTTAATGCACACCCCAAAAGAGTACAGGAAGGGTGGGTACGCTCGAGGGACTCTACAGAGGAGAAGAGGTACCATCCTTGTGTGGGGTGGGGTAGGTCTTGTGGGTGCCATAGTTGTGAAAAGACAAGTCAGATACCTATGGAGCCAAAAGAATATACTTATGCAGATAAGTATTTGGTTTACTTGGTAATTTATTTATGATTTTATGTCAATATACATGTGCACTTGATTCATTTATGATTTTGAAAAATATTGTGAATATTGACATGAGGACTGACTCATTGCTTGGAGCTTGAGCATAGGTATTGCTGGTTTCCAAAGACATTGGAAATGTTCCAAGCTAAGGATAAGGATTCTTCGATACCTAGAAAGAGTTCTGGATCATTCCATTGGATAGGTAAAGGTGCAGAGGAAGCACCACAGTCTCGAGGAGGCTACATGGAGCTAGAGGATACCATGCGATTGGCACATCCATTTTGTTTAATTTTACAAAGCACTAAGGGTAGTGCTAGTGTAGCATTTTTGTTTAATTTTGTAAAAGAACCGAGGACAATGTTTTTGTAAGGGGGAGGGGAATGTAATACCCCTGGTTTTGACCCCCAAGGGGGAGGAGAATGTGTGCCCTAGTTTTTACCCCATGGTATTGAATTGTACATAATGTATATATTGGTGAGATCATGGCATGGAGCTCAAGGCCAAGGCCCTGTCATTTGATTTGGTGTTTTAGGTGATAAAGTTTAATACCTATGGTGACAGTGATAATTCAAGAACAATATATATATTTTGATATATCATGTGATATGCAATTAGAAAAATACCACAGCTAGCTATGGGATTGCAACGTGAAAGATATGGGGGCATGATTCCACAAGGGATAGAGAGGGGAGTTAGTAAAACTCAGAAGCCAATAGGGTGTGACCAGATGTCAATGGGGAAACCCATGAATCCTCAGCTACCTTTTTTCTCCTCTATCCTTAATCATAAATTTCTTCTAGAAGTTGGTGAGGCAGTTAATGCCTTGTGTAGAGTAAGGCATGGAAGTCAAAATCTTGCAAGTCTACAGGTTTGCAACATGGGAGGCCACGTTCTTGCTTTTACAACAAGTAAACCCGCATGGGAATGTGTTCCCATTCCCTCATCCCTGAGTTGCGCTGAACATTGGATTCATTCATACTGTTGGTAGAGATAGATGGGGAGAGTTGTGCTTTCTGTTCGTGGTTGTTCATTATTCTACCATTAGGGGTTTTTTGAGGTCTAAAATGGGCCTCATAAGAGATATAATAAAATAATATGAGTTAGTCATTTTGTGGGGAAGGTTTATATACAACTCACCTCTTGGACTTCAATTTATGTAACTATGGTTGAGTTAAATTGAAAAGATGTCTAAAAATAAAATAAGAAAAAATAATCTTTGATATGACTAGAAATATAAGTACTTTAGTACATAGATGTACTAAAAGAAAGTAGTAATAAATAAAATAAAGTAAAATACTTTAATTATGAATTCTAAACTTANATATAAATCCAATTTAACTAATATTTATTAACTAATTTTAAACTTATATTTGTAATTATAAATTAAAATTTAAAAAATAAATATTAAATACAATTAATATAATTAATATTATTTAGTTTAATTTAAGTAAGTTAAATCTACACACATTTAAAATTTAAACTTTAAATTTATATCAACATTTATTTATCATAAATATATAAATTAATAAATTATTTATTTATAACAATAATATATATATAATTAATGCATACACATAAATTAAAACTTGAATAATAATTTATAACTGCCTCATAACTTATTTAATATTTTATATAAATTTTTTGCTACCACATATTCATCATATGAAGTACTCATGTATAAATGGAAATTTGAATCATGAAATGAAGTTTGAATGAGCCATATTTTTTATTATTAGATAATAATAATATGAAGTACTACATATTCATTATATGAAGTACGTAATTACATCCATATTCATTATATGAAGTACATAAGTCATAGAATTTTGACTTTGTTTTATTTTTGCTTGTAATACTAGGGTTTATATTAAAATATTTATTATATATGAAATTATTTTAAAGTATTTTATTTTATAAGTAGTTAAAAGTACTAAGCATATAAATATTATATTCAAAAGTAATGTATGACTATTTTTTCCATTATGAGTATAGTAAACTATGGGTTTACATCCACCATTTAGAAATTGACAAGTACATACCTTTAACTCAAGCAATGCCACCTCAACTATAATAGATGATGTCATTCTTTGGAATGTGATTGATTCTTTTAAAGTTGATTTTGACAATATTTTTTTTGTTTGGAGACCCATTTTAGACTTCAAAATTCCCCTAATGCATTCTTTCATCCTAGAACATTCAATCATTTTGATAAGTTTGTTCATGCGTGTGTGTTGGTTCACTACCCTGAGTAGCGGAAGAGCAGTTTCGCTATGTTTTGCCAATTGATCAGGCAGTGGAGATCTCTTTATTTTATGAGAGTGTGACCCTATGTGGTTTCCCAATTTCTCTGGAGACACGCAGTGTGGTGGTTCAACCATACTGAGTTGAGGATGTGTGGTTTGACAGTGTTTCTCTATGGGACATTATGGTATGAGACCCTGTTTTCTCTATGTTACAGAGTGAAGTATGTTTGGCTTGTTACCTTAGTAGTGTGAGAAACCCAACTGTAGGTTGGTTTGACTATGGTTTGACGTGAATGTGGGATTGGATGAGTAAGTCCAAGGAATCCTACTATTATTTGGATTGTTTCCTTAGTATCCAATGAAACCCAATTATTTATTGGCTTGGATGGAAAGTCTGTGAAACCCAACTGTGTATGATATGATATGATTGTATGAGTGTTGGTATGGGTGAGTAAGCCCTAATAAACCCGATGGTATTTGGGTTGTTGTTTTGGTAGCTTGTAAAACCCAATTGTATATTGGCTTAGCTGGTTCTGAATGTGAAGGTTGGCTAGGCTGAGTAAATCCTGATAATCCCAACTGTATGTGGCTTGTTTCCTTGGATAGTCTGAGAAACCCAACTATAGGTTGGTTTGACTGAGTTTTGATGTGAATGATGGCTTGACTGAGTAAGTCCAAGGAACCCTTATGTTATTGGCTTGATGTCTTAACATCCTGTGAAATCCAATTATATATTGGTTTGGATGGACAGTATGGTAAACCCAACTGAAAGTTGGCTTGACTATGTGTGTGTGCTTTGGTCTGGCTATGTGTATTCCTACTACTTCCCTAGTTCCTTGTGGAAATCATTCCCATCTCGGGGGTGGAAGTGTGTTGAGATATTAATGAACACACTAGCCTATGGTTGGGTGGAACGTTGCAATGACATAGCTAGTTGCAGGACAACTTAATCATTAATATGAGTATTCTTTGTCCTTCCTGGTTATGCAATGTATTTGCTTATGAATGGACATGCTGAATATGAAGAATTGATTAGGATGAATGCTTGTTTATGCCATGTATTTGTCTATGAATTGCTATGTTCATGTTGAATTCTTGTTGATGATTAAGTAGAGGTTTACTTGTGTACGAATGTCCTTGTATTTGCGTGTTTATGCCTTGTATGTTTTATGCATTTTACTTCTGTACATGCCTTGTGTTCTTGCAACGCATTTGCCTAAGTTCAATGGAGGCTAAAAGCCTATTACAGGGTCAAAAATGCGGCTAAGGTAAGAATTGTTGAGTTTCTGGCCCTTGGAATCAGCCTGGGGAAGGAAGAAGGTGGAAACCGAAAGAACAAAAGTTGAACATGGTAGAATTGTTGTGTTTCCACACCCTAGAATCCTCCTATGAAAGGAGAAATATGAGAGGCATAAAGGGCAGTTAAAAACAAAGTAGAAAGTGTGTTTTCTGATTTCCGAAGTCCGAGGTCAGAAAGAGGAAAGCAGAAGTGCGGAAGGCAGAAGTGCGGAAGGCGGAAGGCAGAAGATTCATTAAGTGTTCCATCACACTTTGAGTTTCCAAATTTTGAGTTTCGAAGTGCGAAAGGAGAAAAATGAAAGTGCGGAAGGAAGAAAACAGAAGTGTGAAAGGCAGAAGGAGGAAGAGGCGTTAAGTGTTCTGTCGCACTTTGAGTTTCTGATTTATGAGTTCCAAAGTGTGGAAGGAGAAAATCGAAAGTGTAGAAGGTGAAAGGTGGAAGGACTGTTAAATGTTTTGTCACACATTGATTTTTCGATTTCTAAATTGCAAAGTGTGGAAGGAGGAAAGAGGAAGTGCAGAAGGTAGAAGGGCCGTTTAATTTTTTGTCGCACATTGAGTTTCTAATTTTTGAGTTCTGAAGTGTGGAAGGTGGAAAGCAGAAGTGCAGAAGGCAGAAGGCGGAAGGGCCGTTAAATGTTCTATCGCACATTGAGTTTCTGATTTCTGAGTTTTTAGGTGCGAAAGGCAAAAGGCAGAAGTGTGGAAGGTGAAAGGGCCTTTAAATTTTCATTGCACATTGAGTTTCTAATTTTTGGATTCTAAGGTGTGGAAGGAAGAAGGAAGAAGAGTGTTTAAATGTTCCTAGCGTACATTATGCTTCTGATTTACGATCTTTGAGGGCAGAAGGTGGAGAGAGGAAGTGTGGGAGGTGGAAGTTGGAAGGGAGTTGAAGTATTCCCATCAAGATTTATGTTCCGATTTTTGCATTCTGAGGTCAGAAGGGCGGGAAGCGGAAGTGTAGAACACAGACTGCGAAAAGACAGGTCCAATGTATAAATGATCATTCTAGTCATAGAAGGGATCTTTCAAGGGAGGAACGACTGTTACAGTGGTTTTTAAGCCTAAGAATGAAGGTTGAAGTGTGTGTTAACGTCCATGCTCTGTGTTTCGAAGGAGAACAAGGGTTCTTGAAGTAAAATTTTTATTTTATCTGCATTATTGGGTATGGGGATGCTACAACAGTTGTCATTGGGAAGAAGAAGGAGGATTATATAAACTCAAGGGACATTTAGAAACAAACCTTGTTCATGAGATCACTAGACCAAGTGAACTATGGAATAGGAGGCTTTCTCACATCAACTACAAAAGAACCACCCCATGTGAGCAAAGTATTAACAAGTTTACCATATTTGAAGATCGATCATAAAGGCACTTGCAAAGGATGTACACGAGGAAAGAATATCAAGAATCCATTTCCAAAGAGTGAAACAAAGACTAAATTTTTGTTGGAATTAATCCATTCATATGTATGTGGTCCAATTCCCTCCACATATTTGAGTGGTTATGAATATTATGTTACATTTATTAATGACTATTCAAGAAAGACATGGATATATTTCTTGAAAACAAAGGATGAAGCATTCAAAAAATTCAAGGAATTCAAATATTTGATAGATAATCATTCAAAAAAAGAATTAAGATACTCAGAACAAACAATGGTGGATAATATAATTCAAAATGATTTGAATCCTTTTGTAAAGAAGTTGGAATCAAGAGGGAACTAACCACTCCCTATAATCCTCAATAGAATGGTGTTGTAGAAAGAAAGAGTAGACCATTATGGAAGCATTGAGGACAAGGATACATGATCAAGATCTTCCTATGTATCTATGGGATGAAGCAACAAGAACAATGATTTATGTACATAATAGATTATTCCATAGTTCCCTTGGATTCAAGACTCCTGAATAAATGTTCACAGGAAAGATGCCTAAAGTAATCCATCTCAAGACATTTGGTTTCCCAGTATATGTTCACATTCCAAAAGAAAAGAGAACCAAGTTGGACCCTTCCGGAAAGAAGGAAATATTTGTTGGATATTGTGAAGTATCCAAAGGATTTAGAATATACATTCGAGGATTCCATCACATGGATATTAGTAGGGATGTAACATTTGACGAAGAAGCATCTCTCAAGAGATCCAGAAAGTACCAGCATGAAGCAGTATATGAGGGAGATGTACCTCCCAGAAATGTAGAAGTTGCAACCTCCCTTGAAAATGAAACATCAGGGGAACATGATATAATAGAAACTCAAGAACCTCCTACTTTGAATATATCAAGAAAGAGAAAACCTTCTTGGGTAAGAGAAATTATACAAGAAGGAGAGAAGTAAGGAGCTCCATAAGGATCCACAAGAGTAAGCAAGAGATCAATGCCATTTTACAGTTATGTAGCTTTGATGTGTGATCTTGTAGATCAAGAACCTACCAGTTATGAATAAGTTGTACAGAATAAAGAATGGGTAGAAGAAATGACTGAAGAATACCAATTCAATAATAAAGAATGGTGTTTGGGATATAGTTCCCAAACCAGAAGGCAAGAGTGTGGTATCTTCCAAATGGATCTACAAGATAAATCATGCAAATGATGGAAGTATTGAGAAATACAAGGAAATGTTTGTGACTAGAGGATTCTCTAATAGAGAGGGAATTGATTTTTAAGAGACATTTGTGCTAGTAGAAAGGTACAATTCCATCAGAACCATCATGGAATTTGCATCCATGATTAAGTGGAGCTTATACCATATGGATGTGAAGACAACCTTTCTGAATGGTGTTATTGAGGAAGAAGTGTACATAGTGCTAGCACTGGAATTGAACCAAAGGTTGTAGAAGGCTCGCTTCCAGGTAATAGCAGAACCACTTTCGAAGAGAGAATTGGCATTCTGCTCTTCTGAGAGGGATCTCTCACCAAATATTAACAATGCTAGATATGTATAAGAGAAAATATGAATTATTTGTAAGATTGGTTGAAATAGGACATAGAACCATTGGGAAATGGAGTCAAGATGTGTAACATAAATAAAGAGAACTTACGTAGGCAATTTTAACATAGAGGAAAGATAGACATTCAACCACAACCAAATTATAATTGTCTGGTGGAAAAGAAGCACATGAACATACCATCAACATAGAGCATTTGAGAATGAATTCTATATTAACTTTAGAAGAAATCTTTAGTGGATATTTGAAACAACAAATGGAGCATAGCATGTATGAATTCCAAACTGTTATACACTTATTTCAGACAAGAAAGAAAACATAATGGGAGATATAAATTGGAAAAAGATTCGCATGAGAAAGGAAGCAACATACTGTAACACAAACAACACATGAATCCTTGTGTAAAATGCCGACTTCGACTCTACAAATTTATTTAAAACTCTAGAGAGCACACACTGCAAAATTAGATTGGTTCCAACCCTTTCTCCTTCTTTAGGAGGTACATTTATAGTACTTTGGGACTTCCCAATCCGATGTTCGGGAATCAAAATTTGTGACAATTGAAAAACAACTTCTAACAAACTCTAATTTGATGTATCAGCCATGATTTACATAAAAATTGAAAAATGAAATATGGAATACAAGAGAAAATATACGCAAGAGTCTTTTATGTATCCATTAGGTAGGTGACAGATGTACAAAGTTTTGAGAGAAGTGACCATTGGAGGAGTGTGTCCATGGAGAAAATTTGTTGCATACTGTCATTGCCACCTTTATGGTTGCACCTTAAACTTTCTCAACCCATATTGCTGAATTGACCTTCATTGGTCAAGACCAGGCAAAGTTGCGATCGCCATGTCAAATGCTTGCACTTTGAGTTCCATAGCTTCTAGGTACGAGGTCTCGGGTGCTTTGGCACAGGTGGCTTTAAAGTCAAATAGTAGTTCAAATTCATTGGCCAGCTTATTGAAAATGGTCCTTCCTAACAAGGATTGTTGCATGTCTCGAAACTTGCTGTTGTCTGATTGACAACTAACCAAACATTCCAGATACTCCTTTTGAGACAATAAGGGTCCCTTCTCTTCCCAGAAGAAAGGAATCCCTCTGTCTACCAGTGACTTGATTAACCGGATAACCTCCTTGACCTTGTACTCAATAATATCTATTTTGGGTTGTATAGTGTCCAACATTCTATGTTTAGTAATTACCTTTATAGCCTGAGAGATGATAGAAACTCTGTTTTTGATATTTTACCGATTGGACAGATCATCCGGCAAGGCGCTTAGGAAAGCAATGGCATTTTTTGCTATTACTACACGTCTTTTCTACATTTCTCCTAATACCGTCGAAACCTTTTTCTTGGCCTCTATTAAATCATTTTCTTGGTCTATGACGAAATCTATATAAGGTCTAAACTTGTCAGCCTATGCAATGATTTGATCACAGATCAAATGTCTAGCCCCTTGTAAGGCCAATTTACCGATCACCTGCTAGCTTAATTTGGCATTTTGTTGTATCAATTCTTGACATTTCTCCTCTATCTTTTCCTTTTCTTGCTCCTCCTTTTCTTTTTCCTCCTCTAGCTCCTTAATCTGCTGCTTTAAATTAGTAAGCTCTGTATCTTTTAGGACTATTTGGGACATTGCTCTAGAAAGAGAACTGGTGTCTACTTCTCTAGCTACACTTAGGGGTGAATTGCAATCTATGTGCATTTTCCCTGAAGCTCTTTTTCCTTTGTCGCTAGTTTAGCCTTTAATTGTTTTTTGCTCTCCTTCAGAAGCTTGGTATCTACTTCCCACTGCCTTTGCTTCTCTTCGAGCTTTAGCAGCCTGGCTTTGCAATCTGTAAGGTCAGTGTTCAATGTCTCTTTCTCTTTTTTGAATTCAGCCAACTCATCTGTCTGAGAGAGATGGGTCGAAGGGATTTTCAAATTATTTTTAAGTATTTGGATCTATTTCTCTTTCTCATTTAGCAATTTTTGAGCCAAAACTCCCTTAGGTGCTGGTCCCTCTATTTGTACCGATTCATTTTGCAAATTGTTAATTTGGGCCTTGATGGCTTTGTTTTCGACTCTTAC
Source organism: Pseudotsuga menziesii (assembly GCA_001517045.1). Classification (NCBI taxonomy): domain Eukaryota; kingdom Viridiplantae; phylum Streptophyta; class Pinopsida; order Pinales; family Pinaceae; genus Pseudotsuga; species Pseudotsuga menziesii. The sequence goes on from LPNX010022542.1 coordinate 425,744, forward strand.
CTTCCTCAAAAGGTCTAGAGTTTTTGTTTTAATTGCCTCCAGCTTGGATATCTGTAGTGTGGCTTTCAGTAGTATAGCATTCAAGATGTCACCGGTCTCTCTGTTAAGGTGTATTATGTAAGTAGTGGGAACATTTGCAAGGTTCACATTAACCTCTGACACTTTGTTTCCCATTGTCAAAACCAGGTTGAGGGTGTCAGTGGCGTGATCCATCACACTATTAAATGCCACATTTGGGTAGGGAAACCACATTACCTCATTATACAACTTCGATGTCTCCTTAAAGGTTTTATCATCCCTTTCTAGGTAACACTCTAGCAAGTATTCTTTAGAGGCATCCCTGTTTGGAGTCTATCCATCAAACACATATTCTTGGATTTGCAACTTGGCTTCTTCGGGCTCTTATTGTTTCTATTTTTTCTCCATGTTTTTCTTCTTCATTTGGCCCTTTGTATTGCTCCTTTTAACCTGCACTAATTGCTTCTGTTGTTTTATTTTTTTATTTTTGGGCACGCTAGCAGTATCTATCTCTTCAGTCTCCATAGGCTTCGGAACTCCTCTTTTCATTGAACTCCCTGAATAGCTGGCCAATGATGAGGTATTCCCAGCTATTGCAACTACTTTGGACAATTCCCTTTGGGGAGAAGTTTCCCATGGAAAGGGTGAGACAGAGCTTCATCCTATGCTAGTATCCATTGTGGTAGGGTTAGGGAAATCATCCCAGTTTGCCACTTCCCTGAGCCCGGGTATTTCAGTGTGCTCAAAAGGCTTGCACTTGTGGGCCTTCCTCATTTTGGAAATTATTTGGTGTGGGTCGTAATTCATAGCTTTTTCTAGAGAAAATCCCATATCTTTGAGTAAGTGACCAACCAGTGGCAAATCAACTCTGCTCCTGACTGTGTATGGTCCCACTTCCTAGTGGAAAATCATATTTGAGATCTTCTTATAGTTCAAAAAGTGTTCTTCCTCAATAGTGAGTCTTTTCCTGATTAATTCCAAGGAGAAAACCCTGTGAGTTAGAAAGGCTGGTAGAATGTAGGGTTGATGCGCAAAACCGTACAATCTTATGATTGTTGCAAATTCTGTCAGGAACCAGTCTCCTATCATCTTCCTATGATACAACTGCAATATTTGCCTCATCTCAGGAAACACCCTGGGTGGATCTTTTTGAAATAAAAGGTCATATACTTCGACCATTAAATGGTTCATGAATTTACAGTAGTCCTTGTCCATCTCACTAGTGATCTCCAACTCAGGCACTTGTAACTCTTCTTCCTTATAAGCTATAAACATTCTCAACTAAAGGGACTAGAATCTGAATACTTTGGTGTCGTGGAAATTTGATAACTAAGAACGAATGTTCTCGGCTAGGAATTCATCAAATTTAAGACAATAGGACTACAAATATTGCCCTGGAAATTTAGGTTCAGCAGGACAGGTTCTCAAAATGAACAATAGACTTAACAATGACTCTCTGACATAACCATTAGTATCTAGACCTGAAAACTGACTGGCCAGGGCTATACACCACTGATTTTTTCCATTAAATTGGATAAGGTCGATGGGGTAGTATAGGATGATGAATTCACCATTAGGATTTGAACAAGCCCTCAAGAAAACTTCTCTATTTTCGACGGTAGACTCTCTAAAGAAACGTATGATATTCTCTTCTCAGTATTTTTGGGATATCTAGACAAACTTGTTTAGGATGTGAATGGTTTTACAGACAACAGGAGTCTGGACTAAATAGAGGATTTTGGATTTTGACCTATTCATAATGGCTCCCTCAGCAACAGAGAAATTATCTACACACCACTCGATAAACTTAGGGCAATTGGGGGTTTGGTCGACAAAGAATAAATAGAAAAAAAATTAAAAACACCACAAGTAACGCTACCTTGGTTCTTTAGGACTTCCAATTTACCCCTAGCAGCTTCAATGGTTTCCCCAACCAGAATGGTATTGAAAATATCAGCGTTCTCATCCATTAGACTTTCTTCTACCCTCCGACGTGCAACCTATGGTTCTGCATTATTTCTCACATCTACCATTTCTACTTCTCCTACTCTTTCCATTTTCAAATAGAACTGAGGGAGTATCAGGGGCCTACCTTGTTTCTCTAGCATAGTCTTATGGTTTGTCTGCACTAGCGCTCTGTATGAGGTTAGGGCATTCGACAATCTCAAGAATTTGGAAAAGACAAACATTTCCAACTCCATGTAGACCCTTTTATAGCTTTCTATACTGCGTAATATTCGTTTCCTTCCCATGCAGCTTGCATCGTGGATCTTTATCCTTGCGATATGAGCCTTGGATATGTGAGATCCTTTATACCAAAGTTTTCCTCACTATCTACATGGGTATCTTAATCAGAGAAAGTCGACCTCCACCGTCGATCTCCAACTTCCTTTCATCAAGGCCATTCACATCCAAAAACTTTAACCTTCTACCTACTTTTCCCTTTCCTGATCTCATGAGTGACTTTACCTCACGGTATGTTTCTAATCCATCGATCAAGATAGACCTCTCCTCATGATCGTCGATCGGAGGGGACCTTGCCATTTTTGTGATTTGAGATCCTGACCCAGTCTGTGCTAATTTAGATCATGAAATAAACCACGACCATAGATCTATCTCTGGCTTTGTAGTGACCATTGATCTTTGAAGTCAGTATCGCTTTTCACGATTTGAAATCATGACTATATCCTTTCTAGTTCGGGACACGAAATCATTTATGGCTGTGGATCTGCTTGTACTACTATCTTGGCCGTCAACTATCTTTGCTCTTTAATCTATTTCGCAATTTGGAAAAGTGGCTTTGTCCGAGCATGTTCACTGCGCGAAATGCTTTGGTGCCATTGATCGGTATTCAAATTAATCTCAACCTTCTATTATGGCTCCTATTTAATGCACTCATCACATCTGACATCCACGCTTTACCCTACATCTATGATCCGCGAAATGCCTTTCCACCGTCAATATTTATCATTTCGAATCGTGGCCATCGATTTACACTGTCTTTTACCTCATTTTTGTCGCCACTTGTCCCAAGGGAAGAATGCCATCTCACAGATGCTTTCAACACCCCTACAAAATCTAGTGATGCCTTCCCAACACCTCTTCGATGGGGTGTTTTCCCCACATATCTCTCAGAATCGAAAAATTCGAATAGGGTGCTAACAACTGGCTCCAAAATGGATGCTATCTTCCTAGTGAGGTACCAAAGAACCCATAGACCATTCGTTGAATCCATTGACAACATCCTCCTATTTTACTTTTTGAAAGAAAACATAATTGAAAAATGGTTACCTCGTCTGATCTTAGGGCCTTCTCTGTGGGATTCAAATCTTCCGATTCACCATCTATACTGACTGAAACATAAAATATATTTACACTATAATACATGGAACTTTGTCCCTTTATTCTAGGTAATGTTTTAGAAACCTCCCATTCACTAGGCCTCCCTTGTACTGTGACCCTTCTGGATACTGCAGAATGAAAGCATTGTCTCCTTTGAGTGTCGCAATAAGATATGGGCCCACCCATAAGTGGTCAAATTTTTCATGTTTTTCTTTGTCTTCATGCGGGGCATCCCCTTCGAACACCAAGTCATCAAACCAAAAAATACTCTCCTTTATTCTTATGTCAAAGGTATTATTCATCTTCTCCTGATGTATCTGGATGTTATCATATGCTTTGTCCCTCATTTCATTTAGTTCAATAATCTGGTTGATCCTTCTTTGAATGGGATTAGGCTCATCTAACTGGTCCTGCAACAATTTCATAACTCGAACCCCTATAGATGCAGTAAAAATTACCTCGGCCTCATATACCAATAGCCCTCTTTGTGCTGATTTTGTTATCCCACAAGGAATATTTCAACTTTGTGTGCTAGGCTCTTTTGTTGTCCTCCAATAGTTTCTTAATAATCCTCACCAAAATTTTATTAGAGGATTCTGCCAGTCCATTTCCCTGTGGGTAATAAGCAGTAGAATGATTTAGGTTTATATGATATTTATAGCAAAAATTAATCATCTTCTTGGAATTAAATGCAGGTGCATTGTCTGTCACAATTCATTTAGGATAGCCAAATCTCGCCAAAATATTATCTTCTATGAAATTCATTATCACTTCTTCTGTATCTCTTCTAATGGTATTGCCTCAATACACTTTGTGAAATAATCAGTAGCTATTAAAATCCACCTATGCTATCCTGAGGAGTTCGGATTTATGTCTCCAATGAAATCCAACCCCCATTGCTGGAAAGGTGCTTCTATTGATATAGGGTTGAGGGGAAGTGAAACCATTTTCCTTTTTCCTTCAAAAATCTGACACTGATGGAATTTATTCGTCTCCTTATATACATCTGAGAATAACGAAGGACAATAGAATCCTGCCCTCATAATTTTATTTGTAGTTACCTTCCAGGAATAGTTCCTTCCACAATCTCCTTCATGGATCTCTTTTGTTATATGTTGAGATTCATTCTCCAGAAGACAGTTCAACAGTATTCCCCCAGGGTCTTTCCAATAAAGATACTGTTCTATGATACAAAATTTCGCAGCCTTCAGTTTTACATACCTAGCTCTAGTTTTGCTTAACCTTGCAAGAGGTTGTAAATTCTGCAATACAAAAACAATATCAGCATACCAGGGAGATATAGAAAAATCAGGCTTCACTGGTACTTCTACATCCAACTGATTAGATTGTCCAGCTAAAAATTTTAGCTACAGAGAATCAAAATGGGAAGCTATCATCACTTTAGCAAATCCTCGCCCCTTGATCAATTTTGTGGGCTTAATTTCTATGTCATACTCGAGAAGCAGTGCAATCCATTTAGCTCTTTTCCCTTTCGGATCTGGCTGCGTAAGTATGCTTTTCACCACACTGATAGGGACATGCAATTATATGGGAATGGAGGATGTAAATTCTAAAATTAACCAAAGCATAAGCTTGTTTTTCCATTATATCATATTTCAATTCTCCATCTCTCAATATCTTATTGAAAAATGCTATAGGATGCTCTTCACCCTGATCATTTTTTTATAACAAAACTGTTGCCACAATATGCTCCGAAGCATATGACAACACTAAAAAATCTTTCTCAAAGTCTGGAATGACCAGAACAGGAGCTTCCAAAATGGCCTGTTTTATATCTTTGAAATATTTCTTGGCTTCCACCGTCCATTTGATTTCATGATCTTTCCTTAGCATATAGGTAATGTCCATCAGGATTTCGACAAAGCTAGGAATGAATCTTCTCAAGAAATTTACCTGGCCGATGAAAGACTGTATTTCCTTCTTACTTCTCGGTTCCTCCACCTTCAAGATGCCTTTTACCTTGTCTAGATCAATCTTGATTCCTTCCTTTGAAATAATATGCCCCAACAACTTTCCTTCTTCTAGAGAAAAAATTGACTTTCTCGGATTTAATGAGATTCCATACTTCCTGCACTTAATGAAAACCCTTTCTAAATGCCTGATATGATATTTGACCAACCGAGAATATACAGTAATATTATCCATGTAAATCACCACAAACCTATCCCTTTCATCTGTAAAGGCAATATCCATGGTATGTTGGAAAGTGGCTCCATCATTCATTAATCTGAACGACATCTTTACGTACATGAAGGTACCCGAAGGTGTGGTGAAAGCAGTTTTTTCTTGGTCTTTGAGTAACACCTTCACCTAATTGTAACCAGAGAACCCATCCATAGTAGATATTCTCTCTAATCCCACCACCCTCTCTAGGATCTGATCCATCTTTGGCAAAGGGTAATTGTCCTTCAAAGAGACTCTATTCAAGTTTCTAAAATCCAAACATAGTCTGATCTCCCCATTATTCTTCCTAACAGGAACTAAATTATCTACCCATTTTGAAAACCTCAGAGTCACAATTATTTTTGCATCAAACAACTTTTTTATCTCCTTTTCAATTATCGGTACTATCTTTGGATTGATCCTCCTGAGCTTCTGCCTAAATGTATTTTCTCCAGGATTGATTGGGATAGTATGCTGTATGATGGAAGTGTCATACTCTTTGAGGTCATCATAACTCCACGCAAACACATATGTTCATTTCTTCATCAGGTTCACATACAATTAGAGGAAATTTGGGGTCTAAAATGGGCCTTATAAGAAAACGCGCCAACTATAAATTTTGTGAGTTGGAATTCAGGAACCAATAGAATTTCAATAAAATGAGTCAACCATAATGGTTGAATTGATATATTTTTCATAAAAGAAAACTACTTTTTTTGTTCGTATTTTCGACATATCTCTCTGTATTTGTTAGTATTTCTTATTTTTGGGGCAGCGATACCTGTTAAAAGTATGTAGTATGGGTACTTGTTGGATGTATAATTATATTCCGCATCCAACGAGCTCTCCCACTTGAAATTTGAGTAAAACCACAGAGAGATATGTCGAAAATACGAATAAAAAAAGTAGTTTTTTTCATTTTTCCTCCAAAATTAATAACTATTATTTTATTATTTTCCTTAGGAGGCCCATTTTAGACCCCAAATTTCCTCTAATTCCTTCCTTTTATTTAGCAGGTAATTTCTTGGACAACTTTATAATTTTTTGGTTATCTTCAGTGCCAATATTTTTATCTTCTATAGCGTCTTTAGCAGGTTCGACCTTCGAATCTCTGGCAACGTCATTTTAGTCAAAAAGAGACTCTAAGGGGATCAAACCTCTGGGGATGTGATTAATTTTTAACTGGACTATATCCTTACCTCCCAAAGAGTCTTTCAGTTTCCCTGCTCTAGTGGTCTCCTCCTCCTTCCCATCAACATCTAGGAAATTCTCAGAGTCAGCATCATCTTCATCTATGTGGGTATTCACAAACTCACCAGACAGTTCCAGAAACCTTTTGATTTGCATATCATCTTTGAAAACTTGCCAATATTTGGTGTTCTCTGGTATGGAAGGCCTATTCACAATGTCTACTTTATATTTTCTCTTACCCGCGGTAGGAGTCTCAAATTTCTCGGTTGCGGTTTCCAAAGAGTCCGCCACTGTATTCTCGTACCTAGGAATCACTTGGACATTGTGTTTGGTGAAACAATTCCTGAACATGTCCCATAACTCATTCCAGTAATCCCTCATTCTTGGAATCCTAGTCTGGTTGCTGTCATTCACCTAATTCACTACAATTTCCAAATCTCCAAAGATTTTGACTCTTTTAGCTCCCAAATCCTTTAACCCATGTAGACCCAACAACAAAGCTCATACTCTGCTACATTATTAGTGCATTCAAAAACCAACTTGTAAGAATAAGATTTAGTATCTCTAATGGGGGAGATTATGTACACACTTGCACCATCACCTACTTTAGCCACCGGGCCATCGAAATACATCTTCCATAGTCCTTCGTCTTTCTGCTTCCTTTCCAAAGCTTCCCGTTCATTTGTCTCTTCTTTACCCTTTTTACCTTTCCGTGGAACAACAATTTTTGAGTTACAAGGAGATATATCATTGAAGAAAATGGATGACCCTAGGTTTGTAATGACAGCATAAACATGATGGATATCAGGCTGAGCCTGATTGCTCATGATATACGGTAGTATTTTCTCATTGTACAACCTTTTGTTTTCATTTTGAACAGGGATTGTTGTGTAAGACATAACCATTTGCAAGCTACCTTTAGCTTTGAAGTCCAAGACCTCGACAACAAAATACCAAAATTGGGAGGAATATCAGCCACGAAAATATCCATGACCACAGTTTTAGATGGTAATTTATTTAAGGATACCACCATGTCTTTGATCAAACCCAGTCATTTAACCCTTTTAGAATCAAAGGAGTATAGGTCTTTATAAGGCCTAGTAATCTACAACCCCATAATTTCCACCACTCCCTTTGGCATCAGATTATGTGATGCTCCTGAGTCCAACATAGCATTGTGCAACACCATGTCATGCACATTTAAACTCATGTAAAAGGGTGGTACTTCCTTGTCCTCACTGTCCACACTATCAATCTTAGATCTCAAGATAATAGTGGGATTGTCTTTTGTTAGTTCTAAACTATCTGGGTGAGCTTCTCCTTGATTTATGATCATTTTTGTTATAGTATCCCTATATTCTTGATTCCTCAGTAGTTTATTGAAAGGGATTGAAATATTCAAGTTAGGGTGAATCCATTAAGTTGGGTGTCTATTTTGGGGGGTCTTATGAGAAAATAAATTTGATTTTTTCATGTTTTTCAACTTTGGGCGAATGAAAGTGATATTTTTGTTTATAATTTCACTTTTAAGTAAAAACAAAACCTTTAGAGAATTATGTTAGCTTTCTATTCATAATTTTTTCAATTTTTTTTATTGATATTTGATATGTCATTTTGGCAAATGTTTGACAGTGTGTCCTTATGAAATGAAAGGACTGAAAAAATAGTCATGTTTGGTTTTGCCTGTAAAATCATTGTTAAACTTTTGTTTTGCAAAAAAAAAATATGCTACGACAATCTACACACAATATACTATTGCGATGACTATAAGTTTGTAACCAACGGATTTATATACTAATTATAATATTTTTTTGAATTTGATCAATGGGAAAACCTTGACGGTTTTAAACATGTTTTTGGTTGCGCCACTTTTCTCTCAATTGACTATAAAAATTAAAAATCTACGAATACCCTTTTGAAGTGGACACTCCAATTAACCGCACCATATTTTTTCAATTTTTTTGGTGGTGTATTTTTAAAGTTATATATTTTTCATTTCACTTAATTTTGAAAGAGATGAAACTAAACTGGACACATGTTAAGAAATAAAAAAATAAAAATATTGGATCTCACCTATACACAACAAAATATATACCTACGGAAAGTAGATTTAATGAAGAAACTAACGGTATCAAGTCTGACAGTCGATTTGTAGTGTAAGGCATCCATTTTAACTTCCAAAAATGGAGAAACATGAAAACTGTGCAGGTTACAGGTCTCAGAGGTTATTCGGCCGAACAATTGTTCAGGAGAATAATTATTTGTCCGAACAATGTTTTTCCATTATGGAGACGTTACAAGCAAGGTTGTTTGGCTGAAAAACTAATCACAAAAAAAAATTCGTCGGTCGAAAAAAAATTCGTATAAGTAAAACGAAAGAGCCTCATTATTTTCGCACCTCTTCATTTCGTATAAGTAAAACGAAAGAGCCTCATTATTTTCTCACCTCTTCATTTCGTATAAGTAAAAATATTTTTGAAGGGGTTTTTAGAGGAGATTTCTTTTGCCAAAGGATTGTTTTACAAGGTATTTTTCTTCTTATTTATTTTCAAGGGGTACATCCAAAGAGTTTTTTCCCGAGGCACTTTTGCCAAAGATTTTGTGTTCTAAAGTATTTTTGAAAAGAAGTAATTTCTTTGCAAGAAGTTTTTTCATAGAGTTTTTTTCCAAGATATTTTTGCAAAGAAGGTTATTTCTTTGCAATGGGTTTTTTTCTAAAGAGTTTTTTTTTCAAGGTATTTTTGCAGAGGAGTTATTTCTTTGCAAGGGGTTTTTTCAAAAAGTTTTTTTTCCAAGGTATTTTTGCAAAGTAGGTTCTTTGCAATAGGTTTTTTCCAAAGAGTTTTTTTGCAAAGTATTTTTGCAGATGAGATTTTTTTCCAAAATATTTATATAAGTTGTTTTTTCAAAGAAGTTTTTTTTTCAAAGAGTTTTTTATTTCCAATTGTTTTACAAAGAATATTTCTTTACAAGGTGTTCTTATTTTTTTCCAAGGGTTTTTCAAAAGGAGATTAAGCAATCATGGGAAATAAATGAAACCGTAAAAAAAAAGATCATAAACGTGATGACGATGCTAATAGGGAAAAACAAAAACTCAGAAATAAATCCAAAAGAGCAAGGGTTGTAGAAATGGAAGAAAGAATTGAAGATATAAGAACATATTTACATGGCACTATTGATGAAATGGAAATTGAAAATAGGGTACAAGAAGAACAAATGGAAGTTGAAGAGACCATTGTTGAAGATGTAAATAGTGATTTACATGTTAATGTTGATGAAGTCAATATTGAAGATCAAAACCAAGATCTAGAAATTGGACCTGGTATGTATATATCATGTATTTTCGAAATTCATTTTTTATAATGAATTGTATTTTTGGACATATGTTAAATTAAATTTAACTTGATGTATAGGTACTTTCACCATTGATGATGAAATGTTAGAAGACATTGATTGTGGCAAATATGGAGAAAAATTACCCATACATGTTGCACGATATCGTGCTACAAAAATTTATGATGATATTCTCAAGGATTGTTCAATAGAAGGACAAGCGCAAAATTTGAGATGTTTATTGGTGTCCAAGAAGTTAGAAGGTGCTACGTCATTATTGGGTATTCACAAAGTGACAAAATATTTGAAACTGAAACATAATGTGATAGAAAATATAGGTGATGCAATAAAAAAATTAGAAAATCCAGAAAGAAAGATACCAGTGCTACACGTAGAGCAATTCAGACAACAATTGTTTCAACTAGTACTAGACAAAAATGTTTGTCAACACAACTAGCACAAGAAATTGGAACCTCAAGAAAGACATTATACAAACATAGCAAATTCAGAATGCAAATAGATGAAAATGATGAACTTGTTTGCTGGGCAATTATTTGTAGACAACCTTACAAAGATAGAATGGGAGAAGGTGTTAAAGATATTGTATAGAAATATTGGTTGGAACATGCTCTAGTTTCACCAAATTCAAGGGATGTGATACGGAAAAGAGTATCACGAAATGTATATGAAATTCGTCCAAAACATATAATGGAAATGACACAAGTACAATTGTTCAATAAATTCAAGGAGGATCATCGTGGAATTAATATGTCGATCACTACATTTGTGCAACAAAAACCATGGTATGTTAGACATATTACTATACATGGCACATGGTGTTGTCATTATCATGTGCAATTTCAATTATATTATGACACGTTTCTTGAATTTGGTAAAATGTTTTGGACAAATTCACCACCTCCGCCCACAGTACATGAATTCATATCTCAAATTCTATGTGAGATAAATCACGATGAAGTATTTTATAATAAGAAATGTGTCAATGGAAAACATTGTCATGGTTGTGGAAATCTTGTTTTATTCCACAATAAATACCCTATCGATAATGATCAGTCACTTTCAAATGTAATCGTTGATTGGAGAATATATGAATACGACAATTATTCTACAAGTTCTAGTGAATGCACATTCCAAAAGAATTGAATTGCGAGAAGATAAAATATGTGTGACAGATTTTCTCAAGAAATTTGAAAGTGAAATTTATAAATACACCAAGCATTCACATAGAGCACGATGGTAATACCTTCAATTCAAACATTTCCATGAAAATTTTCTAGCTAGAACAATTTTGTCTGTAGTTGATTTTGCAAAAAACTACACATTTGCTGCACAAAAAGAGATTCAAAGTGAATACTATCATTTTGACCAAGTTTCAATATTTGTGCATGTTATATATAGACGTTCTCAACAAGATGTTGATGGCATTGAAAGCACATGTGACAATCGAGATGTGATTAAAGAACATCACTTTCATATCAGCGATGATCGTACACATGATACACATTTTGTTCAACATTGTATTGAAATTTTTTTCTATGATTCACTAAAAGGTCGTAAAGTTAAATTCAATGAACATTATATATGGTTGGATGGATGTGCGGGACAATTTAAATCTTCACGATTGTTTTTTTGGTTATGTCGACTTCATAAATAAATGAACATTAAACATCGCTGGAATTTCTTTGAAACTGGACATGGAAAAGGTGAACATGATGGTGTAGGAGCATGCATAAAAAGAGCAATTTAAATATGGAAAATGAACCATTCTTCTAGATGATTCCATTCAGCTGCAAAGGTTGTCCAATGGTGTAAATCAAATCTAAGCCATGATTGTAGTCAATAATCAAAAGATGTGCGTAGGTATGTACATTATTTTTTTAATTTATATTAATTGTCAATTTTAAAAATATATGTACTAACATTGAAGTATTTGTACACTAACATTAAAAGTTGTCATTTGTGATTTATCATTTATTATGTAGGTTTTTTGTGTTGTTGGGGTCCATGATATAGATATATCAATACCATACGAGGCTAGCACCATACATGGGACTAGAGAACTTCACTCTATTCAAACAAAATCCTTCCAAAATGTGTTTGCATTTGACAGTAGAAAGCAATCATGTTTTTGTCATATTTTCAAAAATGTTAAATCTACAGAATTTTGTGAAAATATAATGAACAACTACGTAAAACATTGGAAACACACAGAGATAAATCCAAAAGGGAAAATGCCACTAGCAAGCATAGAAGAATTAGAATCAGAAGAAATAAAATTATCATCTGATGGCGATAGAATTTCAGATCTTGTTAGAGAAGGTAATGATGTTGTTGATTGTTCAATATTGTCCATCACCTTATGTTTATATAGTTAATTTAATTCACTTAAAAACTCCAATGCCAATTGTAATTTTCAAAGGAGATGTTTTCGCTGTGATTGCACCTTTAGACAACAACAAAAATGTAAAATATTATTTGATGCGATGCACTGAAGGAAAAATGAAGTTATTGGAGGACTACAATGACAACGGATTTACATACGAGAGAGGATCCATCATTTTAAAAGGATATTTTTTGCAGTAGACTCGTATGACTGAAAATTAGGTCTACTTTCAGGATTATGACCCTGATGTTATATGTTGTCAGTATAGTCATTTAGTGTGTGCATCTCGAATAAAATTGGTGCAAGTTCCATTGAAAAAAAACTTAAAAAATAAAAAATGGAAACTGTCCAAATATGACCATGAATGGACATTTGAGGACATCATTCCATTGTGATGTTTTTAACTATATCATTTCTTGTTTTATGTTAAGATTGACTATTATGCTCAAAGATGGATTGATGTTTTAGAATTCAGAATAATTGTGTACTTAGTCATTTAGTATGTTACCTTATTAGAAGTCATTTTAATGTTACCTTAGAAGTCATTGAACTTTAATTTATTAAAATTCGGAATCAAGTTGCTAATATTAACTTAGTAATAAAAAAATATTAGAATGCAAAATCAAGTTGCTAATGTTACCTTAGAAAATTTATGGATTGAGCTATAATTTATTAGAATTCAGAATCAAGTTGCTAATTTTACTTTAGTAATAAAAAATATTCCTATCAAAACTTCCTAACATTCCTAACCTTTCCTAACATTCACTTATACATTCATATATTTACGCCTATAAAAAATTCCTAACATTACTAACATTTCCTAACATTCATTTCTAACATTCCCCACATTGATTCTTAACATTAGATTGCATCTATCAAAACTTCCTAACATTCCTAAAATTCTTAAATTTTCAACACTAAAAATATGTTACATATACAAACATACATAAATTTATTAGTACATACATTCACATATTTGCACCTATCTAATCTTCCTAACATTTCCTAACATTCATTCTTAACATTCATATATTTTCACCTATCAAAACTTCCTAGTTCTTTTCCTAACATTCATGTATATTTGCACCTATCAAAACTTCCTAGTTCCTTTCCTAACATTCATTCCTAACATTCATGTATATTTGCACCCATCAAAACTTCATAACATTCCAAACATTTTCTTAACATTCATTTCTAACATTCCCTGGACATTGATTCCTAACATTCTCTACATTGATTCTTAACATTAGATTGCACCTATCAAAACTTCCTAACATTCCTAACATTCATAAAATTATCAACATTCATATATTTGCACCTATCAAAACTTCCTAACATTACTAACATTTCCTAACATTCCCCACATTGATTCCTAACATTCCCCAAATTGATTCTTAACATTAGATTGCACCTATCAAAACTTCCTAACATTCCTAAAATTCTCAACATTTATATATTTGCACCTATCAAAACTTCCTAACCTTTCCTAACATTCATTCCTAACATTAACATTCCCCATTCCCACATTCACCCTAACATTCCCCATGTTCATTCTTAATGTTAACATTCTCCATATTCGTTCTTAACATTAACATTCCTCATATATTCATTCTTAACAAATTGGATTGCTCCTATCAAAACTTCCTAACATTCATAACCTTTACATATACATATATATAATCCAAAAAACAATATCTAAGATCAATGTATGTATGTATATAATCCAAAAAAACAATCATGAACATGTGAGTTCAATGTATATGTATATAATAAAAAAAACACTCATGAACATGTGAGTTCAATGTACATGTATATAATCCCAAAAAAAATCATGAACATGTGTATAAGCTCCTTGATGTCTGAATCAAAGAAGTCCACCACTATCCTCCACTAGGGTCTTCCCTTGGACTCATAACAATCTGCAACATGTATAAAAACATATTATGAATATCATAAATTATATAAACAATTTTAAACTAAAATAAAAAAATTAAAACATTAAACTAATATATAGAAGAACAATACAATTATTAACAAAATTACCTCAAATTCTCTATCATTCAATGGAGTCTTCCCTTTGCCTCTAAAATGTGGAGGAGACCCAAGCTGCAACATGTCTATAAATAGTTTATAAATCCTACAAACTATTTAAACTATTTTAAACTAAATTCAAAAAAATAAAATATTAAACCTACAATTCCACCACTATCCTCCAATGGAGTCTTCCCTTTTCCTCGAAAGATTAAAGAGACCCAAGCTTCAACATATATAAAATCAATTTACAAATGTAAAAAATTATTTAAACTATTTAAACTTATATATCAGAAAATGATTTGGGTAATAGTACATACCTAGAAGAAGAAACAAGTAAAAAAATTACTACTTCTTCTTCCTCTAAATTTTATGTGTAGATGTGTAGATATCAGTCATGGAGTAATTGGAGTCATAGATTTGATCAATCATATCTATAACTCCAACTAATCTGCGACCCATATCTACAAATAGAGATACATGACCCTTCTTTATATCAATGACACTGCGACCATAGATGATAAGGGGGAATCATCTCTACCACTATTGCTACGTTGATGATCAGATGAATGTGAACTATACAATAAGCTTGAATTCCGAGGTGAAGTCGATAATCTTAGATTTTCATTTCAGACACCAACTTCTGAAGAATGTGATGACCTCCTACGCTTCTGTCTCAAAGGTTGCTCTCTTTCCATTGGATATGATATCTACAAGTTTACACAAATATCAATTTCTACATGTTAATTAATCAGCTTCAAAGACCTAGCTACTATAAAAACTAAGATTTCAATAAGGACCTAGATATCCCTAATATTATCTAATAGTTCTTTAAATGATTATAGCTAATTTATTATCTATTTCCATTTGATATGATATCTACAAGATTACACAAATCAAATCATATCATATTCAAATTCTACATATTAATTCCTCATCTTCAAATACCTAGCAACTAAAAAACTAAGTTTTAATAAAGACCTATATGTCCTTAATATTATCTAATATATCAACTCATAACATATTCAAATTCTGCATGTTAATGCCTCAACTTTAGAGAACTAGCTACTATAAAAACTAAGTTTTTATTACCTAGATGTCCCTCATATTATCTAATAGTTCTTAAAATGAAAATAGCTACACTATTATTGGATGTATGAGAAATTAATGTAGCAATATCTGTGTTTTTGATGTGTTTTAGATTTTTAAAACTACATTTTTAATAAAGACCTAAATGTCCCTAATATTATCTAATAGTTCTTCAAATGAAAATAGCTACACTATTGTTGGATGTATGAGAAATTAATGTAGTATTCTCTGTGTTTTTGATGTATTTTAGATTTTTAAAATGAATGGAACCCATATCATCAAATATGAAATTAAAGCTACATTTATTTATGTCAACTACAAATATTTTTGTTATTCCATAAAATCGTAAAAATATCCCTTATGCTAAGTAAACTGATCATAGTCAGAGTTGATGAACTCTGCATGGACAGAGTTCATCAAGTCTATCCACATGGATAGAGTTCATCAACTCTGTCCATGTGGACAAAGTTAAGTTCATCACTCCATGGGGACATAGTTCATCAACTTTGTCCACGGACAGAGTATTCATTCATGAACTCTGTCCATGGACATAGTTAATACGGATATCTTCCTTAAAATTGAAAAAAATGCACAATATCTTAATATAATAGTAAGTATAAACTGTAACTAATAAGCATTATACAAGTTATATGTTTCTTTTATGATTTAGATTAAAAATGCATAAGATCAAACAGATCGGTAATCAGAAAATTTGATGTTGTATGTGTAATAATGTTTTTTTTTATGATTTATATAAAACCTACTAAAATACATTTTGCTAAGGAAATTTATCAGGGAAAGAGTTGATGAACTCTGCATGAACTACGTTTTGCTAAGTATAATCCGTTTTTTTTCTATTTGGACAAAGTTGATGAACTCTGACCACATGTGGACAGAGTTCATGAAAATCTTCCAAATGGACAGAGTTCATGAAATCTGTCCATCTGGACAGAGTCGATCAACTCTATCCAAATGGACAGATTTGATCAACTATGTCCATCTAGATAGAGTTGATCAACTCTGTCCAAATAAACAGAGTTCATCAACTCTATCCATTTATAGAGTTGATAAACTCTGTCCAAATAAACAGAGTTCATCAACTCTATCCAAATGGACAGAGTTGATCAACTCGGTCGACATTTGGACAAAGTTCATCAACTCTATCCATTTGGACAGAGTTCAACTCTGTCCACTTATCTCCCCATTGTTGACCAGGTTTAAAGAATCTATTCATAATCAACCACTTTATAGTACCTTATTTGTTGCAAATTAAATAATTATAGCAAGAGGCCTAGAGAGATTCCATAATATTGCATTGGGGATAGGTAATTCCATTTTCATCTTGTTAATTTGGCAGATTACCATATAAAATACATTTTAAAAACTTTAATAAGGAGGAAAATAGCCTGAAGGACAGGGATTTTTGAACTGGTTTAATCAATTTTTTATTAAAGTCTTCTGAACTCTGTCCAAATGGACAGAGTTCATCAACTCTGTCCAAATGTGGACAGAGTTCATGAACTCCGTCCATTTGGACAGAGTTCATCAACTCTGTCAACATGGACAGAGTTGATGGATTACTACCTTTGTCAAATACATATTAACTAAAATTAAAATTATAAGAATTATACACTACTAATTAACATATGCAAAATTTAAATCTACAATATGTAATGTCCCAAGTCTGGTGTACATACCTGAACACTATCTAATTCTGTAATTTAAATTACAATTTCTGAACTTTGAATCAAACCACTCAGAGCCTCTTCGGACAAGGAAAGTCAAGGGTTTTTTCTAGGAAATTTTGTAGGAAAGAGGAGTGACCAGTAGGATGAAACCAAAGATATTTTAGACATATAATTTCCTCTTCCCTAACACATTTAGATCTTGTGCCATTTAGGTTTCAGAATCCGCTATGCGAAAACCTACTTCCACGCTTCTGGGTAGCTAAACCGTGAAACTAGGAAGAGTAGTTCAACCTTTTTCAACCAAGGGCTTGGGTAAATTGATTATGGATCTGATATAAAATTATATTATAGTATACAAAGGTTTATGCAGGTAAATAACAGATTTGGGAATTTTAGGAAACTAGTCCCTTGGACTGCACTCTAGGCTCGGGTTCTGGGTCTTCCAAACATATGGATAAGGTTAATAAAACTCATATTCAGACATGGAAGGTGTTCAATGTGAATTTAATGAATGCTCAGAAGTAAAATAAATAAAATCATAAAGTTTTAATTCCTTCAACTCATTCAAAATCTAAAACTAGTCATTTTTCAATGCATTTCTAGCTAGAGTGTGGAAATGCTTCTCTAGAGTAAATCGGATATATTCAAAACTCTATAATACTTGTAGAAATGTAAGAATACATTATTTCAGAGAAATAATGACTGAATTCAATCTCATGGGAGTTTCATATCTTTACTCATTAATTTAGTCTTCATTACAAGGCTAGAAAACTAGAATTGGAGGTAGGCATTGTAATGGAAAACTATTAGAACATTACAGAAACTTTGGAACTGTTAAGAGACTAATATTAGGGACTGATAATAACCTCAATTAATGGCATAGATCCATATCTCTCTCTTCATCACTTCATATCATCAATCTCTCATAAAAGGAAGAAATCTTGAAGATAGCTCTGATATTGGAATGGAGGAGTGTCCCAATCACTCTAATGTGCTGCACTAAAATGGAAATGGCTTCAGAACCTGCAATATCACTCTATTAATGGATGAGAGTTGATCCATATCTCCAATATAACCTGCAATTAGAAGGGAAGAAGAGGGTAGAAGGAGAACAGGGGACTTGGGGCACATCACCCAAGAGATTGAGGATCACCACTCAGAAATGAAGCTTAAGCTTCAATCAATTACAAAAATACATTAACCAAACTGAATAATGGAGTTGTAAATTCCCTTAAGTATACCTTGGGTGACTTGTTGAGCAAGTCCTTCACCAGTTGAACAAGTAACCCACTTGCCAATCTTGTTCCTAAGCCATGAGTGGCCCTCCTTGATGGGATTAGCAATTTTGGTTTGCTAATGATGTTTCCTTCTTTGTATAACTTATCCCAAAGTGGAAATTCGACCTCCTTGAGAAAAATAGCAAGTATGAAGCTTAGTAAATGTTTCCGTGTTTGTATTCTTCAGTCCAAAATAGAAACTGCTCCTTCCTTGAGTAATTAGCAAGTTTGTGCATAAGGTAATCTTTCCTTGCTTTTCATACTTGCACCAAATTAGAAAATAATTTGGATAGTTTCTATATTTTCTATGACATGTTTCTTTTTCCTTATTTTGCATTGTTTCCATTTTTCCATCCAAGGCAAGTTTCCTAATGCACTCTCCTTCTTTGACAACTCATTTCCACCATTAATTATTTTTCATAATACTTAACTAATTACAAATAACATGAATTTAGAAATTACATGCCTCCATAGTTTTAAATAATAAAAATTTCCTAGGTATCATCAACTAATTTAATGTTTAACCCTTGGAAACTTGACAAGGTCAACACTTTCAATGTCCCTTCAAGGGAGGGACATGACAGTTCTCCCCTCCTAAGTCTGCTTGTCCTCAAGCATAAGCAGTCCATAGTGCTGCAAAATTTGTCCTCCATGCTTCTGTTCCACCACTCTGATTATGGTCATTTATGCAATGACCACTTGTTTCAATAAAATTGTGAAACCAATTAAGGTAACTTAGTAGAATTCCTGGATCTCATTTCCTGCTCTGCAAGGAAATGGACTGCCAAACTTTCATGCTGAATGATTCAGGTGGGAATAATTCAACCACTACTAATGCAATTTCCAAACCACATGGCTTGACCATCAATCCCTCAACTGGAAGAGTGGAAGTATCATTCTCCTCTTGTGGCATCAACAAAAAAATCCTTTCACCCAATTTTCATCCCCACATGATGTGGCTGACATGGAAGTGTGAGGTGAAGAATTGTGAGCCAAATCCCTACAACGCTCATCCATCAAGATAATGGTTTCAAAAATTCCTCCATTAGTTTTCTCAGTGACAGTGTAATCATGTTCCTCCTTCAAAATTGTACAACATTTTCCTAGAGGAAACTCACAATATCTTAGGAACCATGCAAGTGCTTGGTCTTCATATTGCTTGACCTCAAACTCCTCAAGAACATGCAAATCAGAATCCACCTCATGTGAATGTGTATGGGAGGTATCTAATAGCTACAAAATAAGTATTTGTTTTTGTTGATATGTCAATACAATGTCAGTCACAACAAAAAATTTATTGCAGAAATAAAATTCTTTACCTCCCAAGGTCTTCATTCCCGAGGTTCCTCTATCTATCCAATCAATGGATGAACAAGGAATTTTATTTGCCAATCCATATTGAATGTGATCAGCCATATTTATGAAGGATAAGAACACTTCATCCTTCCTCTCAATCTCAATGAGTTCTTGGCCTAGATTTTCACAAGCACCTCCAAATCTGCTCCTCCCTCATGGCTGTCCTCCACATGAGGTTCCTCCATTATACCCAAAACATTTCCTTCCATGCAGCATGAAAGGTGTGACACCTTCAAATCCTTCTGAAGTTGAAATATCTATAACTTTGAATCTTGAAGGGATCTTTGTGTGCTCTTCAATAAGTTACTGGTGATCTCCAACTTATTAGTGATATTTTCTGATTTTTCTTCTTCCTTCTTGAGTGCACTATGGTAAATTTAAGCCACCATGAGGAGATATTATCTATCAGATAATAAGTTCATATATCTCTCCTTCATCTTGTCCATTCCTTCTTTCAGTGCTATGCACTCCTCCAGAAAGGATTTTCCTTCCATATCTCCACTAGAATCTTGCCAACAACATCTTGCCACCAAGGCATTGATGTCAACAAAGTTTTTCATGGCTTCCCTAAGATTATTTCTATCCTCCTTTAGTGATCCACTCAAATGATGTGGCTCACCAACAATATCCTCCATCAAGTTTTCTTCTTCTAATAGATGACATATATGCCCATTTTTCTTGTGGCATGAATCCACCACATCAAACTCATCCTCAACATACAGGCTAGCCTTTGAATTTTCTGCACACTCACTTCCATTATGTGAAGTGGAGGGTATCTTTGAATGCTGGAATGACATGTGATCTGTATGAAAATCAGAAAGAATTTCATGCCTTGGAATTTCACCTTCATCATGTTGCAATAGAGTCCAACATTCTGAACTGTGTCCCTCCCTTTGCATTAGATTTCCGTCCTTCAAATTTCCTAGTTCACATCTAGCTGGTGGGGGCTTTCCTTCCTCTTCATTACGCAATTCAAATGATGAATTCAGATCTGATATTTCTTTTTCTTTTGGATCTGATCCAAAATATTCCTTCACCATATTATCACCATTAACAATATCACCCTTCTTTTCACTGATTATGTGATCACTAATAGGGAAACTGGGAGTGAATTTATCTCCCTCACATGAAGTGGCCTTCCTTTTGCAGTCCTCAGATGCAAGTGAAGAATTTTTATATTTACATGGATCAGATGGTTGCAGGTGTAAATGGCTGCTGCAAAAATCAGAACTTTTATTATCCATGTTCTTAGCATTACCATCTTCCTGTACGGATACTATGGCGACCTGCTCTTCCACAAAAAAATTTGCTTCACACCCAAGCGGTGTGGTCGTGTTTTCATATTCATTATGTGGCTTAGAAGGTGATTGTAAATCTGATTTGTGTACCTATTTTGGATCTGATACAAGAGATGTCTCACTACCCATACATGAGCCAAAAAATTGAGCAGTGATCCAGAAATCACCCACCAAGAAACTGGAAGTGCATTCCTCTTCAATTTCTTCTCTTATGCAACCACATTGTGGTGATTTGCACACTTCTGGGTAGCCAAACCGTGAAAATAGGAAGAGTAGTTAAGCCTTTTTCAACCAGGGGCTTGGGTAAATTGATTATGGCTCTGATATAAAGTTATATTACAGTATACAAATGTTTATGCAGGTAAATAACATATTTGGGAATTTTAGGAAACTAGTCCCTTGGACTGTACTCTAGGCTCGGGTTCTGGGTCTTCCAAACATATGGAGAAGGTTAATAAAAATCATATTCAGACATGGAAGGTGTTAAATGTGAAGTTAATGAATGCTCCGAAGTAAACGAAATAAAATCAGAAAGGTTTAAGTCCTTCAACTCATTCAAAATCTAAAACTAGTCATTTTTCAATGCATTTCTAGCTAGAGTGTGGAAATGCTTCTCTAGAGTAAATCGGATATATTCAAAACTCTGTAATACTTGCAGAAAGGTAAGAATACATTATTTCAGATAACTAATGACTGAATTCAATCTCATGGGAGTTTAATATCTTTACTCATTAATTTAGTCTTCATTACAAGGCTAGAAAACTAGAATTGGAGGTAGGCATTGTCATGGAAAACTATTAGAACATTACAGAAAATTTGGAACTATTAGGAGACTAATATTAGGGATTGGTAATAACCTTAATTAATGGCAGAGATCCATATATCTCTCTTCATCACTTCATATCATCAATCTCTCATAAAAGGAAGAAATCTTGAAGATTGCTCTGATATTGGAATGGAGGAGTGTCCCAATCACTCTAATGTGCTGCACTAAAATGGAAATGGCTTCAGAACCTGCAATATCACTCCATTAATGGATGAGAGTTGATCCATATCTCCAATATAACCTGCAATGAGAAGGGAAGAAGAGGGGAGAAGGAGAACAGGGGACTTGGGGCACATCACCCAAGAGACTGAGGATCACCACTCAGAAATGAAGCTTAAGATTCAATCAATTACAAAAATACATTAACCAAAATGAATAATGGAGTTGTAAATTCCATTAAGTAGACCTTGGGTGACTTGTTGAGCAAGTCCTTCACCAGTTGAACAAGTAACCCACTTGCCAATCTTGTTCCTAAGCCATGAGTGGCCCTCCTTGATGGGATTAGCAATTATGGTTTGCTAATGATGTTTCCTTCTTTGTATAACTTATCCCAAAGTGGAAATTCGACCTCCTTGAGAAAAATAGCAAGTATGAATCTTAGTAAATGTTTCCATGTTTGTATTGTTCAGTCCAAAATAGAAACTTCTCCTTCCTTGAGTAATTAGCAAGTTTGTGCATAAGGTAATCTTTCCTTGATTTTCATCCTTGCACCAAATTAGAAACTAATTTGGATAGTTTCTATCTTTTCTATGACATGTTTCTTTTTCCTTATTTTGCATTGTTTCCATTTTTCCATCCAAGGCAAGTTTCCTAATGCACCCTCCTTCCTTGACAACTCATTTCTACCATTAATTATTTTTCATAATACTTAACTAATTACAAATAACATGAATTTAGAAATTACATGCTTCCATAGTTTTAAATAATAAAATTTTCCTAGGTATCATCAAGTAATTAAATGTTTAACCCTTGGAAACTTGACAAGGTCAACACTTTCAATGTCCCTTCAAGGGAGGGACATGAAACAATACTACAATGAAAAATGAATATAAGCCATTGACTACAACAAGAGATAAATCACATATTCAACGTTTCAGATTATAAAAGAAATTGCATAAAAATTTACCTGACAAGGGCCGGTAGCACAGCAAGACCAGACCATGAACAGACCCTCCATGCCGAATAGACCTCCACGCCGAATATACCATCACGAAGCAAACTCCACACTGAGAGGAAACCAGACAGGTAGCGGGGTGCTAGGATGGCAGATGTACACGTTAGGAGGAAGGGTGACGTGGATGGGGATGACGGGAAACAACCAACAAATAGGGTGGCAGGAGAAACATTACAGGATGAGGACAAATGACTATAGGTGAAAACAATGAAAATGAGGCTGGAGCTGACCTTTTATGCGGAATAATTATTTGGCCGAATATGTATTGAAACGCCCGTAAAAATTACCGGTCGACTATGCGTTCCGTCAAATTAAACGGTTCAATGTTAAATGTTTTTCGGCCGAATAAAGGATTCATTATTTGGCTGAATAATTTCATTATTCAACCGAATAAATATAGTTATTTGGTCGAATAACGTTCGCTATGTTGTTTGGGCACCCGATTCTCATGGAAGTGTTACCCAACTTCATGTTTTCACCCCTTAGCAAGTTCTCCTTGGAGCTTAAACATGGAAGAGGTTTTACCTAACTCTATAGGCGTTGCTTGTTCTGACTCCTTTACATTACCAGTTCCTTTTCCCACTTCTTTAGATGCAATAGGCTCCTTTTGTTTCTCATTCCTTTTTTTTGGGCTGGTCTGATTACTAGAAGGCTAATTTGGATTTAACCCTCCTTTGTTTACAACAACGTCTCTACTCCTTAATTTGATCTTTCTAACATCATCTATAGCATGCATATATCCCTTATGATATTGTTCCAATTCCTCTATCAGGGCATTATCATCTACTTGCGCAAACATATTATGTGCCTCTTCAGTCAAATAGATTTTAGAGTCTAAATCACCGAAATGATGAATATGATCTTCGATAGACTCTGCATTGTTTTCGGCAGCTACATAGTTTTAAGGGAAAGGAGTTCTATTTTTATGATCTTCTTGGTTCCTTGGATTCCTCCCATCCCTTTGTCTATTTGGTTGGATTGGGGGAGGAATCGGTCTTCTAAATGTGGGATTTATGATCTAAGGTTCATTTTTCTCTTGATTTACTGGCTTAGCTTCCATCGTTAGCTAGTTCATTAACTTCTCCATAGTTTTTAGCATCATTTCGAACTTTACATCACTAGATGAAGAAGTAGAAGAGGTGGGGTGTATTTCTTCTCTACCTTTCATCCTGTCAACCTCCGCTTTCGGTTCGATTTTATCTTTCCACATGCCATCATATTGGCCTCTACTTCTAGGGAATTAGTGAACATGGCAGGGAGAGTGGCGGATTTTCTTTCTCTTAATAATAAAGAAAAATAATTATCAAAGGCATTGGCATAATGAAGCTTAGCCACCCTAGGTGAAGGTTTAATGTCAGAAGGTATTGAGTTATAGGCTCTCATGAATCTTCTAGAAAACTCATGGATTGACTCAAAACCTCCTTTCTTGAGATTGTTGTACTGGGACATGACTTGCAATGGGATTTGTTTATCATCCCATCTTTCTAGAATTATGGTTTGAAAACCAACAAAACAGAGAACAGACCTAGGTGGAAAATATTTGTACCATTTCTTGGCTTCCCTAGACAAACTCTATGCGAACAACCTCATCTTAATGTCCTCATAATTCACTTCCTCCAGGTCTACGAAGTCATCAAACTTACCCACATGTTATTTTTCTGAGACATTCCCCTCCCCATCATATAGTGAAATTATTTGGGCATAGTTTAAGGGAAGGTCATGCAAAACTACAGGTAGGGCTAATGGAGAAAATCTAGCAACTGCCATTGGGGTCGGTCGATTAGTAGGAAGCTGGGGGTAAGGAAACTGGGTGTTTTGAAAAATAGGGATTTCCTTCTAAGCTTTCACCGAGGTCTCAAGATCTAGCCACAAAGATTCAAGAAGGTAGGAGTCCAGTCTACTAGGGTTAACCTCAACTTTCTTTAGGTCAGATTCGGATTTTGATTTGTTCAGTAATATTTCAACTCTAGTCCCCCATTTGGATTTTGCTATGTGACACAAATCTTGAGATGATGATGTACCAAACAACAGAAAACCCACGTTCTCCTTATTTCTATTCCTAAGTATTCTTTCTGTATTTTCCACACTTTGCAAACTTTTAGGATTAGGATTACCTCTTGTATGGATCCTTCTGGAAGCCAGGATATCTTGTGTAACATTGCTCGAAGTGAGTGTGGAGTCACTAGGGAAAATGTACAACCTTCTTGTGAATGCATAAATCTTTGTTTTCCCCCATAAATCTCTTTCTTGAATTTTTTTAGTTTGTGTCGTTCTCCCAGGGATGATCTTCAACTCTTCTGTGGCAATGGTGCCAGTTTGTTAGCACTGGAATTGAACCAAAGGTTGCAGAAGGATCGCTCCTAGGTAACAGTAGAATCAATTCAGAAGAGAGAAATGTCCTTCTCTTCTGAGAGGGATATCTCACCAAAATTAACAATTCCAGATATGTACAAGAGAAAATATTAATTATTTGTAAGATTGGTTGAAACAGGACATAGAACCATTAGGCGATGGAGTCAAGATGTGTAACATAAATAAATAGAACTTATGTAGGATATTTTAACATATAGGCAAGATAGCCATTCAGTCACAGTCAAATTATAATTGTCTGGTGGAAAAGAAGAACATGAACATACCATCAACATAGAGCATTTGAGAATGAATTCTGTATTAACTTTAGAAGAAAGCTTTACTAAATATCTGAAACAACAGATGGAGCATAGCATGTATGAATTACAAACTATTATACACTTATTTTAGACATGAAAGAAAACATAATGGGAGAGATAAACTGGAAAAACATTCACATGAGAAAGGAAGCAACAAACTGTAACACAAACAACACATGAATCCCTATGTAAAACGTCGAATTTAGCTCTGCAACTTTATTTAAAACTCTTGAAATCACACACTCCAAAATTACATCAGTTCCAACC
Source organism: Pseudotsuga menziesii (assembly GCA_001517045.1). Lineage (NCBI taxonomy): Eukaryota > Viridiplantae > Streptophyta > Pinopsida > Pinales > Pinaceae > Pseudotsuga > Pseudotsuga menziesii. The sequence continues at coordinate 451,891 of LPNX010022542.1, forward strand.
CTTTATCCTTATTTAGGAGGTACATTTATAGTATTTTGGGACTTCCCAATCCGACGTTCAGGAATCAAAATTTGTTACAACTGAAAAACAATTTCTAACAAACTCTAATGTGACGTATCTGCCACGATTTACATAAAAAAATGAAAAATGAAATATGAACTATAAGAGAAAATATACGCAAGAGTATTTTATGTATCCATCCGATAGGTGACAGCTGTACAAAGTTCTGAGAGAAGTGACCATTGGAGAGGTGTGTCCACGGAGAAAATTTGTTGCATACTATCATTGCCACCTCTATGGTTGATTCTTAAACTTGCTCGACCCATATTGCTGAATTGACCTCGATTGGTCAGGACCAGGAAAATTTGCAACCTCCATGTAAAATGCTTGCACTTTGAGTTCCATAGTTTCTGGGTACAAGGTCTTGGGTGTTTTGGCACAGGTGGCTTTAAAGTCAAATAGCAGTTCAAATTCACTGGCCAGCTTATCAAAAATGGTCTTGCTTGACAAGGATTGTTGCATGTCTTGAAAATTGATGTTGTCTGATCAGAAACTAACCAAATGATCCACATACTCCTTTTGAGACAATAAGGGTCCCTTCTCTTCCCAGAAGAAAGGAATCCCTCTTTCTACCTATGGCTTGAATAACCAGATAAACTCCTTGACCTTGTGCTCAATAATATCTATTTTGGCTTATACAGTGTCCAACATTATATGTTTAGTAATTACCTTTCTATCCCTAGAGATGATAGCAACTCTGTTTTGGATATTGTATTGATTGGCCAGATCATCTGACAAGGCGCTTAGGAAAGCAACGACATTTTCTGCTATTTCTACAGGTCTTTTTTGAACTTCTCCTAATACCGTTGAAACCTTTTTCTTGGCCTCTGTTAAAGAATTTTCCTGGTCTACGATGAAATATATATAAGGTATGAACTTGTCGGCCTCTACAATGATTTGATCCCATATCAAATGTCTATCCCCTTGTAAGGCCAATTTACCGATCACCTGCTGGCTTAATTTGGAATTTTGTTGTATCAATTCTTGACATTTCTCCTCTATCTTTTCCTTTCTTGCTCCTCCTTTTCTTTTTCCTCCTATAGATCCTTAATCTACTGCTTTAAATTAGTAAGCTATGTATCTTTTAGGCCTATTTGGGACATTTCTCTAGAAAGAGAACTGGTTTCTACTTCTCCAGCTACACTTACGGGATGAATTGCAATCTCTCTGCATTTTTCCTGAAGCTCTTTTTCCTTTGTCTCTAGTGTAGCCTTTAATTATTTTTCACTCTCCTTCAGAAGCTTGGTATCTACTTCCCATTGTCTTTCCTTCTCTTCGAGCTTTAGTGGCCTGGATTTGCAATCTTTAAGCTCAGTGTTCAATGTCCCTTTCTCTTTTTCGAATTCAGCCAACTCATTTGTCTGAGCGAGTTGGGTAGAAGGGATTTTCAAATTCTTTTTAAGTATTTGGATCTCTTTCTCTTTCTTGTTTAGAAATTTATGAGCCAAAACTCCCTTAGGTACTAGTCCCTCTATTTGTACTGATTCATTTTGCAAATTGTTAATTTGGGCCTTGAAGGATTTGTTTTCGACTCTTACATTCCTCAAAACGTCTAGAGTTTTTGTTTTACTGACCTCCAGCTTGGATATTTGTAGTGTGGATTTCAGTAATATATCATTCAAGATCTCACCGGTCTCTCTGTTAAGGTGTATTATATCAGTAGTGGGAACCTTTTCCAAGTTCACATTAACCTATGACACTTTGTTTCCCATTGTCAAATCCAGGATGAGGGTGTCAGTGGCGTGATCCCTTACAGTCTTTAATGCCACATTTGGGTAGGGAAACTGCATTACCTCGTTATACAACGTCGATGTCTCCTTAAAGGTTTTATCATCCCTTTCTCGGTAAGACTCTAGCAAGTCTTTTTTAGAGGCATGCTTGTTTGGAGTCTATCCATCAAACACATATTCCTGGATTTGCAACTTGGCTGCTTTAGGCTCTTTTGTTTCTTTTTTTTCTCCATGTTTTTCATCTTCTTTTGCCCCTTTTTATTACTCCTTTTAACCTGAACTAATTTCTGCTCTTGTTCTATTTTTTGCTTTTTGGGCATGCTGGCAGTATCTACCTCTTCAGTCTCAATAGGCTCTGGAACTCCTCTTTCTCATTGAACTTCCTGAATAACTGACCAACGATGAGGTATTCCCAGCTATTCCAACTACTTTGGACAATTCCCTTTGGGGATAAGTTTCTCATGGAAGGGATGAGACAGAGCTTCATCCTATGATGGTATCCATCGTGGTAGGGTTAGGGAAATCATCCTAGTTTTCCGCTTCCCTGATCCCATGTATTTTAGTGTGCTCTTTCCTCATTTTGGAAATTATTTGGTGTGAGTTAATGTAATTTATATATTGTTATAGATAAAATCCCATATCTTTGAGTAAGTGGCCAACCAGTGGAAAAGTAGCGCTGCTCCTAACTATGTATGGTCCCACTTCCTAGGGGAAAATCAAATTTGAGCTCTTATTATAGTTCAAAAAGTGTTCTTCCTCAACAGTGAGTCTTTTCCTAACTAATTCCAAGGAGAAAACTCTGGAAGTTAGAAAGGCTGGCAGAATGTAGGGTTGAAGCACAAAACCATACAATCTTATGATTGTTCCAAATTCTGTCAGGAACCAGTCTCCTATCATCTTGCTATGAGACAACTGCAGTATTTGCCTCATCTCAGGTAACACCCTAGGTGGCTTTTCTTGAAAGAAAAGGTCGTATACTTCGGCCATCAAATGGTTCATGAATTTACAGTAGTCCTTGGCCATCTCACTAGTGATCTCCAACTCAGGAACTTGTAAGTATTCTTCGTTATAAGCTATAAACATTATCAACAAAAGGGAATGGAATCTAAATACTTTGGTGTCGTAGAAATTCGCCAACTAAGAATGAATGTTCTTGACCAGGAATCCATCAAATTTAAGACAACATGACTGAAACGATTTCCTTGACAATTTAAGTTCGGCAAGATAGGTACTCAAAACGAACAATAGAATCAATAATGACTCTATGACATAACCATTAGTATATAGACCTAAAAAATTACTGGCCAGGGCTATACACCACTAATTTTTTTCATTAAATTTGATAAGGATGATGGGGTAAGACAGGTTGATGACTTCACCATTAGGATTTGAACAAGCACTCAAGAAAACTTCTCTATTTTCAAGGGTAGACTCTCTAAATAAATGCATGATATTCTCTTCTCGATATTTTTTGGATATCTGGACAAACTCACTAGGATGTGAAGGGTTTTATGGACAATGGGAGCCTGGACTGAACAAAGTATTTTTGATTTTGACCTATTCATAATGACTCCCTCGGCAATAGAGAAATTGTTTGCACACCACTTGAAAAAATCAGGGAAATGGGGAGTTTGGTTGACAGAGAATAAATGGAAAAAAGATTTAAAAACACCACAGGTATCACTACCCTAGTTCTTAAGGACTTCCAATTTACCCCTAGCGGCTTCAATGGTTTCCCCAACTAGAATGGTATCGAAAATATCAGCGTTCTCATCCATGATACTTTCTTCTTCCCTTCGACATGCAACCTCTGGTTCTACATTATTTCTCACATCTACCACTTCTAATTCTCCTACTCTTTCCATTTTCAAATAGCACTGAGGGAGTATTAGGGGCCTACCTTGTCCGTGCTAGTTCAGATCGTGAAATAAACCATGACCGTAGATCTATCTCCACCTTTGTAGTGACTGTTGATCCTTGTGATTAGTACCGCTTTTCGTGATTTTATCCTTTCTAGTTCGGGACAGGAAATCATTTATGGCCATGGATTTGCTCGTACTCCTATCTCAACCTTCAGCTATCTCCGCTCTTTAATCTATTTCACGATTTGGAAAAGTGGCTTTGGATGATCATGTTCACTGCATGAAATGCTTTGGTGCCATTGATCTGTCTTCAGATTAATCTCAACCTTCTATGATGGCTCCTATTTAATGCACTTAGCACATCCGACATCCACGCTTTACCCTGCATCTATGATCCGTGAAATGTCTTTCCACCATCAATCTTTATCATTTCGAATCACCATCATTGATTTACACTATCTTTTACCTCATTTCCACTACTGCTTGTCCCAAGGGTAGAATTCCATCTCACAGATGCTTTTAGCACCCCTGCAAAATCTAGGGATGCCTTCCCAACGCCTCTTCTATGGGGTGTTTTGCCCACATTTCTCTCATAATCAAAAAATTCGAATAGGGTGCTAACACATAGAAAAACCACAAGGATTTGAAGTTGAGGACAAACAGACTCATGTATGTAAGTTGAAGAAGGCTTTGTATGGATTGGAGCAAGATCCTAGAGCTTGGTATGGAAGGATAGATAGTTTCTTGACAAACTTGGCCTTTACCAAAAATAAATCTGACCCTAACCTTTACCTTACAGTTATGGATGATGAACCTATCATATTATTGTTGTATGTAGATGACTTATTTCAGATAGGAAATGAGAAACAAATTGTAGAGTGCAAGAAGAATCTCGCCGAAGAATTTGAGATGAAAGACCTTGGATTGATGCACTATTTTCTATGTCTGGAAGTATGGCAGAGCCCAGAATGAATATTTCTCAACCAAGGAAAGTATGTTGTCAAAATATTAAAAAGATTTAATATGTTGGATTGTAAAGCCATGGCCACACCCATAGATACCAACCTAAAGTTGTTATTTGATGAATCATCAGAGTGAGTGGATGTGACTCAATACAGACATATTATTGGGTCATTGATGTATCTAACTGATATTGAACCAGATATATGATTTTCTATGAACACCCTGAGTCAGTATCTAGTTAAACCTAGACGTGTTCACCTGATAGCTGCAAAGCATGTGATGAGGTACCTGAAAGGTATGATAGAATTTGGTCTATACTATGTTGGAGATCATGAATATAGATTGTATAGTTATACAAGTACATATTGGGATGGAAGTGTCTCAAATAGGAAGACCAACTCAGGTGAATTTTAATATCTAGGATTCACCATGATCTCATGGTTTAGAAAGAAGTAGTCCAACGTTTCTCTCAGCACAGCTGAAGCCGAGTTTATAGCAGCTTGTTATTCTAGTTGTGAATCCATATGGCTTTGGAAGTTAATGTCAGGTATATTTGACCTAGAGTTGGATAACGCAGTGATTCTATGTGACAACCATAGTTGTATAAATATGACAGAGAACCCAATGTTCCATGACAATTCAAAGCACATATAAATTTAGTACTTTTACAAATGGGATATTGTTAGGATTATATAATCCTCCCTTTTCCATATATAGTCTAGTTGAAAATATTTCCTATCTTTGGAGTCATTTGGATGAGTTTGGTGCTACTGGTGCCATTCCCTACATTCTAAGAGCCACTCTGAGTGCCACCAGTAGCCTCCATCAGTTGGTCATGGTTGGTAAGAAGTTATGTTGAGTCAAGCTCCGGTTAAAATCAATTAAATCACTCTCATTTAGTATAGCACCAGTTTTCCATGGCTGCATGGGGAAGTGGCTTATTTTTCCATGTACCTCATTAGTTTAAATTGTTTAACTAGTTCTAAATGATTGTAGACTGATTTAGACATCAGGAGTTAGAATAGTGTCTCCCATGCAGTGATTTGGACACACTAAGTTATCCAGTTAGTCAGGTTTAGTTGGTAGATTCAAATCTTATCCACATGATTCGAATTATCCTTATTGTAACACTTTTGTATTACTATTGGAATACTGAATATTAATGTTGTAATTAACTGATCAATTCTTATCTGATTTGTCTCAAATTTGTCTTTTTCAATGTACATTGTCTTTGATATTCCACTATGTAATACCTCGGTTTTGACCCCGTTTGCATTAGAATGTATATGATGTAATATTGTAATTAATCATGGTGTGGAGCTGAAGGCAAAGGCCCCACCATAGATTATTGTTTTTTGTTTCAGTGATTAGAAGTGATGCTGATGGTATTTTGTGCTAGCCAGGCATGTTAAAATTTTGGACACCATGTGCATATAAAAAATTAATCAAAAACTTACAACCACATATGTCGATGCAACAATAATGAAGAGGGGCATGATTTCCTGAGGTTAAGGCGGGGGGGATTTCTAACCCATGGGATCCATTGGGAAAGTGCTGAGTGTCAATAGGTGAGACCATCCAAGTGTCAAACACCTTTTTGTCTCATTCAGCGACCGAGTCCTTTGGGGGGCAGGCGTTAGTTGAGGGTAGTTACTACTCTGAGAAAACATCTGCATGGGGGTGTCATTCTGGTAGGCTAATTTCAGCTATAACTATACACATACCCATAGGTAGAGCCCTCGTTTCCATCATAGAGGTAGGGAACCCATTCATTCGTGTGGTCCACAGTCCATGGTTCCTCATGCAGGAAGCCGACCTGATATCCACCCTTCACGGTTGTGGTCTGTGTAATTTGCCCTTCATACAGGGAGCATTGTTTTCCTCATGCACAAGATGTGCATCCTATTTATTCTTCCTCATTGCTATGTGTAGTTACCTTCCAGGTTTTGTGGGTTTGTGTATACCCTAGACATTCTGGTGTGGTTGGGTCCGAACCCCTTTGTTGATTGTGTTCAATGTATGTGAATCCATCTTCACACAGGATGTATCCTGCTATCCTCACGCAACAGAGAGATTGTTGTTGGTTTTCCCATCGAGTTTGGGTTGTTGTTGAGTTGTTTTAGCCATGTTAGGGCCAAGAACAACTCTGAAGCCGCTTTTTCTCAGTCTGAGCTGTGTATTACCCAATCCGGGTTGTTCTGTTGTGTTTTCCCTTGAATCCTTGTGGAATCATGCCAAGCTCGGGGGTGGCAGTGTTGCTGAGATATTGATGAGCACACTGGCCTATGGTTGGGTGGAACATTGCAGCAACATAGCTGGTTACGGGACAAGCTTCGCATAAGACAAGTACCCTTGTTTATGTTGTCTTTGCACTGTTATTTTATATGGATGATGAATGAACATGATGAATTCTTTTTATGCTTATATGTTGTGAATTTATGCTACTGATGTGTATTTTCTTCCAATGTATACTTATGTAATTTAGGCATTTGCGCATGCATTATGATGATAGGGAATTTGTGATTATTAGACATGTTCTTATCAGTCTGTGATTTCACTGCGTTCCTATATGCATTTTATTCACGTCCTCTCCACCGAGAATGGGTTGGGGATGTGACACACTGCATAATTCTACTTCTCAATTGTTGTCATTGTCTGTAGATCAATGGTTCACAAATTTAACATGGTATCAAATACTTGTTCAAGCTAGAAACAAGTCTTGTCCGATATCCATTGTACACCAGAAGCAGCTGAGTTTCCACATAAATCTTGGAATGATAGCCTTGCTACCTTTGAATTATGTTCAGACAAGTAATCCATGTGTGACAGACTCTGATAAATTGTACATGTCTAGGTGGAAAGGCTTGAAACTGACATGATTGGGAATTGAATTGGTTTTTGTACTATTATTTGTAGGTACATATGTACCTTCTTGAGGAATTGACTGTTCAACATACATAAAGATGGATCCTTCAACTCTCGTATCCCAAATCCTTACACCATTCAACTACTCTGATTGGAGGGAATATATGTAGGTATCCTTGTGCAAGCTTGGTATGTTTAGGATGACAATGGGTAGAGAAATTGAGCCCTAACAATATGTTGAGAAGAACAAATTTTTGAATCGGCTTGATGAGGCCTTTGGCTTCATGTGCACTCATATTTCCCAGGATATTTTGTTCCATATTGAGAGACTAAGTACTCCAAAGGAATCTTGTGATAATATTGAATATTTTTTTTGGAAAACAAGATGATATTCGAGGGCATATATTAGAGAATGAGCTCATTGCTTTACACCCTAGCAGTTTTGAATCTATTCAACAATTATTTACAAAATACAAGTCACTAGTACTGCAATACAAACAATGTGGATTAGAGAGGAAATATGAGAAACTTGTGGTGTCAGTATTGAGCAAGCTTGTCTTAAAGTACTCAATCTTTGTCTCTACATTCCATTCTAGAAGAGTTTCCATCCCTAAATGGAAGATTCCTTCTCTAGATGATTTTGCCGAGTCCTTAATACAAGATCAAGATAAATTGGTTCAAATGGGAGTGTTTCAAACCTCCAAGAATCAAGCATTCTTGATGTCAGACTTAAATAATTCACAAGATAGAGGGAAGCACAAAGGGAAGGAGACCAAAAAAACTGATTCGAAGCCAAAGGAGAATAATAAATATTTCGATGGAGCCTTGAACAAGAAAATGAATAAATTCGAGAAGACTAGATGTCCATACTGTATGAGAGGATTTCATCTAGAGAGATAGTGCATGAAGAAGACAATTGATTAGATTTCAACACTCCTTGAACATAACAATATTTCCCTCCCAAAAGGAGAAAAGAAGTCTGATCTTGGACAATCGACAGAATATCATGAGAGATTCCATGCATTGAAGGAATACCTCACTCAGTCGAAATCTTACTTGATTGATTCTGGAGCATCCAACCACATGGTTGCCTCCAGGGTATCCTTCTCCGCTCTCACTCTATCAGGAGGACCTAACATTCATATGGGATATGACTCCCAAATACCAGCTGTTGGGAGAGGTTCTATTAAAATAAAACATGGTGAGCTCAATAATATAATCTATGTTCCCTCTCTTGCAACAAATCTGTTGTTTTTTTATCACACGAATCATAGATTTTCTCTCAAGAGCGTTACATTCGACTCTAAATTAGTGGAATCCACCAAAAAATATACAGGAAATATCATAGCGAAAGGTTTTTATAACCATGCCTCAAAGGCATATGAGTTCTCCCATTTATTTCATGCTTCACATCCAACAACTTTATTGACTCATTCCAACAAAACCGGCAAGCTGTGGCATGAGAGATTTGGAAATATTAATTTCAAATATCTCTAGCAACTCCATAATGAAAAAATGATTGAAGGCTTTCCTCTCATCCAAACATCATATGGATTATGTCCTGGTTGCTTGGTAGGTAATCATGTAGAGAAGAGGTATGAAGTTGGGAAGGAACCTAAAGATGACTTTACACTTGATGTGATACATAGTAATGTTTTAGAACCAATTGCTATAACATTAATTAATAGTTTCAGGTATTTCCTTACGTTTATTGATGATTGTTCAAGGTTATGTTGGGTATATTTCATTAAACAAAAATCAAAGGTATTCAAAATTTTTAAAGTTTTTAAATCTTTGATTGAGAATAGTTTCAATAATAATATCAAGTCCATTAGATGAGATAATGGAGGTGAATACATTAAAATATGTTTTCAACAGTATTATGAATCAGAGGGGATTCCAATTGAGCACTCAGTTCCATAAAAACAATAAAAGAATTGAGTATGTTAAGTCAGTAATTTGTTTTTTTTTTTAATTTTGTTTGATTTGCATTTTATTTCATGTTATTCATTTGCTTTAATTTGCTTTTTCTTCTTTTAGGAAATTTTCTTTAGTTTTATATAAAATTTTGGGCTTGCTTTTGAAATTTTCCAGTTTTAAACTTTAGGTCTGTTTTTTTGTTAAAGGGTTTTTAAAGTCATTATATCAAAATAATGGATTCATAGACCATACTCTGAGTATAATCATGCATAATCATTACCCTAACAGCTTTAAAACTCCATGCAAAATGACAAAAAACTGTAAAAAAGCGCCAAAACAGTGTTAAAATTATTCTTGTAGCGCTGGAGCAAAAAATTAACACTGTGGCGCTACGAGAAAATCGTTTTTTGCCAGAATGGTGATTTTTCAGTCCGTTTTTTTTGGGATTTTCGCTGGGGAAGTGTTAAATAAATTATTGGTCATGTTTGATATGTGTTTTGCCAAGTTTTTTTCCATGTAAACATGTGTCAGTCTCATGTGAGGGAGATTCCAGCAACTGTCTGGCAACTGTATGCCGATTTATGGCAAAATCGTGACAGACCATGGAATGGGGCGTCATTTCCGGCAGAAGATTCTCAAACCGAAGGTTACAAATTTGGTGAACACTGAGGTGGAGACACATTGCCTAAAAATATGGAATTTTCCGTTGCAGAGGAATTGAGGAGTTGGAAGAATCAGAAAGTTTCAGTTATCCCCAGCTTTATGCAGCCCTAATTAGTTTCAAGTACTGTTATCCCTTTCTCTTTCTGAGAAGAAGAAAAAAAATCTCTCTTGACAAATTGATTGGCGACTCCACTATTTCAACATGCAGAGACCGATGTCCATGGAAGCTATTCTGACTCGAAGGTTTGCCCCTTTCAATTTTTCTGATATTCCAGGTTTTCCAAATCCAATACCTATTATGGATGTTTGGGGAGATTGTCTTCCACGGTTTAGAGAAAGCAAAGAGGATAATCCTTCAGACCACCTCATCAAATTTCATCAATGTATGGTCCAGTTAAATATCCAGCATGAAGATGTGCTCATGAAGATGTTCATGTATTCACTTGAAAAAGATGCACGAGATTGGTATTTTTCTCTTCCCGCTGCTAGCATCTCCTCACTAAAAGAATTCCACACATGCTTTCGGAAACGTTGTAAGTATTTGTACTCAGCTGAACTCTTTTTAAAATATTGTTGTGAGCAGGCTGAGGTTTATAATACAATTTCTGATTCAAAAAACCATGATGATGAGTACAGTCAAGAGTTCAAAACATGTCATGAAGAAGTTGAAGTTTCAGAATTTGTTGAAGATGAAAAGGTAACATTTTTAGATGCTGTTGTCAAGGAAGAATGCTATGATCATTGTGATAACCAGGTTGTCGTTTTAGGTTAGTTTGAGGATTGTCCAAGTGATGAGATTAGTAAAGATAGTTTAAAACATTCTCATAACGATTTCAACAGCCTTAATAGCATTTTGAATGCTAATCCTTTTGAAGATCAATCTCTAGTTCAACAAACTTTTGAAAATCAGTGTTGTGTTAAAGATCAGCTTTGTGTTGAAGGAAAAGATGAACCTTTAGCATCATCATTAGAAATTTCTCAGAATAATCCTTGCTATGATGAAGAGATTAGGGTTCCAAGACAAGCATTCTGTGGTGAATTAGATTCTATTCCTCTCGGTTTTGATACTAAATTTGATGAAGACCTGACTGTTCACAATTTTTCAGAAGTTATTCACATTCATGGTTATGATAAATCTGCTGTTCAAAATCATTATGAAGATGGTCTAATTTTTAATAAATATGATGATGAAATTGAAAAGAAAGACCCAGAAATCTGTGAGGAGTGTGATATGTTACAATCTGATCAGCAGATTCAAGAATGCATTCAGTCTATTATCCTTGAGCAGCAAAAGCCAATATATGATAGTCATTCATTTGAAGACAGTGGGGAAAAAAAGGTTCATCTTATTGACATTATTAATGATACTGTCCAAAAAGATCCAGAGCAAATTCAGGCTGATCCAGATATCTTTTATCGCCAATGCCTGATTGATATTCATGGAACAAAATATTCTTATGGACAGCCTGTCTTTTTCATAGAGCAGGAAGAGGTAACTCATGGAAATTTTTATGATCCAGTAGCAGATTATTTAGAGTCAATACCAGGTTATAAATCTGTTATTTCAGAGACACTATTTGATGAAAGTGGGTATAAGTTGTTAAATTTCTGCTCTTCATGTTTTCCAATATTTTTGATTGTATATATATTTGGAGTTGGAAACAAGTTTTGGTGGGTTGATCAAATTTTTTCTTGGTTACATTGGAAATGGGATTTCGATTTGATTCAGTAGATGGAAGGTTCCTCAAAGAAAGAGAGTTGATTTTCATTGTATATATCAGTGTGTGAGGGATTGAATAAAGACTCCATAGCCCAATGGATGTTTTGCAGAAAAGCAAGCAGTTTTGGTTACAGAAGGCACTGGTCTACAGGTTCTTGAAGCCTCACAGGGAGGACTTCATCCCGCAGCCGGAGCCAGATGTTAAGTCAGTAATTTGTTTTTTTTTAAAATTTTGTTTGATTTGCATTTTATTTCATGTTATTCATTTGCTTTAATTTGCTTTTTCTTCTTTTAGGAAATTTTCTTTAGTTTTATATGAAATTTTGGGCTTGCTTTTGAAATTTTCCAGTTTTAAACTTTAGGTCTATTTTTTTTGTTAAAGGGTTTTTAAAGTCATTATATCAAAATAATGGATTCATAGACCATACTCTGAGTATAATCATGCATAATCATTACCCTAACAGCTTTAAAACTCCATGCAAAATGACAAAAAGCTGTAAAAAAAGCGCTAAAACAGTGTTAAAATTATTCTTGTAGCGCTGGAGCAAAAAATTAACACTGTGGCGCTACGAGAAAATCGTTTTTTGCCAGAATGGTCATTTTTCAGTCCATTTTTTTTGGGATTTCGCTGGGGCAGTGTTAAATAAATCATTGGTCATGTTTGATATGTGTTTTGCCAAGTTTTTTTTTCATGTAAACAGGTGTCAGTCTCATGTGAGGGAGATTCCGGCAATTGTCTGGCAACTGTATGCCGATTTATGGCAAAATCATGACAGACCATGGAATGGGGTGTCATTTCCGGCAGAAGATTCTCAAACTGAAGGTTACAAAGTTGGTGAACACTGAGGTGGAGACACATTGCCTAAAAATATGGAATTTGCCGTTGCAGAGGAATTTAGGTTTTCGCCAGTGTGACAGTTGGGAGTAATCTGAAGAACCATAGAATTCTTTATGACCCTGTAGATCAGTGATTGTAACCATATTTGGAATGGTATGCATGATATAGTTTTTATAAAAATGGATAATGTTGCTGGTTCAACAACTCATAGAAATTTTGATCAGACTCAGATAAAAATGGGATTACCAGATTATGACAGAGATGATGAAACTGAGGATCAGATCCTTATTAGCCACCCAGAATGTGCTCGCTTCTCTCCAGATGGTTAATACCTTGTTTCATGCTCAGTTGATGGATTCATAGAGGTTTGGGACTACATCACTGGAAAGCTTAAGAAAGATCTTCAGTATCAAGCTAATGATTCCTTCATGATGCATGATGATGCTGTCCTCTGCGTTGACTTCAGTAGAGATTCAGAGATGCTGGTTTCTGGTTCACAAGATGGGAAAATTAAGGTATGGCATATACGAATAGGTCAGGGTGTCACAAGTCTTTTCTTTTCTCGTGATGACAGTCAGTTTTTGAGAACCTCATTTGACAGTACTGCAAGATACATCCTGGAGTATTTAATTCAACTTTGAGCTGAAGAAAATACATGGGCTCAAATATGGAAAAACATTGAAGGAATTTCGTGGTCATACATCTTATGTAAATGATGCAATATTCACAAGTAACGGGGGTCGGGTTATTACTGCTTTTAGTGATTGCCCTGTAAATGTTTGGGATGTCAAGACAACAGATTGTATTCAAACATTTAAACCTCCACCTCCTCTCAAGGGAGGTGATGTATTGGTGAAAAACTGTGCATTTTATGGTACCTAAACTACACAAAATAGATCTGATACTTATACACGGTGAGACAAATGCGTTGAATGGCTAAGTTTACAGAGAGACCTAGTTTCATTTTTGAGACTAATGCTACAGGAAGCATAAGGTGAAAAGATTGCAGATTGTTTTGTTTTTCTCATCCAACAGACAAGCCGTTTTCAGTCAACCTGAGAAGCTAGTAGTTGAGATCATATTTACAAAGTCTTATTGTGCAGAAATTGTTGATAGGTGATACCAAAAAGGCTTGAAGACAGATGAAAACCTAGTATCATTTTGATATTCAAACTGTTGAGAGCTGAAAGTGATAAGTTTGAGATTATTTCTGCCTTATATTCCTCTCATCCAACCTTTGAATAGTCTGCAATTTATCTAGAAGGTTAACAGCTGAGATTCTTCTTGTAAACTCTTATTGTGCAGAGATTGTCTATACAGGATTCTGGCAGGTTATGGTACCCAATACACAGGTTTATGCTACATTCTGGAGATGGACAGTCATTAGAGTAATTAAATGGAATGACAGTTATCAGGGGTAGTGAGAATACTTCAAATGATCTAAGTTTCTTATGACTGTAAATAAGCCCAGCCTATATTAAGAAAACAAAAGGAGCTGTCAGAGAAGAGTAAAGAGAGATGTTTTTGAAACCTGAAGGATTTGGAAAGAAAACATCACCTGGCTGGTCATAAATTGAACCCTATAAGTTATTCAGTTTTCAGTAATTGAAGAAGAATGGGCAAGAGTGGTCAACATGACAAAAAGGAGGACCAGTGCAATAGATTATGACAGTTGTCTTTTGCATGGTTCATTGGATGAAAAAGAGAATTCATTGAAGGAGACCTCCAATGCAGATTTCCAGATTGCCTTTGCTGAAGATAGAGTGTTTATCCCTTCAAATGAAAATTCAATTATTGTATCGCCACCATATTGCTTGAAAACGAAAAGTATTGTACCAGGAAAATCTAAGGAGAAACAGTTATTGTATGCTCGTGAAGGTACAAATTATATAAAAGATTGAAAATGGGTGTAGTGGAGATATTGCTGTTGTAAGTAGCCGTGAATCTCATACCAGACAAACTGTCAAAGATGAAATACACAGGGTGAACTTCCAATTGAGTTTTGAAAATGTGCAAACTGGTGGGATTCTTGTTGAACAAGACATAAATAGTCCAATTTTTATCTACAAGTGGAAATAATTCACATAAAACTTGCAGCATGATTTACTCTCCATTAAATCCAAAGACACTCTTTGGTCGAAGATCAGAGACACCTGCAAAACAAACTAACCACAAAGGAACATTGAAATCCATGACAGGAATAAAGCAATCACCATATATTGATTCACCAAATTTATGTGAAAAGAAGCAGGAGTCAAAATCAATTTCTTTGGTTTCAAGTTGTCAAACTCCTGTTGTTAGTGCTTCAAAGTTTTCTGATCACATCATTGACCAATATTGGTTGAACGTCCCTGATTTAGACAACCTCAGTAAAAATTGTTGTTCATTTAGTGTTGATTAAAAGCCTTAGATATCCTTTTGAATGGAAATCACTGTGGTCTCTGGATGCACTTTCTTCATTGGAAAAGCATGACATGAGCATTCTGCTGAACAGTGTGGATGGAAAAGATGATGCTGTTGGACTGATGAAACATTGAGGTGATCATGCTGCTTCAGCATATGCACAAGCAGAGGAGATTTTGTCTAATGATGAAAATAATTTATCACAGGTTGTCACACCAGCCCGAGCTTCAAATTCTAAGCTTAATGAAGATAAAAGAGATAGTAAAGCATATACCCTGGACCATACTGCCATACAAACTTTGAAAGTTAAGGATTCTTGTGTCTTAGAGAACCTAGCAATCACTGAATTGTTTGCTGCTGTAAGTGAAATGCATAGATCACTGAGAATTTTGCTCAGTTTTTCCTGTTTTGGGTCATTGAAGTAAAATACCGAAAACGAGCTAAGGGAGAGGAATTTTTGAAAACCAAAAGAGGTTTTTGTTAATAAGATAACCATATACAAAAACCTCTCTCAGTTTTGCAAAAAATATCAATTTTTTGAATATTCAGTCTAATATTTACAGCCTATTTTTCAGGGATTTTAAATATTTAATATTTTCTTGTTTTAGTGTTCATTTTGCGGGGCAGATTCTGATTGATTGGAGATGATTTTTTAAAAACCAAGAGAGGTTTTTGTCCATAACGGACCCGTTTACAAAAAAATCTCTCATTTTTTACACAGGTGTCAAGGATTGAGAGATGTGGAAGCTTCTTTGACACCTATTTTCCCAGAAATTCGCCATATTTGCCAGGAATCCGATTTGCTATTTTTAGTCAATTAGTTGAGTTAGTTAGTTAATGTAACTGCTGGGTAGTTTCAATTTCAACCTAATGAAGGGGAGATATAACTACTTCTTTGTAATTATAAAAGAGGGATAGAGGGACTGAAGAGGGGTTCTGATTTTTGGGAGCTATAGGAGGTCTGCAGACTGTTTGTACGTTCAGACTTGTTCAGAGCTAAGTATTGTGACTCTTATAAGCATTTGCTGATGAAATTATGAGATATATATGAATTTTCCCCTTCATTTTTTCCGTGTTGGCTTCATTATTGAACTTTTTTAGTTTCTTAATAGATATATTCATTGCTGGTTAATGTGTATTTGCTGGTAATGCTTGTCTGTTATGTATGAACCTCAGCATAGTTTCCTGTTGATCTTGTTGGATATATCATGCATATTTATCATCTTTTGTTTATTATTTAGTTGTTATTTGGCTTCTGAATGTATTTCCTGATAGTTCCTAAAGCTTACAACCATTAAAACACTACAGAAACCCTAAACCTTATCTGTTTTATTGAATTTTATCTTGAGTGTGTGTTGGCTTGTTTCTCTGGCCTTAGAAACAATTTCTGGCACAAGTAGAGCAGATGAGAGGAAAAATAGATAATTGAAGGATATGGAAACCTATCTTATCCAAGCCAAGAATCTTTCTCCATCTCTTTGGGATGAAGCTGTAAACTGTGCTCATACATACAAAATAATGTGCCTCACAAATCAATGATCGGGGCCACTCCTTTCGAAGAACTACATGGGCATAAGTCTGATGTCTCTCACTTGAGAGTGTTAGACTGATAATCCACCTTAGTACCTTATTATTAGACCTTGTACATCTTTATTTTATTCTATGCAGCATTTCCTATGGTTTAGACTTAGGGAAATTGACAATTATGACAGTTGAGGCACTCCTAGTTGATCATTCTACACATCTAAGGTGCTTTAGGTTAATCATTATGATATCTAGGAACCCAAATTGATTGTAGTCAACTAAGAATTCACTCTCCTCCCCCCTTTTCATGGATTTTGAATCCTTTGAGGCACTAGTGCTTGTTTTGGGTGGTTTTTGGACTGCTTTGGGAATTTATTGCCTCCTAGAGTCACTTCCACTCACCCATGTACTTTCCCATGCCTGTCATACCTCCACACACATTCCATCATGCCTCAACCATTCTCACACATGCATTCGTGACTGTTTGGGATGAGTTGGAGGCTCATTGGTCCACCTAGGGGGGATGAGGGTCAAATCTAGTGATGACACTTGTATGCTTCCACATGGCATCCAATCCCCTCTCAAATTTTCCCTATTGTATTGTATATCAGTTCCAGACATAGTTAGATGTTGTATAGTGTTAATATTATCCATTATTGACTTCATGTGTGTATGCAATTTCATTCCTTTTCAACTATTTTGTGCTTGTTTGTGAACTTTACTGAATTGTGAGTGTTTCTTTGGATTCTAGATCCAGGTGTGTATAAATTATTGCATGGTATTAGAGGTTATTGAAGCTACAAATCAATTATAGAGTGTTTTATTTGTTGTAAGAATGATTCTCTAGATAGATTCGGGAGTTTTCATTGCAGGTACATTCAACAATTTGTCACGAGCAACACAAGAAAAGATGGAGAATACCCATGTTTTTCTAACACCATTCAACTGATTTGAATGGAAGGCCAAAATTACTATCCAGCTGAGGTTGAATGGCCTCTTTAGGGTCACCATGGAACAGAGGTTGAACCAAACTTAGCTATTGAGAAATTGAAGTTCTTCAATAGACTTGATGAATCATTTGAAATTCTTTGTCTCAACATTTTGAGAGGCTTTCTCTTTCATGTAGACAATCTGACCACTCCAAATGAAGTATGGCTAAAGCTGGAAGATTTGTTTGGAAAGATTGATGAGATGAGGGGTCACCAACTCAAAAATGAGCTCATCTCTTTGAGTCCTTCTAATTTTGAGACAAATCCAAGATATCTTCACCAAATTCAAGTATTTGGTGCTTCAATTCAAGAAATGTGGAATAGATAAGAAGGAGGAGAAACTCATACTATCAATACTTTTTAATATAGGGCTAGAGTACTCTGTATTTGTAAGCACATTTCACTCAAGCAAGCTCACAGCTCTAAATTGACAAATGCCATCACTAGCAAGCTTCATGGAGTATTTGACCCAAGAGAAAAATAATCTAGTGCAAATGGGAACCATCAAATAAAGGAAATACCAATATATTGCTACAGGGGTTTTGAATCCATCCAAATGCAAGAAGAAAGACAAGTATTCGAAGCAGATAAACAAGAAGAAACAAAAGATACCCAAATCTTCATATGGGGGTTCGAATCCTTACAAGGAAAAGGAAAAGAAGAACATGGAGAAGACCAAATGAACCTACTGTCATAAAGGGTGTAATCCAAAGAGTGGATGTATGAATAAAATCATTGATATGTTGACGAAACTGTTGGAGAAGAACAACATCCTAGTCCCAGAGGGCGCAAGGAAGAAGGATGGAGGTTCAGGATAAAAAAACAAAGAGAGGTTCCATGCATTGGTTTTTAGTTCTTTAGACTCTTCTTCCTTCATCATATATTCAATAGAATCAAGGAACATGGCCTATGTCAAAGAGTTCTTCACATTCATGTATTTAGATAGTATCCCAACTGTTCGAATGGGTGATGATTTAGAGATCTAGGCCAAGGGGATTGGAAGGATCGATATTGAGGATTGGTATTTCAATAATGTATTGTTTTCCATACTTGGAAGAGAATATACTATTAGTGCACCAAATGAACCACACTAGAGAATCCAAGAGAGTAACATTTACTCCATACACAGTGGAGATAGCTGAAATATCTACCAACAAGGTGGTGGATTTGGGATTTGTTGATCATCAAGATAGGATATACAAATTCTCCCATTTCCTTCCCTACTCCAAATGGAAAGCACTTATGTCTCATGCTAATGAAACCAACAAGCTGTGGCATGAGATATTTGGCCATATGAACTACAAATACCTCAATAAATTGAACAAGGGTGGCATGGTGGAAGGGATTCCTTCGATCAAGACCTCCAATGTTGCTTTCATGGGTTGTGTGGTGGGAAACATATAGAGCACAACTATGAGAAAAGGAAAGAAAGGAGAGCTACTCAAGTGCTTGGAATAGTGCATTCATACCTTATTGTACCTCTCCCTACACCTTCATATGGAGGATCAAGGTATGTGTTGACCTTCATAGATGATTTCTCAAGATTTTGCTGGGTTTACTTTCTCAAACTAAAATATGAAGTCTTTGAGACTCTCAAGGTTTGGAAAGCCCTGGTTGAGAATTAGTGTGAGAATAAGATCAAAGTGCTTTGTACTAATAATGGTAAAGAGTATGTGAACAATAATTTGCAACACCTTTGTGAATAATGTTGCATCCAAATGCAGCATTCACCCCCCTACACACCACAACAAAGTCATATGACAGAGAGGAAGAACAAGGCACTTAATGAGATGACAACCTGTATGATTGAGGTTAAGGATTTGAGTCCTAATATATGGTATGAATACATTAACTCTGCTGCATACATTCAGAACATATCTCTTCACAAATCTATGAGTGGGAAAACACCATATGAGGCTTGGTTTGGTCATAAGTCAAATATTTAACATTTCATAATTTTTGGCTCAAGGGTTTGGGCTAGGATTCCTTCAAAAAAGAGAAAATCCTTGAAGCCAAAAACAAAGGAGTGCATCATGGTCAGATATGGTGAATATACAAATGGATACAAGCTCTTTGATCCCTCAACTCAAAATACATTCATAGAAATAAGTGTGCAATTCGAAGAAGAAATCATTCTAGATTTTGAACTAGCACTGGGGGAATGCTCTTTTCCTCAATATAGAGATGATGTAAGTGATGAAACCCTTTATGATATTTCTGATTCTGAGATGGCTGAAGAAGATTTTTCTGAACATGAATCGCCCCCAAGGCCCAAGTGGGCAGAGAAAACCATAGAAGAAACTGGGGATTTAGAAGGAAATCCATTAGATCCTAGGAAGACTATATAACAATTTCACAATGCTTATTTTGCAAATGAATTGAGTATTTTTGAGAATTGCTTCATGATGGTTGGATATTATCCACAATCATATCAAGAAGCATATTATGACCCAAGGTGGAAAACAAACATGTAAGAAGAGTTCAACTCTCTACAAGAAAATGAGACTTGGGAATTGGTTCCTCTGCCTCCCAAGAGGAAGCTACTACAATGAAAATGGGTCTATAGGACCAAAGTTGATGATGATGGGTCTGATATAAAATATAATTAAATATTTGTTTCCAAATTATTCTCTCAAGTCCAAGGAGTGGACTATATAGAGGCATTTGCACTAGTTGCAAAGCTGGACTCTATTAGGCTAGTTTTAGCCATTGCTGCAAGAAAGCACTGGGAGGTTCACCACATGGATGCCAAAAGTGAATTTATTCATGGTGAGATACAATAAGAGATATATATGTAGCAACTTAAATGTTTCCAATAGTATCCTTCTCTTGTATGTAGGTTAAAGAAGTCTCTCTATGGCCTCAAGCAAGCCCCAAGGACTTGGTATGCCAAGATGGACAAATTTATGATTTCACTTGGCTTTGCTAGATGCAAGTTTGATCATAATTTTTATTTGCAGCATATTGGTGATTTATTATAGGTCATATTACTCTATGTTGATTACCTTTTTATTATAGGTATATGCACCAAACAAATTGTTAAAATATTGTAACCTCGAAAGATATTCCAGATGTATTGTTTGTTTTCCTCCTTTGGAAGATGAGTTTGGTCTTGCTAGTGTCATTGAAAGAATCAATGTAAAAATATGTTTGTAATTCAAGTCAGTAGAACCCATGCATAAAAATAATAAATGTTATTTGTGGTGTCCAATTGGGCAAGTGGGCCCAGTCAGTTAGAGAAGTTAGACAAACTAGGGTTTCAATTTTATTGAGGTTTCATCATAAATATTAGAAAAAGGAATATACAGT
This sequence comes from Pseudotsuga menziesii, assembly GCA_001517045.1. Classification (NCBI taxonomy): domain Eukaryota; kingdom Viridiplantae; phylum Streptophyta; class Pinopsida; order Pinales; family Pinaceae; genus Pseudotsuga; species Pseudotsuga menziesii. The sequence continues at coordinate 472,737 of LPNX010022542.1, forward strand.
CTATCTCACCACATGGATGCACATATTTTCCACCATTCAGCTCCACATGTGATACCAACTGCAAAATTAGGGTTTCTGCTTCAAACCCTAGGTCATCCAGAAGGAGGTCAGTTAGGAGATGCTTTCTTCAAGTAAGTATCTTTCCTCCTTATTACATTTGAAGTTCTCAGTATTATAAATATGACAAAGAATACCAAACTAGATGAAAAAATTGAAGGGGTTGAAAAATTTAGAGCATGGAAGTAGAAGATCATTCTCATCCTCCACAAGAATGATCTAGATAAGTTTGTGAAAGATGAAGTGAAAGAAACAGAAGACACTGGACCCAATCCCAAGCATAAGATGGATATGATCATAGAAAAATTAATCATAGCTGACTCCATAAAATATATCTTGATTCCTAAATTATCCTCAAGGGAGACCCCAAAATAAATGTTTGCTTCCGTATCAGGTCTATTTGAAGGGAGAAACATTAATAGCAAAATGACCCTGAGGAATCAACTCAAAAGTGTAAGAGATCAAAAGGAAGAGACTATGGAGTCTTAATTTACAATATTATCTCAAATAAAGGATAAGATAGAAGCCATTGATGATATGGTTGAAGAAGAAGAGAATGTAATGACAACCTTAAATGGCCTTCTAAGAAATTGGAAATCCTTTATCCTAGGAATTTGCTCAAGAAGGAAACTAACCAAATTCTGAAAGTTATGGGAAGAAAGTGTTCAAGAAGAGGAAAGGATAGAAACCAGAGAATAAAAGCTAAATGATAATGAGGATCAAGCTTTGAATTCCCACACCAAAGGAAAAAAGAAGAGTCATGGCCATCCTCCTAAGACTCAAGGTTTTAAAAGACCCAAGAGAGACTTCTAAAATTTTGAGTGTTTCACTTGCCACAAGTTGGGACACATTGACATCAACTATCCCATGAAAGTAGAAAGTATAAAAAATATGAGAAGGTTCTAGGACCATCCTGCTGAATACATTGATCAAGAAGTTGAAGAGGAAGCAAATAAGGATGAAGACTCGAGTGAAGAATAGGTTTTAATCTATGCTCTGACAGGACCAGTCTCACCAGGAAATGACACCTGGTTATTTGATAGTGGTTCCTCCAAGCACATGACTGGTTACAAGAAATCACTCTCATGACTTGAATAAAAGGAATCTCCACACAAAGTGATTCTTCAAGATTATTCCCAATATCCCATTAAAGGAATAGGGGAAGCATCCTATAAATTGGATTTTGGAAAGCCTATGAAAATTAAAGATGTCATGTATGTCCCAGGACTAAAGAAGAATATTTTTTCCATTTAAGCCTTAGGTAAGAAAGGATTCAGAGTTGCCTTTGTGGATGGAAAAGTCCTCATGTGGACAAAAGGTAAAACCATAGATGATGCAGTGGATATTGGAGTTGAAGAAGAAGGACTCTACAAATTGAAGGGACATACATATTCAGCATTAGAAACCAGTACCTTTAACCCATGTGAGCTATGGAACAAAATGCTTGCTCATGTTCACTACAAATATCTTCCAATTGTAAGAAAGGTTGTGATTGGTTTACCAGAAATTCAGATAGAGCATGAAGGAGTGTGCAAAGGATGTGCACAAGGGAATAATACTAAGAATCCCTTTCCAAAAAGTGATAGTAAAGAAAAAGGGATCTTATATTTTATTCACTTAGATATCTGCGGGCCAATGAACACCACTTCATTAAGTGGGTACGCCTACTATGATTCTTTTATTGATGACTACTCCTGAAAGACTTGGATATAATTCTTGAAAAAGAAGGATGAAGTGTTTGAAATATTCAAGGATTTTAAGGCCCTAGTAGAAAACCTATATGAGAATAAAATAAAGATTATGAAGTTAGATAATGGAGTAGAGTTCACTTCAAATGAATTCAATTTTTTTTTACAAGGAATCCAGGATTAAGAGGGAGCTCACCATTCCCTATAATCCAAAAAAAATGGCGTGGTGAAAAGAAAGAATACATCTATCATGGAAGCTATGAAAGATATGATAGATAATCAAGATCTTCCAATGTACATATGGGAAGAAGTAGCAAAAACAACAATATATGTACATAATAGAATTTCCCATAGTGCCCTTGGGAACAAAACTCCAAAAGAAATCTTTTTCGGAGAAAAAATAGAGGTAAGTCATCTAAATATATTTGGTTGTCATGTTTACATTCACATTTCCAAGGAGAATAGGTCAAAGTTAGATCCTTTAGGAAAGAAGGGAATGTTCGTAGGATATAGTGAATAATCAAAATATTATCGGATATATATCCCAAGATACCATCAAATTGAACTTAGTAGAGATGTCACATTTGAAAAAGATACAACCTTCAAAAAGTCAAAGAAATATATGGAATATGAAGAGGAGGATGAAACTCCCAAAATGGTTGGAAGTAATAAATCAATCAGAAACAAAGAAGAAGTCCATATACCTAAAGAGTATGATATGACAGAACCTCGGCTACCTAAATATTTACCAAATGATTTGATTTCTTGAAAGAGAAAAACTACCTGGGATCATGAAGTAATTGAAGAAGCAAAAAGACATGGTGTTCCTAAAGGAACCATCCGAGAAAGGAAGAAACCAAAAGTCATACCCCGGTTATATGGCTTTGATGTGTGATCTTGTTGATAAAGAACCAACATGTTTTGAAGAAGCAATAAAATAGAAAGGATGGTCCAATTCAATGGTCAAAGAATACCAATCCTAAATAATGATGCGTGGGAAGTAGTGCCAATACCGAAAGACAAGTAAGAGGTATCCTCAAAGTGGATATTCAAAACTAAACACTCAGAATATGGAAGTATAGAAAAGTACAAGGAAATATTTGTAGCCCAAGGATTCTCTTAGAAAGAGGGAATTGATTATGAGGATACCTTTGAACCAGTAGCTAGATACACCTCAATCAAAACTATCCTTACCTTGGCATCAAACATGAAGTGGAAGATACATCAAATGGCTATGAAGATGACATTTCTAAATGGTGTTATTGGAGAAGAGGTATATATCAAACAACTGAAAGGGTTCTAGATTAATGATCAGAAGACTCATGTATGTAGACTAAGGAAGGCATTGTATGGACTAAATAAAGCACCCAGAGAATGGTATAGAATGATCGATGGATTTCTAATGAGCTTAGGCTTTACTAAAAGTAAAGAAAATCCAACATCTACTATAAGGTTGATGATTATGTAATTATGATTTTGTTACTATATGTAGATGATTTTTTCTTGACATGAGAAGATAAGCCTACTATCGAATGTAAGAAGAAGCTTGTTGCAGAATTCGAAATGAAAGACCTTGGAATGATGCATTACTTTCCAGGTCTTGAAGTATGGCAATATCCAGATGAGATTTTCCTAAACCAAGGAAAATATACTGTAGAATTATTAAAATATTTGGAATGTTAGGTTCTAAAGCTATGACTACTCCAATGACCACAAGTTTGAAACTATTGAATGAAGATACTTTGGAAGCAGTCGATGCCACCTTATATAAAAAACTTATTGGTTCATTGATGCACTTAACCAATACAAGACCATATATATGTTTTGCAATAAACACCTTAAGTCCATATATGGTGAATCCTAAACATATTCACCTTATTGGGGAAAAACATGTGATGAGGTATCTAAAGGGAACTTTAGATTATGGGCTCAGATATGCATCTAGTGGTGAGATCAAATTACATGGATATTTAGATTCAGATTGGGGAGGAAGTGCCAAATATAGAAAAAGCACATCAGGATGTTGTTTTAGTTTGGGATTAGGCATGATCTCTTGGTTTAGTAGAAAACAGACCAGTATTGCACTTAGTACGACAAAAGGTGAATACATTGCAACATATTCAACATGTAGCGAAACAATATGGCTTTGAAATATGTTAGTAGGACTATTCGATGCAGAGATAGATGCTATTTATATCCTTTATGATAATCAGATTTGTATTAAGATGACGAAAAATCCCATGTTTCATGATAAGAAAAAGCACATTGAAATCAAATATCATTTCATCCAGGATATGGTTCAAAAGGGAGTTGTGAAGCTCAAGTATGTTCCTAAAGAAGAACAAGTAGAAGATGTATTGACTAATCCTATGACTTGTGTAAAGTTTGAATAATTTCGAGACAATCATGGTGTAGTTCGGAAGTACCTCTCTCGAAAGAGGGAGTGATAGTAGATGGATGATGGATGTAGTGGTGAGTGGCTCATTCTAGATGAGGGTAAGTCTGGCTAGGATTGTTTGGTGCAAAAGGGTTAGTAAGCCAAACAAGGCTTGTCGATCCTAGGGGGATTAGTATGTCTAGCTAGGATTGTTTGTCCTGAAAGGGTTAGTAAGCCAGACAAGGCTTGTCTAGTCCCTAGGTAGATCCATCTGTATAACTAGGCTTGTTTGGCTCGAAAGAGTTAGGAAGTTAGAAAAAATTCCCAGATGGATCTACCATAGAACTCACCATGATGCTACTTTGAGACATTGAAGTGCAAGATATATCCTCAGTATTGTTATACCATTGGTTTTTGGTGATTGTTGATGATGGTTGTTGATATATTTGATGATTGTTGAGACGATTGCTACAGTATTGTTATACTGTTGATTGTTGATGACTACTGATGAGGGTTGTTGAGATGTTTTGATGATTGTTGAGATGATTGTTCCAATATTTCTATACTGATGATTGCTGAGATGTTTGATGAGATGTTTTGTTCAGTATTATTTTTTGTTTGCTTCAGTATTGATGATTTATCGGTTGATTGATTGATTTAGTATCAGTGATGTTACACTGATGACCATTGATGTATGTTCCTTCAGTATTCCTATACTGATGATGCTATCGATGTTCCAACATCTCTATGATGGTAGTGAAGATGATGATCTAGCATTAGTTGTTGTTTAGCACTAACATGATAATTGTATTGTTATTGATGTTGTTAGTATCCATGCACAGATGTTGCAGATAATGAAGTTACAGATGATGTCTTCATAACCACATAGTGATACTATAAGAAGATTATCCTGAAGATGATTCAGTATAGAAGATGATCCAGTACTCATACAATAACGATATAGAATATGATCCAACATTTATACTCTTATGAGATAGATGATGGTTCAATATTCACATATTGATTCTTCAAGAAGAATACCGAAGAAGATGAATCAATATTCACATATTGATATAAGATGATCCAGAAGATGATTCAGTATTCACATACAGATGCTATAGAATATAATCTAGAAGATGACAAGAAGATGTCCAAGTACGTACGAAAGACAAAGATGTGACAAAAGATGATCCAGCTGAGATCGATGATGAAGATGAGATGTTCCAAAACTTCCTATGACATTTAGAGTCTCACCAAACAGTTGTAGTAGAAGTTGTTTCTATGGTTGAACACCTTCCTAGTTAAGAGGGAGTGTTAAAATATTGTAACCTCAAAATATATTCTAGATGTATTGTTTGTATTCCTCCTTCGGGAGGTGATTTTGGTCTTATTAGTGTCACTGAAAGAATCAATGTAAAACTCTGGATGTAAGTTGGGTCAATAGCACCCAAGTGTCAATATAATAAATTATTTGTGGTGTCCAGTTGGACAAGTGGTCCCAATCAGTTAGAGAAGTCAGCTTTGTTAGGTTAGAGGTCAAGTCAACTGAAGAATATAAATATGGAGGCACTCCCCTTCATTTGTACTCACTCACTCAAGTTGTCTTATCATGAGAGAGAAATATTAGTGCACCAGAAATAAGAGATAATCAGTTGTCTGGGTTTTACATTGTTGTGGTGGAATAATGAAGATTAATGTTGTAATTAACTCACCAATTTTTATCATATTTGTTTCAAATTTGTCTTGTTCAATGTACATGGTATTTGATATTCTACTGCATAATTCTACTTCTCAATTGCTCTCATTTGCATGTATATCAATGGTTCACAAATTTAACAATTATGGTACAAAAGGGAGCTATAAAGATCCCTTATGTGAGTACCGATGATAAAGTTGCTGATGTGTTGACCAAGCCTCTGTCTCGAGTAAAGTTTGAATACTTCCATGAAAATATTGGTGTGGTTCGAAAAGACCATCCTCATAAGGAGAAACATTGATGATGCTGTTGTAGACCTTCCTCACAAGGAGGAACAATGATTATGATGTTGTAGAATTTCCTTGTAAGGAGGAACAATGATGATGATGTTGTAGAATTTCCTCGTAAGGAGGAACAATGATGATGTAGAGCCTCCTCGAAAGGGGGATCAGGTTGATGATGTTGTAGAATTTCCTTGTAAGGAGGAACAATGATGATGTGTACCATCCTCGAAAGGGGGATAAGGCTGATGATGTTGTAGTGGGATTTTATCATCCATGGACCTTAGTCCTAAAGTGATATGCATACCTTTGTCTCCATGTTGTGGTAGGATTGCATCATGCTTGAACTTATGTCATAAAGTGATAGCGATTGATCACCCTGTAATTAGATCCATGAAATTTTGTCTTCATGATGTGTGAGGATTGCATCGTCCTTAGACTTATGTCCTAAAGTGATAGGGGTTGATCATCCCATTATTGGATTAGGTGAGGATTGCATCGTCCTTAGAATTATTTCCTAAAGTGATAGGGGTTGATCATCCCGTAATTGGATCAGGTGAGGATTGCATCATCCTTGGACATATGTCCTAAAGTGATAGGTATTTATCACAACATAATTAGATCATGTATGGATTGCATCGTCCTTGGAATTATGTCATAAATTGATAGGGGTTGATCATCCTATAATTGGATCATGTGTGTTGCAGGTTATGTTGCTGTTAATGATGATGTTGTTGATCAAAAGATCAAGTATTGCTGTAGATGATGATGTTGCTGATCAAAAGATCAAGTGTTGCTGCTGATGATCTAGTGATTGATTGCTGCAGAAGATGAAGATAAAATATGAAGACTAAGTAATGTAGAATATGATGCTCCAGTACTAAATATATTGAAGATGTTCCAGTAACTATTCCAGTTGGTGATGATTGTTGAAGAAAATTTTTGAAGACATATAGATGTATGACCTTCATGATGTTGAAGATGCTCTCTCTCCTTGCTCCTGCATTTGATGTTGTTGTTTTCAATAGAATACCCTTCTCATTAAGGGGGAGTTTTGAAATATTGTAACTTCCAGGAATATTGTAAATGTATTTTATTGTTGTAACCTATCGGATATGTTTTAATCCTCCGTCAGGAATTTACTATTGTATTTGGTCATCATAGAGACATGACGTAAAACCTTGAATGTAAGTCGGGTCAATAGAACCCTCCAGAATATAATATTATATTGTTTGGTGCCTTCCTAGGTGAAGTTGTCCCAATAAGTTTGTTGGGACCGACCTGTTAGGGAAAAAGTCAAGTGGAAGATAAAGTATAAATAGAGGAGGCGTGTTCCTCATTTAAACACACAGACACTCACTTGTGTATAGCACATGGAGAGAGAGAGACATATATGCAAGGAGTAGGAGCACCTGTTTGGGGTTTTATATTTGTACTTTTGATATATCTATATAGAGGAAGTTTTTCTAGGTTTTCTTCCCCTAGAGGGTTTCATAGGATAAATCTGTGTCTATCTTGGGATTGTGTTTCTTTCATTGATCCTGCATATTCTATTGTTTTGAAATTTAATTGAATACTAATTATATCTAGCTTATCATATGGAATCTTAACATAATCAATGTTGACAGGGGGAGAGAGAATGCTTCTGAGCACAATATTTTCTTTAGTATATGTTAAGGATCGAAATTGTTCGTAGTATTTGTGTGTTGTTTTTGAAAGGTTCATTTCTTATGTAATTTTCATTTTGAGTTTGTTTGAGATTTTAAAAATTTTTAAATGCATTTTTTGGTTTTATAGGTTATAGTTTGTTTTTATTTATTTCTCATCTTTCTTAGGTTTTATTTTAATGGGTTATTATGTATTATATGGTTTTCAAAGTCTTAAAATGTTATTTTTTATCCCAAATTCTAACCCTTGTTTTGAGTTCTTTAGTAAATATATCATGAGGAGATTCCCATAGTGCAAAATTTAGGATCTATGCAATAAAAGCACTGCAGGAATCATAAATCATTAGGATGAGTGGTGGATTATCATGGTTGTTGCAGTCAAGGATAATGGGAGTTTTCCAGACACCTGTTGAATACATCATGACACATGTACACAACCCGATTCCATAATCATGAAAAATGTATGAGGATGTGAGAATAGCATTCAAAAAATCGTGGTTGTCAACTGTCACAATTTTGTGGTTGGGTTTTGAGTTTTATTGTTGTAGAGATGTAGGTTAAGGTTTTTGAGGTTTCCTAAAGAAGTACACAAGCTAATATACAACATAGACATGCAGAAGAGTGGAAAGATTAATAGGTTTGAGCCTACTGATACAAGTTGGGCCACTAATTTTCTAGAATGTGCAGCATTATTTAGAATTGCAGGCTAGTTTAGTTTCTTTGAGAAGACCATTGGTTTCAATCCAGAGGTTTCATATCATTTTCCCATAATTTCATCAATGATACTGTCACATTTGATACTCTCAAGTTAGACTTAACAAAGGATTTAATAGTTGAGGCTACTGGTGTCTTAATAGATGGAGAACTGTGGTTTAAAAAGATTCCTTTCGACCCTAGTGACTTCTTACTACCAAGAAATGAGACCCTAGAATGGGGAAAAGAGGTTCATTTGGAAAATTTCAAACCATAATGGAAGGAAGCTATTGGTATTGTGCAAATCTATATTACATGTGAGGGCATATTCACATTAGTATTTAAATATCATATTATATTTCTACAACATTTGAATCAACAGTCAAAAAATATTTTTCCTTTCTTTCTCTTAAAAAGTCTCCAGAAGATGTCAAACAAAATCAAGGAACATCTCGACCATATACACCAGTCAGTTTTTCACCATGGTTTAATAAAATTAATCATCTGTACAATTTTGCAAAATAAGAACAGGAGTTGGGACCATTTTGTATTCTAGTCCAGTTTTACTAATGAGCAAGATGACCAAGTAAAGAAAATCTTCATTGATAAGCAGTTTGGTTTTGTTAAAAGATTTTAAAAAGAGATGGTTGAAGACTTAGTGCAGGATAACACTCGGGAAAATAGTTCATGTCAAGGATTCAAAGAGTCTGTTGATGAAGATGGTAGAAAAGCATTGGATGATAAGCAAGATCATGTTGTTGAGGATGAAAAAATGGAGAATACATTTGAGTTGATCTGGAGGAAGGTATTTGTTCAACAGAACAAAATCAGAGTTTTATGTGTATACAAGAATGATCAACTAAAGTTTCTGTTGCAGCTGATTCAAAGGGTGAAATTTTGCAAATTCCAAATGTAAAGATACAGAACAAATATTTTATGCAAGTGGAAGGCTTGAAATGGAGGCCAAAAACCAGACCTACAAACAAGCTTAGATTAAACATGAAGAGAATTTTAAACCCTAAATTTGGAAAAGAAAAGATTACAGTCATTGAAGATTATTCCAGTGAAGAAAATATGGAGAATGAATAGGATTCGAGCTCACAACAACACTATATTCAAGAGGATCATTTAGTTTCATTAGAACCAGTTCAAGGAGGACATAAGGATTCAAAAGGGAAAACTACTTTCATTACTGAACAAGGTATAGCTTCAGGAGGTTCTTCTGTACAAGAAGCAATGAAAGATAAACAGGAAGATGATTTGATTTTTAAGAAACTTGATATCCCATGGTTGTCAAACCAAGATTCTATAATGCATGGAGAGGTGCACATGGACTCGGAATTTGAAAACCTTAGGAAAACTTTACAACAACATAAGTCACATATTGAGTTTCTTAACATAACTAATGACAGACTGATAATGACCAATAGGAGATTGAGAGAATACCTGGAAGACATTAATGCAAACTATCAATAACTAATAGATTTCTCTAAGGAAGCCTTAAAGAGAAAAAGAAAAATCCAGAATCAAGCTGAAGATTTAACCCAGCAGGTTCAAAGGTTAAGTAAACATAATGAAATGTTATTAAACAGAGTTGGAAGTATGGAAATAGAGCATGAGCGAAGCAAGAAGTAGTCTCATTCATTGGAGGGGATTTCTGTGTTGGCAGAAACAACTAAGAAGTTATGAATGTCATCTAGTGGCTAGCTATCAAGTATTTTAGTTTGTGATAGTCATGTTATAGTGTATTTTTTTTGTATTTAACATATAACTACTTTTTGTGACTATTTCGACTTTTAGTCCTAAAAGACAGTTATGACAATTATAGAACTGATTTAGTTGGTAAATGATAAAAGTAGGAAAGTGAATCGAAAGTGGGTTTGATTTTTGTTGTCAAGAAGGGCTTTAGAGTTGAATATTTTTGGGATGTATATTCAAACTGATACTGTTAACTCTCATGTAAGTGCTGAAGACTGAGATTAATCTATATATACATATAAGCCATTTTTATCCTCTATATTGTTTTTGTTTATGGTCTGTTTGATCACTCAATTCATGAATTCATTTCTTGTTTAAAGTTTTTATTCATGTAAATTCTCATGCGTTGTGGATAGAACCAGTCTTGTGCTTATGATGTTCATGGTTTATATTGATCCTTTATGCATTTATATCTCATCCTTTTAGGTTCTTTCATGATTTAGTGTTTGTATTAGTTTGTTGGTTATTTACCTTCTTGTTAATGAACTTTCCAACCAAAAAAATCACAAAAACCAATTCCCTTTATGTTTTTTGTTCTGAGATTGTACTAGCTTGTTCCTATGTAGTATAGGAACAATTTATAGCACAAACATATTTGGAGCCATTGTCGGGGACTTAAATGGAGTTTATCTTCCCAGGGATATCATTATTCATCTGATTTGGAGAGGTGAACAAAGTCAGAAAATCTTTTAGACTACATTTTCACCAAGCAGTGGTTCACAGTGGCTACCAGAAAGATTGGAACAAGAGGGAAACCTACTTCACATTTACATTTGGGTGTTTCAGATACAGAATAGATTTTGAAAGAAGCTAGACAAATTCATAAATCTCAATATTCTCCTTATTTGTTTACTCCTGATCAGTTTGAGTTAGTATCATCTTTTGCATATTCATAAGAGGAAAAAAAAATCTATCTTGGTTAGTCCTTTGTATACCAGTCGAGACCTTGTATACCAGTGGGGAGACACAAAAGATCATACCTATTACATTACAGAATTTGGAGCTTTAAAAAGGAAAAAAGATGAAACTATAGCATACTTCTCTAAATGTTTTAATAAGATGTATGGTAGGATCCCATCTGAAATCAAACCTTCTAAAACCTCAACTAAGATAACCTATGCCAATTCTTTTGATCATGATTTTTCCTTGCATTTAAGAGAGAGAAGGTCAATGACTTTACTGAACATGCAAGAGGCTACATTGGAAGTGGAATGAAACATTTTAGCTTCAAACAAGCTTAAATAACATTCAAATCATCAAATATTTGATCAAAATAGTAAAAAGGAGATGATTCCTTTAACTTGTACATCTCAAACAACATAAACTAGAATAGATGAGATGACTAAATTGGTAAAAATATTAACTACAAAAATGAATAAGCTGGAGTTAGAAAAGAATCCAAATAAATCTACAAAAGAAGGAGAAAGAAATCCTAACTAGTTTAGGCGTACATTTGCTCCTAGATTCATCCCTAGAGAAAGAAGGAACAATGACAACCAGAGGGAAACAAGGGAGAATGAAGATCGGAGAGTTCCTCCTCCACTCCAAAATAATGTAGTTAATGAAATTGAGGAGGGTGAATATTCACAGTATGAATATTCAAATTAGAATATGAATTACTTTGGGGAATTATTATCAGAGGGTTTCTTAACTGAACATGACTATCATAATTCTGAGTTTTTTGATGCAAATATTTATCAAACAGAGGGTGATTTGGGTCCTGAAGTTTCAGCTGATATATGTCAATCTGAGCCTAAGAAATATTACAACCTGATATTTTGTCCAAAACAAATTACTCATATTCCCAAAAAGAAGATAACTCCTCCTCTGAAACAATTATCTAATCAAACATAGGAAAAGAGACAAAATCATGGTGACCAAGACAAGGCTGTAGAGATTGAAGAAGTAAATAAAAATGTGTAAACTTTCAATATTGAGAATGAATGATGTAAGATCAATATTCTAGTACCATTTACTGAATTAATGAAGAATCATTGTTATAGGAATCCCGTTCTAAAAATGATAGGTTCACTTGCTAATCAGATACCTTCAAACATTGTGAATCTCCCAGAAGATTGAAAATGATTCAAATTCTTCTCAACCTTTTTATATAACTTTGACTGTACATGATCAAATGATTAAATTGTTTATTGGATTCTGGAGCTTCTCATAACCTGATGCCTAAAGCAGTCATGGAGGATCTTGGTTTGAGTATCACAAAACCATATCATGATTTATATGCATTTGATTCCAGAGCTGTTAAATTCCTAGGAGTGATTAAGGATCTTGTGGTCAATTTGACTCAGTTACCCATGAAGAGTGTGATTATGGATGTGGTGGTTGTAGACATTACTCCTAAGTTTGGTATGTTAATTTCAAGGTCTTGGGAAAATAAGGTAGGTGGTACATTGCAAATGGATTTATCATATGCAACTATTCCTATTTTTGGAGGAGAAAATAGGAGATTGTATAGGGAATTACAATATGCTTATATTGTCACAAATGATATTAACCTAACAAATCATCCCATTTATGATGTAGAAAAAGATTTGGGGTATTGTATGCTACATTTCAGTGATGAAGATACAAATGGCATGCTATGAGTAGAAAAAGAAGCACCAATCAAATGTAATGTTGAGAAAAAAGATGAGTTATGGCAGATGTATTTTGATGGCTCCTCATCCAAAGAAGGAGCAGGAGCTGGCATTGTTTTGATTTTCCCTGGTGGAGAGGTGATTAGTTTGATGTAAAAGTTGGAATTTGTGACTACTAATAAAACATTAGAGTATGAGGCCTTAATACTTGGTTTAAGGGCTGCAAAAGAACTGGGCATTCAATATATTTCTGTTTATGGCAACTCCGAATTAGTTGTCCAACAGGTGAGAGAAAAATATCAAGTAAAACAGGATTTGTTGAAGGTATATAGAAATGAGGTGTGGTATATGATTGACAATTATTTCATAGCATTCAATATTTCTTTCATTCATAGGGATCATAATAAAAAATATGATTCACTTGCTTTGGTAGCCACACACTTTAAAATTCCAAAACAGACCCAGTTAAAATATCCAATTGAAATCAGATACAGGACTTTAGTACCAGACAATATCAGACAATGGAGAGTTTTTTGAGATGATTTGGAAATAAAAATATTTTTAGAGTTAACAGGAGAATTTTCTAATTCATTTATTGACTAGGACCAGGATGATGAAGTTGAGGATGCAGATGAATATTAAGAAAATACAATTGCTGGACATAAGATTATTGAGTTGAAGGAAAATTTTATTACCAAGGGTCTGGTTCCTCTTGAAAGGATTTTTTCTAAGGATGATACTCTTTTAAATCCAACCATGCAATCCTCAAAAATACTATTATAAGTTGTAGTATTGGCATAGAAGAGCAGCCCAGGATGGTGAAGATTTCAAAATCTCTCTTAGTTGAGAAAAGGAACATGTATGTTAAATTATTGAATGAGTTTGTTGACATTTTTTCCTAGTATTATGAGTATTTAAGAACCTATGATACCAACATTATGCAGCATAAGGTTCCTTTGAAGCCAAATGTGAAACCCTTCATAAATAAATTAAGAAGAATTAATTCGGCCTTGTTTCTAGTCATAGAGAAAGAAGTCAATAAATTATTGGATGCAAAGATAATTGTTCCACTTAGATACTCATATTGGGTGGAAAATTTAGTTCCAGTACGAAAAAATAATGGATAGATAAAGTTGTGTGTATATTTTCATAATTTGAATAGTGCTTCACTGAAGGATAATTATCCACTGCCCAAGATTGAGAAAATTTTGCAGAAAGTAGTAGGTTCCTAGATAATTTCAATGGTGGATGGATTCTCATGTTACAATAAGATTGCTATGCATCCAGATGACAGGTAGAAAACAACCTTCATTACCCCCTGGGGTACATTCATGTATGACAAGATGCCATTTGGTCTGATGAATGCTGGTGCAACCTTTCAAAGAGCTATGGATATAGCTTTTGTGGGAGAAAAAGAAAGATTTGTAGTAATTTATTTGGATGATATTACTGTGTTTTCTCAATTTGATAAAGAGCATTTAAAACATCTAAATTTTCTGAAGTGTAGGAAGTTTGGACTGTCGTTAAATCCCAAGAAGTCACATTTTGTTGTTCAGGAGGGAAATCTCTTAGGACATTTAGTTTCAGTAGATGGAATTAGAATAGATCCTAAAAGAGTCAAAGCGATTTTAAAAATCATTCTTCCCAGAAGTAACAAGGATGTTCAGCCATTTATTGGAAAAATAAATTTTCTGAGATGGTTCATTCCAAATTTTGCTGAAACAATAAAGCCGATAACATGCATGTTCAGAAAATACCAGGAGGTGAAGTGGATAGCACAAGATAGAGATTCATTTGAGAAGATCAAACAAGCCCTTACAGAAGCACCAGTGTTGGTAAGCCCATACTTTTCAAAATATTTTTTGAATTTCTCTTTTGCATCTCAGGACACAGTAGCTGTTGTTCTATTACAGAAAAATGCAGATGGATTAGAGCAGCCTATAGCTTTCTTCAACAAGATTCTCAGAGATTCGGAATTAAAATATAGTACATTGGAGAAACAAGCATATTCATTGGTAAAAGCATTGAAGTTTTTTAGAATCTATATTCAGCATTCAAATATTATTGCTTATGTACCTAATGCTGCTATTAAAGAGATTTTAACTCAGCCACACAGTGAAGGAAAGCAGGGGAAATGGATTGAAAAAAATATGGAATATCATGTCGAGATTAAACCTACCAAGCTTCTGAAAGGACAGGGCCTAGCAAAACTATTTCCTAATTCAAATTGTGAATCCTTGGGTCTACATTTGATAATAGGACAATCAATACAGGAGGAGTTACAAACAGGGAACGATAAAGAACAGATTATGGATAAATATGCAAAATCAGAATGGTATGCTGATATAGTTCATTTTTTAGTGCATTTGCAGTGTCCTGTTCATTTGGATACGAAGGAATCTAGATCATTAAAATTGAAGGCTACCAAATATTGTTTAGTAAATTAGCAGTTACATTGGAAAGGTCCATGAGGAGTGTTACTTAGATGTTTGGAGAAACCAGAGGTTGAAGAGGTCATTTTAGAATTACACGAGGGTTCTTGTGGGGGTCACAAGTATTGGAAAGCCACAACTTATAAAATTCTAAGGTCTGGATATTACTGGCCCTCTTTGTTTTTTGATGTTTATTAGCGAGTTAGGTCTTGTGTTCGATGTCAAAAATTTGTTGGAAAACAAAAACTTGTGCCCTTACTTTTGAAACCCATTGTGGTAAATGCTCCTTTCCAGTAGTGGGGTCTGGATTTTATAGGTGAGATCAATCCTGCTTCCTCTGGGAAGCATAAATGGATACTTACAGCTACTTATTTTTTCACAAAATGGGTGGAGGCCATTCCTACATGGAATGCAACTGATAAGGTAATCATTGACTTCATCCAAGAAAATATCCTGAGTAGATTTGGTTGTCCTAAGAAATTGTTGACTGATAATGCTAAGGATTTTAAGTCTAAGGCCATGGTTACTTTTTGTGAGAAAAATGGAATTATTCTAAATCATTCTACACCCTATTACCCCTAGGGGAATGGCTTGTCAGAATCAACTAACAAAAATATCATTCAGAGCATTAGAAAATTGTTAACTTAGAACAAGAGATCTTGGGATTCAATTTTGAAGTATGCACTTTGGGTAGATAGAATAACCACCTAGAAAGAAATTGGTTTATCTCCTTTTCAGTTGGTGTATGGTGCTGAAGCTGTTTTTCCAATCCAGTTAAGTATTCCAGTGATTAAGTTTTTTTAGGATAGTCAGGAAGAGCCTAATGATTTTCAAAGAAGAATTTTTTCATTAATTGAATTACAGCAGGAACGTGAAGCTCTAGTTGAAAAAGCTCAAAATTACAGGAAAAAGGTTAAGGAAATATTTGACAAAAAGGTAAAGGAAGATAGTTTTTCTTGTGGAGACATGGTACTTAGATGGGATGCCAGAAAGGAGAAAAAGGGTAAGCATGGAAAATTTGATAATTTGTGGTTGGTTCCTTTTATAATTTCAATTTTTTTGGAAAACAATACCTTCATATTGTAGACTATGGAAGGTGAATAATTGTCCAATCCATTGAATTGACGATTCCTCAAACACTTTTATAGTTACTGAAGGTGAAAGAGTTTCCATTCATTGTACATATTGGTGTGAGATAAGTTGAATAAAGACTCCAATTTCCCAATGGAAGTTTTGCAGAATAACAGGAAAGTTTTAGTTTAGATGGCAAAAGACACTGGTCTACAGGTTCTTGAAACCTCAGAAGGAGGATTTCATCCCTCAGCAAAAGCCAGATGTTAAGACTGGAAATTGATCCTAGTCTTTGTGTGTTGTTTTTCAAAGGTTCATTTCTTATGTACTTTTCATTTTGAGTTTGTTTGTTATTTAATAATTTTAAATGCATTTTTTGGTTTTATAGGTTATAATTTGTTTTTATTTATTTATCATCTTTATTAGGTTTTATTTGAATGGCTTATTATGTATTATATGGATTTCAAAGTCTTAAAATTCTATTTTTTATCACAAAGTCTAACCCTTGTTTTGAGTTCTTTGGTAAATATATCATGAGGAGATTCCTGTAGCGCAAAATTTAGGATCTATGCAATAAAGTGCTGCAAGAATCATAAATCATTAGGATGAGTGGTGGATTATTGTGGTCGTTGCAGTCGAGGATAATGGGAGTTTTCTAGATACATGTTGAACACATCATGACACATGTACACAACCTGATTCCATAATCATGAAAAATGTGTGAGGGTGTGAGAATATCATTATGAAAATCATGGTTGTCAACTGTCACCGTTTTTTGGTTTATTGTTGCAGAGACATGGGTTATTATTTTTGAGGTTTCCTAAAGAAGTACACAAGATAAGATACAACATAGACATAAAGAAGAGTGGAAATATTAACAGGTTTGAGCCTATTGATACAAGTTGGTCCACTAATTTTCTAGAATGTGTAGCATTATTTAAAATTGCAGGCTGGTTTAGTTTCTTTGAGAAGATCACTGGTTTCAATTCAGAGGTTTCATATCGTTTTGCCCATAATTGGATCAACGATACTGTAACATTTGATACTCTTGAGTTTGACTTAACAGAGGATTTAATAGCTGAGGCTACTAGTGTCTCAAGAGATGGATAATTGTGGTTTAAAAAGATTCCTTTCACTTTTGACCCCAGTGACTTCTTACTACTAGGAAATGAAACCCTAGAATGGGGAAAAGGGGTTCACTTGGAAAAGTTCAAACCAGAATGGAAGGAAGATATTGGTATTGTGGAAAGCTAAATTACATGTGAGGGTAGATTCACATTAGTATTTATATATCATATTATATTTCTACAGCATTTGAATTAGTAGTCAAAAATGAATTTGCCTTTCTTTTTCATAAAAATTCTCCAGAATATGTCAAACAGAATCAGGGGACTTCTCGACCATACACACCAATCAGGTTTTCACCATGGTTTAATAAAATTAATCATCTGTACATTTTTTCAAAAGAAGAACATGAGTTGGGACCATTTCTTATTCTGGTCTGTTTTTACTAATGAACAAGATGACCAAGTAAATAAAAGCTTGATCGATAAGCAGTTTGGTTTTGTTAAAATATTTAAAAAAGAGATGGTTGAAGACTTAGTGCGAGATAACACTCAGGAAAATAGTTCATGTCAAGGATTCAAAGAGTCTGTTGATGAAGATGGAAGAGAAGCATTGGATGATAAGCAAGATCATGTTGTCGAGGATGAAAAAGTGGAGAATACATTTGAGTTGAATTCAGAGGAAGATATTTGTTCAACAGAACAAAATCAGAGTTCTATGTGTATACAGGAATTATCAACAAAATTTTATGTTGCAGCTGATTCAAAGGGTGACATTTTGAAAATTCCAAATGTAAATATATAGAACAAATCTTTTATGCAAGTGGAAGGGTTGAAATAGAGGCCCAAAACCAGACCTACAAACAAACTCAGATTAAACATGAAGAGAATTTTAAACCCTAAATTGGGAAATGAAAAGATTACAATCATTGAAGATTCTTCCAGTGAATAAAATATGGAGAATGAAGAGGATTCGAGCTCATAACAACACTATAATCAAGAGGATCATTTAGTTTCATTAGAACCAGTTCAAGGAAGACATAAGGATTCAGAAGGGCATACTACTTTCAATACTAAACATGGTATAGCTTCAGGAGTTTCTTCTCTACAAGAAGCAATGAAAGATAAACAAGAAAATGATTTTATTTTTAAGAAACTTGATATCCCATGGTTGTCAAACCAGGATTCTATAATGCATGGATAGGTGCACATGGACTTAGAAGTTGAAAACCTTAGGAAAAATTTGTAGCAACATAAGTCATAGATTGAGTTTCTTAACGAAACTAATGGCATGCTGGTAATGACCAATAGGACATTAAGAGATGACCTGGAAGACATTAATGCACACTATTAAGAACTGATAGTTGTCTCAAAGGAAGCATTAAAGAGAAAAATACAAATCCAGAATCAAGATGAAGATTTAACCCAACAGGTTCAGAAGTTAAGTAAACATAATGAAATGTTATTAAACAAAGTTGGAAGTCTGGAAATAGAGCAGGAGTGAAGCAAGAAGCAACCTCATGCATTGGAGGGGATTTCTATGTTGGCAGAAGTAGCTAAGAAGTTATGAATGTCATCTACTGGCCAGGTGTCAAGTATTTTAGTTTGTTATAGTGTATTTTTGTTGTATTTAACATATAACTACTTTTTTGTGACTATTTCGACTTTTAGACCTAAAAGATAGTTATGAAAATTATAGAACTGATTTAGTTGGTAAATGATAAAAGTAGGAAAGTGAATAGGAAGTGGGTTCAATTTTTGTTGTCAAGAAGGGATTTAGAGCTAGAGATTTTTGAAATGTATGTTCAAACTAATATTATTAACTCTCATGTAAGTGCTGAAGACTAAGATTAATCTATATATGCATATAAGCCATTTTTATCCTCTATATTGTTTTTGTTTATGGTCTGTTTGATCACTCAATTCATGAATTCATTTCTTGTTTAAAGTTTTTATTCATGTCAATGCTCATGTGTTGTGGATAGAACTAGTCTTGTGCTTATGATGTTCATGGTTTATATTGATCCTTTATGCATTTATATCTCAGTCTTTCAGGTTGTTTCATGATTTAGTGTTTGTATTAGTTTGTTGGTTATTTACCTTCTTGTTAATGAACTTTCCAACCAAAAAAATCACAAAAACCAATTCCATTTATGTTTTTTGTTCTGATATTGTAATATCTTGTTTCTTTGTAGTATACGAACAATTTCTAGAATAAACAATATACATACTGTCATTTCAGGATAGGAGAGAGCTCAATGCATAGAGTAATAGGAAACCCAAATTTTTGTATCTTATGAATCCCATCCCATTGACTGGGCTCATGTGGAACACTTGTGATATCTCATACTGAACCATTCCTCTAGATATCGTCGACACAGAACATGAAGTGAGGGGTATGCCAAGGATGATGCTCACCATCCTTTCCAATATCACTGTCATCCAGGATGTGAGGGTTCAAAAATGACCCCATTTTACTGCAACGTCTACCCATACTCAGTCGAGCCAATGTATTATATAAACCATACATTCTACCATCACTTCAACATGCACTGCCTTTCTTATCTTCGCAGAGCTGACACTTAGAGTAAGGGGATTCATGTACTCTCGTCAAGGGAGAGGGTAACCTCCCTGTTGGTGGCCAAATAATCTTCGCCCAAGAGAGAGAGATCAATGCATAGAGTGATAGGAAACCCAAATTTTTGTTTCTTATCAACCCAATCCTATGGACTAGGCTCGCATGGAACTCTTGCGATATCTCGTGAGCCATTCCTCAGGATATGATACAACATAGAGCATGAAGTGAGTGGTACACCAAGGATGATGCTCACCCTCCTTTCCAATATCACCAACATCCAAGATGTGAGGTCATCAAAACGAATCCATTGTATTACAAAGTCTCCCCATATTTAGTTGAGCTAACGTCTCATACACACCCTACCTTCTTCCATCACCTTGATAGGAGATTCCTTCCCTATCATCGTGTAGCTGAAACTTAGTGCAAGGGGAGTTGTGTCTCATCATGGGAGAGGGTAACTGCCCCGTTGGTAGCCAAATAAACTTCTCTAATGTTTTGGTGAAGGAAAAGTAGTTGCTTATGGTGGGGTAATTTTTTTAAAATACACAAAACTCGTCACTATAGTGACGGAATGGACTTGGTAATTCAATGCCAATTTGTCACATTGGGGGCAAAAAAATCGTCACTTGTATAACATTCTCATCAGTATGTGTATGGTGTTTTGTCACTATAGTGACATGTACCCGTCGATATAGCGATGGATATCTTGTCGGTTTTGTGGAATATTTGTCAGTAAGTGCATCAACAATTGTCGCTCAAGGAAATATTATGCGTCACGTTAGTGAGAGACCGTTGTCGATATAGCGACGAGCAAGTCGACACTATATCAATGTAAGTTGATTTGCAGGCATCGTCTAGGCATTCCAAGTGGCATATATTTCCTATCGCCATAGAGATGAATGGTTCGAGGTTTGGATACAACAACGAAAATGTTTCCATAAAAATCTAGAGTTGGGTTCGTCGCTATAGCGACACAAAAGTGTTTCAATAGTAGTGATTTTTCATGCGAAAAATGTGCACATGTACTAGTGTGTTTCATGACAAGTCCATGCATATCAAGATCAAGTACCATTATATTCAAGATATGGTGCAGATGAGAGCTGTAAGCGTCCAACATATTGCGATGGATGAGTAGATAGATGATGTGTTGACCAAGCCTCTGTCAAAGGTTACGTTTGAGTACTTCAGGGAAAAGCTTGGTGTAGTGTAGAATGAATTCCCTACCTGAGAGTAATTGTTGAGTTACATATGTTATTCCATGGGATGTAGCATATAAAATGTGTAAAAAAGGGGTAGTCATTCATGGGCATGTAATTAACAAAATATATATAATAAATAAACACTAAATAAATACTAATATTTAAATAAGTAACTCTTAATGAAGAGTGTAACAAATCAAAAATAATATATTAATTATAGTTATTATTTACTACTATGAAAGGGTGTAACCCTTCACTACACATGCTCAAGCCTATAAAGGCGAGCCTCAATGTAAAATCATATCATCATATCTATTTTATCAACTCATGGATTATTTGTATTTTAGAAAGTGGATGTTCAAGAAGTTAGAGTAAAACGTTTTTTAACCGTTATAGTGGTATCAGAGCTATACAACCCTGGGACATTATTCACACTTTGTGTAGATTAGGGTTTCCCAAAAAAATAGGTCATTGTCCATAAAAATAAAAAAATAAAAAATAAAAGAGGTAAAAGTAACCCCCCCCCCAAAAAAAAAGAGGTAAAAAGTGAAACCACCCGTGGTTTCTTAATAAGCGGGTTTGGGCTTGAATATAAAAGTGCATAAAAATTACTACTAAGAATCAAGTGAGATTTGAACATAGGTGGGGAAGGTAATACTCATTCCTCCCAACCACCCAATCTACTGGAATTTTACAAAACTTAGGAAAAAAAAATCTAGAAGTGCATAATAATTGCTACTAATAAGTAAGTGAGATTGGAACTTAGGTGGGGAAGTTAACACTCATTCCTCCCAACCACCCAATCTATTGGCATTTTATAAAACTATTGGAAAAAAAAAGAGGAGTATTATTATAAAGGAGTTGCATTTTTCAAGAAAGGTTTATATTTATCCAATATATATAGACTTCGATACAAGAAGGGATAAAAAAAAAAAAAAATTCATAAGCTTCCAAAAAATATTAAAAGTACTTCAACGTTATAAGGGTATTAAGTAAACTTTATGTTACATATTAAAGGTATTTAAAAAACACGCATTGCAAATAATACTTAAGTTCAAATCAAAGGATTATAAGGAAAGTGTATTGAAAAAAGTTCAAATCTAAAGTATTAAAGTATTATTTAAGTCGTAATCAAGGTCTTTTTCGAAGGAAGTTTAGGTTAAAAAAAAAGGGGTCGAATAGCGAAAAAGAAGGAATATTTCCAAGAAATTTAAAAACTTATGGCTCAGTGTTATATCAAATAAAATGAACTATTAGAGGGAAAGCCATTACTATTTCTATTGCTCCTAGCGAATGTAATAATTATATTAGTGATGAATTTGCTAATGAGTTAACGATTCCGAGGACAAATATAAGTGAAAGGTTAGACTTTTTGAATAACAAAGAATATGCAATAAGCGATTTACAATGAAGCATTGGAGATTATACTGGTGTTTCGCAATTTATATTTAAATCCTTGTGGAGTAGTAACATCTACTGAGTTTTGAGATTATTGTGGCTAAAAACATTGGGGACTTTTATCTTAAATGATGAAAAAAAAATTCTGACATTCCTCTACAAAAAGAAAAAAATCACATTGTTGGACATTAACATGAAGACAAAATCAGAGGGCGCATCATCTAAAGAATTCAAAGAAATATCAAATATGTTGTTGCAAGGAAATGAGGAATCAATACAGATAATACATAATGATTTCAACAAGGTTATTGTAGGTAAAGAAGAAGAGATCTCTCGTCTAAGAGATCATAACAAGAAATTACTTCCGCAAAACAAGAAGGAAAATAATAAGTTTCAACGCAATCAACAGTTTAAATAGGAGAATCGAGATCTTAAAAAAGAATTATCATGCAGAGATGAAGAAAGCTCTTCCTTAAAAAGGGTTAATCAAGAATTGTTAGAGAAAATTAAAAAAACTTAAAAGAAAGAGAACCCAAAAATCAAGGCAATCAATATGACATCGTCAACTAAAACTATAAAGAAGAACTCTTACACTTAAAGAAAGTTAATCAGGACATGCTTATACAAGTTAGGAAGCTAAATTAAGAGAATAAATCTTTATAAGAAAAGCTAGTTTGAAAGAGATTAAGTGTCAACAAAGAAACGATAACTAACACAATAGAGAAGTCATCAAAGGCTCAAATTCAAACATCAAAAAAGGGAAGCAATGCATATATCGTTAAAGTTAAAAATAAAAATCTTATTGTCACATCGCTACAAGCATCAACAAAAAATGGTTCCGAAAAACAATTACAAAAATTGTTAGAAGCACCAAAAGTTGAAGTTCTAGTAAACACTTCACAGGTGATTCGAGTTCCTTATCGCCATCCAAATCACAAGAGTCATTATGATAGACGAAAAAATCAAAAGGAAAATTACCAGTATTATTCCTACAAAGAGAAAAGACAAAATCGACAACTCCTGACAATCGATCTACAAATAATTCTATTAAGGGTATATCTCAGATGGACGACTTCACAAATGATGCAACATTTCCACACAATGTTTAAAAGAATGTATCATCTTATTTCGTCAAATGTTGCAACTACCAACACACAATGTCATGAGAAAGCGTTACGAGCTAGAACAAGGGATAAAGTCTTCCATAATTGTGCTTTGAGGACAAAGCAATTCTAAGGGAGAGGCAATGTAATGAACAAAAATATATATAATAAATAAACACTAAATGACTACTAATAATTAAATAAGTAACTCTTAATCAAGAGTGTAACAAATATAAAATAATATATTAATTATAGTTATTAATTACTAAGTGAAAGGGTGTAACCCTTCACTACACATGCTCAAGCCTATAAAGGCGAGCCTCAATGTAAAATCATATCATCATATCTATTTTATCAACTCATGGATTATTTCTGTTTTAGAAAGTGAAAGTTCGAGAAGTTACAATAAAAAAACGTTTTACTGTAACTTTTCGAACTTCCACTTTCTAAAATACAAATAATCCATGAATTGATAAAATAGATATGATTATATGATTTTACATTGAGGCTCACCTTTACATTGAGGCTCGCCTTTATAGGCTTGAGCATGTGTAGTGAAGTGTTACATCCTTTCACTTAGTAATTAATAGTTATAATTAATATATTATTTTATATTTGTTACACTATTCATTAAGAGTTAATTATTTAATTATTTGTAGTTATTTAGTGTTTATTTATTATATATATTTTTGTTCATTATAGGGCATGTTACCCAATGGGGCATAATTTGACTTGACCTTACACAAGGTTAGGATTCCCAACCTTTGGGGATGGAAGACTAGGTCATGTTGACTTGTGATGCCCAACTTTTGAGTTGGAGGGCCAACCTGAGTGGGATGGAGAGTTATTAGAATTGTGCTAGATGGATAGTTTTTACACACTAGATTTCCTAACCCTTGTTTCTATATTCCTAATCACTATACAATGGATTCCCGGTGGTGCCAACTAGAAGGGATAGTGTTTAAGCTAGTCATCCATATTTTGTGTGAGTTGGATGTACACTTTGTGTGAGATAGATGCCTACTTCAATCTGAGCTAGATGAAGTTTTGTAATGATATAAGTTTCGAAAGGATGATGAGGTTGTATCCACTACTAACATGCTGCATATGATGTTGAGGCTTTGGATGCATGATGTGGATGATGGATTTTTCGTACAAAAATTCTAGTGATGGATATATTCATTAAAGTCAACAAGTAAATGGTCAAATAATAAAGTTGTACAGAAGCAGTGTTAGAGAGCTTCGTCTCTTCATTTTATTGACAATGTAATTTGTTGACGAATCTATACTAAATAAGTTTTGATGGATTTAATTCCCCAAGAGGGTTTCGTAGGATAAATCTTTGTGTATATTGTGAATGTATTTCTTTCGGCGATCCTTATGAATGCAACTATTATGATATGATCTAAATTGAATTAAATTAGGAATAACATATATTCTTTAGTAAAATATCAACCCATCAAAATCCACTTGACTACACATCACCATTCCATAGTAGCCCCTCACACCATTCTTCCTACCTCTATCAATGTTTGAATGGAAAGGTTGGAACAATATATACACTAAAGAATGTAAAACTTGATATTGAAGCTTCCAGAAAGTAACTCCATGTTAGAATCTCGTGTGTGCAAACCAAGAGTTCATGGGAATGTGTATCCATCTAAATGCGTTGAGTGCTCCACATGGATTGAAACAATAATTAACTTTGTCATCAAATGAAGAGATTAATGTTTGACAAGACTAGTTTGTGATTTTGGAATGGAATTATCATTTGCATAAAACTTCTAAGACAACCAACAAGGTGAGAGGTGACTCTCATGTTTCCTTATGCCCCCTTTAGGAATACTTGAGGTTTCATTTGCAAGTTTATATGTTGTCGCATTGTGTTCATGCTGAACATGAAAGAATTGAATATCTATAATTTGATGGCGTAATCCAATAATATATTTATGAAGATGCATTACTACTCGATCCATAATTTATTGTCATTGTCTAGTTTAAGAGATGATAAGGACATAATCTCATATCACCACTAATGATCGAACTCCAAGATAAACTACTTTTATTCCCAAATATAGAGCGTAACATTCTTCTTGATTATTTGTATTGATTCATAGACCAGGAACAAAGGTTGAAATTGCATTTCCAGAAGGGTAAAAAATTACCGCCCCCTCCCCCCCTCCCCACTCCCCCACACTTGCCTCCCCAATATATATTTTTTTAAATAAAACAATATCTCATAATAAAATAAGAATGAGAGGTTTATTTGTAGGTAGCTTTAGAAATGATTTAGAGGTTAATTTTTTTTCATTTTCCATAAACTAGGGGTTTTCATATTTCCTATGGGTCCCAAGAGACTCATGGGCCTTTGGCAGTTTCCAAAAAGATCCTGAGTTTTCAGTACCAGTATGTTAGCACTGTAGGAGTCCTTCTAGGTTGTAGCTCGAAGAAGCCCGGTAACTTAACTATAATCTCAATATTTCATTCAATGGGTTAAGTCAGATGACTAATTATACCTCACTCACTCAAGACATGCATAAAATAAACCAAATAAACAAGGCTTCTAACTATCACTATTCAGAGGGTTTGTAATAAAGGTGAATAAATGAAGAATTCTCACTATGCTGGCAGATTCATACATAAAGCACTTCCATATGAATGACTAATCATAACAAGGAAATGATACTTGCAATTCAACTCATCAACAGAGAGATAGGATGATAGCTATCTAGTATTAGACAAAAGAATAATCATGAATAAAATTTCCAAGTACATGTTAGAATAATCAACCCATAGTTAGCTACCTTAGACATTAAATTAATCATTTTTGTCTTATTTGCCCAGTCTCATGATTCCACCTTATGCAAGTTGTCATTTGCCTATCCATAGTGGTCAAACTTGCCTATTTTGACTCATGTAGTGCTTGGGAAACCTCAAGGAATCAATTATGCTTTATTCCTGGCCTCCTAGGCACCCTTCTGCTTTTTCTGCTTTATTGCCTTCTTTTTCAGTGCTTTAAGGCAATTGGGAAAGTTTGACTAGGTGAGGTTAACTTGTTTTTTATCCTCCACATCATCCACTCTTTTCTCCTATGAAAAGCATGTATGAGTTGTCCTTCCATCACCTTTTAGCTTTCCTAAGTGCTTTTTCCAATTCGTGAGCTCCTTAGCTGATTTGGAAACTACTTTATGCACCTATGGGGGAATTGCTTAATTTTAGTAAGCCTGCTTTTGACTAGATTCAAATTTCCTCCTCATGCATTCGAATCCATTATGTAATTATTTAATGCAAAAACCTATCATGTTACAGGGTTGGCTATTGTAGACTGTGTTAATACATTTTGGTGTTCAGTTCCATATTCAGTCTCTTTTGTGAGTGATTTTGCATGTACAATTGATAAGTGTTGTGAGTAAAATTGTTCTATCACTGGGTTCAATTTCCACATGGTATTAGAGCCATTGTAGATCAATTTCTCTCCTTCAATTTTGTTTTGCAAGTTTGACATCAGTGACTGGGAGCCTTCTACTGATAGCTGGGACAATTTCTGAGCTATGGATCAATCTCAGAAGATCATCTTGACTCCCTTCAACTTATTTGAATGGAAAGCAGAGATGGAGATACTATTGAGAGTGAAAGGCCTCTACAGGGTGACTATGGAAACAAAATCAAAGCCCAATGTAGCTGCAGAGAAGATAAAATGGCACAACAAGAGGGATGAGGCCTATGGTCTCTTGTGTCTGAGTATTTCCAGAGACCTCCTTTTCCATTTTGATGGATTGACATCACCGGATGAAGTATGGGAGAATATTTCTGATCTTTTTGGAAAGACAAATGAAATGAGGGGACATCAAATCGAAAATGAATTGATCTCCTTGAGTCCAAATAGCTTTGAATCCCTGCAACTCTATTTCTCCAAGTTCAAAGCACTTGTTTTACAGCTAAAACAATGTGGGATCGAAAAGAAGGATGATCAACTGGTCTTGGCCATACTCTCGAATCTTGGCCCTGACTGTTTAGTGTTTGTTTTGACCTTCTATGCCACAAAGTTGACAGCTCAAACCTGGAAGATGCCTAGCCTTGCATATTTCATGGAATCTTTCACACAAGAACAGGACAAGCTGGTGATGATGGGCACCATCAAACCATCCAAAGACCAAGCTCTGGTTGCTGGAGATTTGAGGGTGGATTCAAAAAGAAAAAAGAAAGCGAAAAAGCCACCTGAGTAAAAGAGAGACAAGAACAAGTCTCCGGAGGAGCCACAAGGTTCCAAGAAGAACTACCAGAAGAAGAAAAACAAAGGAGAAATGAGAAAGTGCACATACTACAATAAGGGCAATCACACTGAAAGCTCTTGTATGAAGAAGAAAATAGACATGCTGACCCAACTCCTGGAGAAGAATGGCATCTCCCTTCCAGACAGCTCAAAGAAGAGAGAAGGAGGATCGAGTTCAGAAGACAGAGAGAGAGTTCATGCATTGGTTGCTGGCACATCAAGCTCACCTAGTTTCATCATTGATTCTGGAGCTTCAAGACATATGGTTTCAAACAAGGAGGCATTCTCCTCACTTGACATGTCAAAAGGTCCACCAATAGTACTAGGAGATGACTCTCTCACTGAAAGTTTGGGCAAAGGGAGGATTGATATTGGTCATGGTCAGTTCAGCAATGTGTTGTATGTTATTGGTCTTGCCTCCAACCTCTTATCAGTGTATCAGATGACTTACACTGGGTCTCCAAAGAAGGTCATATTCTCCCCTGATGAAGTTGATATCATAAATATCTCAAGTGGTAAAGTCATTGCAAAAGGAGTTGCAAATCATACTTCGAAGGTATACACGTTTTCACACTTCCTACCCTACTCAAACCCCTCTGCTCTTCTGATTCATGCTAATGAGGAAAGCAAGCTTTGGCATGAAATATTTGGCCACCTAAATTACAAGTATCTTTTTGATCTTAGTGAAAAAGAGATGGTCATAGGGTTACCCAAGATAAAATTTTCCAAAGGAGTCTACCAAGGTTGTATCCTAGGAAAACACCCAGAGCATAAATTTGAGAGAGCTAGTCATGAGAGAACCTTTGCACCTCTCGAGTTGATCCACAGTGATTTTACTGGCCCATTCCCTCATATGTCCATGATTTAGGCCAAATATGCATTGAATTTCATAGATGAATTTTCCAGGTATTGCTGGGTTTACTTCCTGAAACACAAGTCTGAAGGTTTTGGCCTCTTCAAAGTCTTTAAGGCTTTGGTTGAAAACCAGTTTGGGAGGAAACTCAAGGTCCTCAGATCTGACAATGGTGGTGAGTATTTCAAGTCTAAGTTTATTCAATATTGTGCAGATGCAGGTATTCAGATGTAGCATTTTATCCCTTACACACCACAACAAAATGGTGTTGCTGAGAGGAAGAACAGATCATTGAAGGAGATGGCAACATGCATGATGGAGGCCAAAAATTTGCCACCAAAGTACTGGGCCGAAGCTATTAACTGTGCAGCCTATATCTAGAATATGGTGCCTCATAAAAATATTGATGGTATGACTCCATTCAAATCATGGAGTGGGCACAAGCCAGATGTGACCCATTCCAGGATTTTTGGCTCAAGGGCTTGGGCTAGAATTCCAACAGAGAAGAGAAAGGCTTTGCAGCCCCAAATACAAGAGTGCCTATTTGTTGGGTACTCTGAATATTCAAAAGGGTACAAGCTGATAAATTTGAGCACAAACAAATCCTTCATTGAAAGATGTGTTCAGTTTCAAGAAGAACCCCTAGCAGCAGTGGAAGTGGGAGACGCCTCTTCACCACCAGAACCTCTGAAAGTAAGTGAAGAGATTGTTGAACATGCTGATTCTGATATGTCTGATAGTAATGAGTTTATTGCAGATCCTAACATCCCTACAAGGCCAAAATGGGCAGCCAAGACACTTCATGCAGCAAGAGAGCTAGTTGGGAATCCCAATGACCCAAGGAGGACTAGATCTCAATTTGAGAGTGCTCTGTGCATGAAGGATCCTATGTTTGCTAAGAAATGCTATCTGATGGTGGAATCAGATCCTCAGACATATGAATATGCAGTAGGAGATCCAAGATGGAAAGCATCCATGAAGGAAGAGTTTAGCTCACTCCAAAAGAGCAACACTTGGGAGCTAGTGGATCTTCCCCCATGGAGGAAGCTAGTTCAGTGTAAGTGGGTGTATAAGACCAAATTTGCTGATGATGGTTCACCTCTGAAGTACAATTCCAGATTGGTATCCAAGGGCTACTCACAATTTCATGGCATAGATTACAATGAGACCTTTGCACCAGTGGCAAAGATGGAATCCATCAGGATAGCCTTAGCCATTGCAGCTTCAAAGCAATGGGAGGTACATCACATGGATGTAAAGTGTGACTTCTTGAATGGAGAACTCACTGAAGAGATATACATGCATCAGCTTCAAGTATTTTCAAAATAACCCATCTCTTGTGTGTAGGTTGAGAAAGTCATTGTATGGGCTAAAGCAAGCCCCCATGGCTTGGTATGCCAAGATTGATAGCTTCTTGCTATCACTGAATTTTGTTCGGTGCAAATCAGATACAAATGTCTATTTGAAGTTAATTAATGGTTCATTAATGATAATTGTGTTATATGTTGATGAACTTCTCATTACAGGAATCTCAAAGGATGAGATTGCTTCCTTGAAGGGTGTAATGAACCAAGCCTTCTCCATGACAGATTTGGGGCTCTTAAGCCAATTCTTGGGGCTTGAGATTGCTCAAACCAAAGCTAGAATCAAGGTGCACTAGTCCAAGTATGCCTTGGATTTGCTGAACAAATTCAAAATGAAGGATTGCAAGCTAAGCAAGACTCCTTTCCTTTCAGGAGTGAAGCTGGAAGAAGCTGATTCTTCACCTATGGCAAACAATACACTGTATACGCAATTGATTAGATGTTTGTTGTATCTTACACATACTAGACCTGATATTTATTTTACAGTAAGTGTGGCTTCTAGATACATGGATCAGCCTCATGAGATCCATTGGAAAGAAGCCAAAAGGATCCTTAACTTTGTTCAGGGAACAAGGACACACGGGATCTTCTATAAAGCAAAATCTGATCTTGATTTGATTGGGTTTACTAACAGTGATTGGGCAGGTGATAGCACAGATAGAAAGTCCACATCAGGATATGTGTTCATGCTTGTAGAAGGGCCAATTAGCTGGTCAAGCAAGAAACAGAGTGCCATTGTACTCTCATCTACAGAAGCAGAGTACAGAGGAGTTGTAAATGCAGCAACTCAATGTTTATGGTTGCAGGGGTTACTTGGAGTGTGTGGCTTTGAATTAGAGTACTCAACTACCATCTACTGTGATAACCAGAGTACCATTCGAATCTGCAATGATCTAGTTCAGAAGCAGAGAACCAAACACATTGAGATCCATATGCACTACATCAGAGAGCTTGTGCATGATGGCACCATTCACCTACTCTTCTGTTCATCTTCAGAACAAGTAGCTGATATATTCACCAAATAATTTTGTGAGAATACCTTCAGCAATCTCAAATCACTGCTGGGGATTGTTGATCATGCTGTGAAGCATGAGCGAAGACAAGATTTCCAAAATTTTGTTTTACAGTCCATGTTTAAGGGAGCATTTTCCCATGTGGTTTTTGCCTCTTTCCTTGTTTAAATGGACATGCAGTATGTAAAGGGTGACTAATCCTTGTTGCTAGGCCCTATAATTTTCTAATATATTACTCATAAGTCAGGCTTAAGGGGGGGTGTTAGAATAATCAACCCATAGTTAGCTACCTTAGACATTAAATTAATCATTTTTGTCTTATTTGCCTAGTCTCATGATTCCACCTTATGCAAGTTGTCATTTGCCTATCCATAGTGGTAAAACTTGCCTATTTTAACTCATGTAGCACTTGGGAAACCTCAAGGAATCAATTCTGCTTTATTCCTGGCCTCCTAGGCACCCTTCTGCTTTTTCTGCTTTATTGCCTGCTTTTTCAGTGCTTTAAGGCAATTGGGAAAGTTTGACTAGGTGAGGTTAACTAGTTTTTTGTCCTCCACATCCTCCACTCTTTTCTCCTATGAAAATCATGTATGAGTTGTCCTTCCATCACCTTTTAGCTTGCCTAAGTGATTTTTCCAATTCGTGAGCTCCTTAGCTGATTTGGAAACTACTTTATGCACCTATGGGGGAATTGCTTAATTTTAGTAAGCCTGCTTTTGACTAGATTCGAATTGCCTCCTCATACATTTGAATCCCTTATGTAATTATTTAATGCAAAAACCTATCATGTTATAGGGTTGGCTATTGTACACTGAGTTAATACAATTTAGTGTTCAGCTCCATATTCAGTCTCTTTTGTGAGTGATTTTGCATGTACAATTGATAATTGTTGTGAGTAAAATTGTTCTATCATTGGGTTCAATTTCCACAGTACAAGTATAGAATAGAAAGAAGATGTAATCTGAAATATAATGGCAAAAGAGATTGTATTAATTGACAAGAACATGAGAAGCTTGAGTACAAAAAGTGTCTAGGAGCCTCCAAAGTTGAACCCTTCTAAATGATTATTCAATGAGCTTAAATAATATTTACAAATCAGTTTCAAGATCCTAAAAAGATGGATCTGATAACCTCTTTTCCTATCTCAAATTTGAGTTTGTGAGGTGGTTGGAAAATGAGAAATTTCTGGAATTATGCTTCTCAGAGATTGACCTATATATATCAAATAAAAACATATTTTGGAAGCCGGAGAGAGGTTTTTGTATATTGATTTGTTATGAGAAAAAAATTCTATCAGTTATTTCAGAGTCATTTTCAGTTTCCCAACATCTGTATTTCAAAAACATGTGTCAAATAGGAGAATTCTGAGATCTGAAATTTAGGGCTGAGAGATGGATTCGATTCTACAAATATGTGAGACCTGTAGGAAAAATGAGAGAGGTTATTGTTCTTTGGTTTGGTATGAGACAAAATATCTCTCATTTATTTTTTATTCGTTTTCATTTTCCTGAAATATATATTTCAAAAACATGTGTCAAAGAGGGGAATTATGAGATCTGAAATTTAGGGCTCAGAGATGGATTTGATTCTCCCAATATGTGATACCTATAGGAAAATGAAGAGAGGTTATTTTTATTAGTTTTGTTATGAGAAAAGGAATTTATTAGTTATTTTAGATTCATTTTCATTTTCCCGACATCTTTATTTCAAAAACATGTGTCAAACATGGGAATTCTAAGATCTGAAATTGAAGGCTCAGAGATGGATTTGATTCTCTCAATATGTGACACCTGTAGGAAAAATGAGAGAGCTTATTGTTCTTTGACATGTTAGAAATAAAAAAAATCCTCTTGTATTTTAAAATGATTCTTCAGTCGCTTAGAATCATCATTTGAAAATGATGACTCTGCATAGAAGAAACGCCATATTTCTGAAAATGCAGCCTCATCTTGCGGAGGAATTTTGACTACTTTCACAAGCTCCAAATGCAGATATGAAAGTAACATTGGAAATATTAGTATGTATAGTTGTCAATAAACCATTTGAGTGTGTAAAAAAACCTCTCCACGACTGAGAAAATTGAGTTTAACCAAGACATGCTGACCGTTTCCAAGCTTCTACGCTTTCAGTGGCTAAAATAGCCCCAAATTTTGCGTTTTAGCTACCTAAAGCTCTACTTTCGGTGGATAATGAACAGTTGAAATGTCTGCATAAGCCATCAAAACCTGAGTTTTTACTTTTTTTGAAGGAAAAACCAAATCAAATGTTTTTCAAACTTTATTACATACCTAAATCTCTAAAAAATGAGCCTTAAAAAATACAATTTAGAAATGTATTTTGAAATGACTTCCTATCACCTAAAATAAACAAACTTGACTAATTTATTTTAAGTCGATAACATTTAGCTCTAGATGGGATGGATACCTCCCTGCGAGGTTTCCAATAACTTAGTAGTTCCAGTTGCCTTTACCATTGGGATATGGAGTGAGTTGGCCTCTGCAATTGATCTTCTGCAATCTGTCCACAAATGTTCAATTGTAAACCTACTAGAAATTCCTTGCATCTATTGGGATATGGAATCTCAAATGCTACTTTCAAAACCTGATTCAAATCTTGCAACCCTGCTCATCATTTGAATCCAAACTACCCCTGCCAATAGTGCCTTATATCCATTGGGCATGGAGTATTTATTTCAAAACTAAAACTGCAATATTAAATGCAAGCTTCACACATTATGAAAACTTGAAATGCTCAGCCATGAGCTTATTCATCTCTGCTACCCTACTCTAGCTACTGAAAATAAATGTTTCAAGTATATACAAATTTCTAGAAAAATAATTTAAGCAACAAATTTCTTGACCTGTCTTCATGTATACTGCAAAAGACATGAAAGGAGAAAAACATATGCAACAAGAAAACTGCAACCAACTCATGTTTACTGCTACAAACCATCATGCCAAGCTTTGTACTATATGGCATAACTGATAACAGTGACTCCATCCATATAGAACTGGATCATAAAATCCATGTATGATCTTACCTTGCTGTTTAAATTTAAAGGACTGATTTTCCTCATATTTGATCTCAAGAGATGGATGATCATGAATGTCATTTCCAAGTTCTATAAACTCATATATTGAATGTTCAACAACTGACACAGAATGAAGCATCGATTTTTTTTGGAACTTTTCTCTATCAGCTTCATGATGCTCCTGATCAGATCTAGGGATGCTGCCATATGTGATCTGCTCTTAATCATCTGATATCTCAAAAGAAATGACCTGGTATTTATGAAAAGTATCTTCTTCAATCACAGACTTTTCAGCACAACCATACTTTTGATGTCCATTAATTTGATGAAACAAATTATATTCATGACAACATTTTGGAAAAAGGGCATTATCTAAAAATTTATCTTCACAAAAAAAATTGAAAGCATCATGAAAACCTTTCAAAGAGTTGATACTGGCGGTTGGAAGAGATCTGCACCAGTCAAGGGCTAATCCCTTAAATGAGTATCTGAAAATCTTAATTTGAATATCCTCATGTATAATTTCAAGCCGATGAATAAAGTCATGAAAATCCAGCAAGTGTTCAGCTGGCACTTCCCACTCTTCTCCTCAAAAATTGGGAAGACTATTTTCCCATTCATCTCTACTAGGTACTAGATGAGGGTAACCAGAAATACTTGAGAAATTGCAAAATGCATACCTCTTGTTCATTTCATACCAGTGGAGTCGCCAACAGATTTCTGAGCAATGGAGTATCCACTGAATCCCTCCTTCATGGAGTCATCGGATAGATGATTACAACCAAGATAATGTCCACACTTTGTCTATCATCAAAGTTGGATCTATGTCATCTCCCAATGAAGCTGAGCTTCAATCTCTTCTCCCCGACAATGGCGCCAATTTGTTAGCACTCCAGGAGTCCTTCTAGGTTGTAGCTTGAAGAATCCCGGTAACTTAACTATAATATCTATTAGCACTCTAGGAAACTCTTCTAGGTTGCAGCTCGAAGATGCCTGATAACTTAATTATTTTATCAATGATTCACTCAAATGGATCAAATCAGATGACTAAATCAAACCTCACTCACTCAAGACATGCATAAACACAACCCGATTGACAAGGCTTTTAACTATCATTGTTTAGAGAGTTGTAAATAAATGAATGTACGAAGAACACTTAATTTACTAGCAGAAACATACACAAAAATTATATATGAATGGCTAGATAAACCAAGTAAAGTACTTGCAAATTCTAGTTTATGGATGTATTGACAAGTTGACAATTATTAAACATCAGAAAAATAGAACTAACATGAATTTGATATTCAGGTGCAAGTATAGAATAGACAAGAAGATGAAAATATGACCAAGTAATGGAAAAAGAAGCTTGTATTACTAATCATGAAATGAGAAGCTTGAGATTACAATATGTGAAAAAGTCTCCAAAGTTGAACCCTTTATTCTACAAAAGTCACAGGTTTTATAGCCTTTACAAAATTATTCTAGATCCTGAAAAACTGGATCGAATTTGCTAAAAATAGACAATTAAAAATAGTTGCTAGAAAATAGGATAAGATCCTATTTTGATGGTCAATTTCCATATCTCAAAAATATTCTTGATCTTCAAAATATTTGATATCTGCAGTAGAAACTGAAGGAGAATTCGAACTTTCCATTTGGAAAACAAGTCACCTTTTGCCACAAAAAATTGGGCCAAACTGCTGAAAACCTGAAAACTGGGGCTTAGATATGGATTTGGTTCTCCAAATATGTGACACCTGTGTATAAACTGAAAGATCTTATTGTAGATTGGTTTTTTCTGAGAAAAAACCTCTCACATTTTTTTGAAATTCATTTTCATTTTCCCGAGATATGTATTTCAAAAACATGTGTCAAACAGGGAGATTCTAAGATCCAAAAATTAAGGCTCAAAGATGGAATTTATTCTCCAAATATGCAAAACTTGTATGAATAATGAGAGAGGTTATTGTTCTATGACATGTTATGAAAAAAATTCTCTGACCATTTTGCAAAATGATTCTCCAGTCGCTCAGAATCATCATTTGAAAATGAGGACTTTTCATAGTAAAAATTCCAATTTCGGTGGCTTGTAGTGCCCTAAATCGCGGTCTTAACTGTAGAAAGTAGATCTTTCGATGGATTAGAGATCATTTTGAAACAATTCTTAGACACCAAAACCTATTTTTCA
The DNA here is from genome assembly GCA_001517045.1 of Pseudotsuga menziesii. Classification (NCBI taxonomy): domain Eukaryota; kingdom Viridiplantae; phylum Streptophyta; class Pinopsida; order Pinales; family Pinaceae; genus Pseudotsuga; species Pseudotsuga menziesii. The sequence continues at coordinate 509,115 of LPNX010022542.1, forward strand.
AGTTTTTTGAAATAAAGACTAACTCCAAATATTTTTTTTTAAATATTTACAAGTTAGAACTCATTAAAATGAGCCTAAAAAAATTTTAATAAAGTTTTTTTCTATTGACTTTCTACCTCTTAATAAAATAAATTTGACTAATTTATTTGAGGAGATAACATCTAGCTCCTACTCGGGGATGGAATCCTCCCTATGAGGTTCCAATAACCACAGATTCGATGCCTTTCCTGTAAAACAAAAATTCAAACCTATCTTCTAGTGTTCCATTGGGCATGGAGTCATTTGGCCTTTAGAATTGATCCCCTGCAAACTTGTAGCTTTCTTTTCTTATTCAAGAAAACAACAACTGAACATAATCTATCTGCTCATATGAAAAGATTATTCTACACCTATTCCTACTCTAACCATTGTACTGATGCTTAATCAAGTAAACTCATGCTTCCAATGAAGCCATGTTAGAAATAGATTTGCTGACAAAATTCTTGATCTCGATCCCAAGAATAATGGAATGTACATCGAATAGGAAAGTGGTTTGAACGGATGATAAAACCAACTTTCATTTGACAGAAATATTTTAACATATATGCTGCTCATAGAATCCAAATAATCAGCAATAGGATCATCAAATTTACAAGGAATTCCCTCTTCTTTCTGCTGTTCCAAATGACTAAGATTCTTTTGCTGATGGTTGTCTTCATTGGTCTTAATGCTGAATGTGGACTAAAACCTCTGTCAAAGAAAAATGCAAGCTCAATTGCTGATCTAAACATTTCTGCTCCCTTTCACCATATCTTTGTAATTTGAATTCATCATGATGATATGCTGGCCTATTACAATTGACAATTTCTTTGCAAGATATATCACTGGGATTTTGATCTACAAATTCATAACCATCATCAACCACAGGATGCACATATTTCTGATCATCTCTCTGCTGAAAAGTAGAAGTAGATGAAATTCCATAAGTGGAAAAATCTTCACAAACCTTAAAATCTTCTTCTTCATCATTGTATTTGTCAAATATGGGAACATCATGATAAAATTCTAATGACAAGGATGAAGATTCTTGCATGAGATTATCAACAACTCGATCTTGAAACAAATTTGGAAAAATATCAGCTGGCTCCTCATCATAATCAGCTTTCTCATCTAAACTTGAAATATCATGTTCATAAGGAGAAAGAGGTCCCTCCTGATGTTCTAGCTGAAGATTAGATGATTCCTGAAAATTTTGTTTCTCATAATAGCTACAACTTCAATTGATCTGCAAATCTGAAAATTGTGGACTACCTTTAGAATCTGTTGTAGATTCAGATTTGTCACATGCTGATATAAAAATCTGTTCATTATCTTTCGGATTTTCAAAGGGGACAGTCTGATCTTCGTCACAACTTAAGACAATAGATGCATTTGGTACAATGTCAAAATATCCTATACTATGATTAACATCCTGAAGATCATCAATATCTTGGTCATAATGAGAGGTGTCCCCTATTTTAGTATATACTTCAGGACAATTTGAATCTTTATTCAACAAACTAAATTCATGACAACATTCAGGATATAGAAAGTAATTTGGAAATTGGTCTTTACAAAATAGATGAAAAGAAACATGAAAATCTGCCAAAGAGCTAATACATGCTTTTGGAAGAGACCGGCACAAATCAAGAGAAATTCCCTGTAATGAATACCTAAAAAGCTTAATTTGAACATCCTCATGTACAATTTCAAGCTGATAAATAAAGTCATGAAAAACTAGCAAGTGTTCAGCTGGCACTTCCCACTCTTCTCCTCGAAATCTGGGAATACTACATTCCCATTCATCTCTACTAGGAAATGGATTAGGGAAACCAATAATCTTTGAAAAATAACAGAAAGCATACCTTTTTACTAAGATCTATTTCATTTCATACCAGTGGAGTCATCGACAGATTTCTGAAAAATGGAGTTGCCATTGAATCTATCCTTCATGGAGTCGGCAGATAGATGATTACAACCAAGATAATGTCCAAGCTTTGTCTACAATCAAAGCTGGATCTATGTCATTCTCCCAGGGAAGTTGAGCTTCAATCTCCTCTCCCCGGCAACGACGCTAATTTGTTAGCACTCTAGGAAACTCTTCTAGGCTGTAGCTCGAAGATTCCTGGTAACTTAATTATTTTCTCAATGATTCACTCAATGGATCAATTCAGATGACTAAATAAAACCTCACTCACTCAAGACATGCATAAACACAACCAGATTAACAAGGATTTTAACTATCAATGTTTAGAGAGTTGTAAATAAATTAATGTACGAAGAACACTTAATTTACTAGCAGAAACATACACACAAAGTATATATGAATGGCCAGATAAACCAAGTAAAGTACTTGCAAATTCTAGTTTATGGATGTATTGACATGTTGACAGTTATCAAACATCAAAGAAATAGAATTAACATGAATTTGACATTCAAGTGCAAGTATAAAATAGACAAGAAGATGAAAATATGAACAAGTAATGGAAAAAGAAGCTTGTATTACTGATCATGAAATGATAAGATTGAGCTTAAAAGATGTGAAAAAAGTCTCTAAATTTGAACCCTTTATTCTACAGAATTCACAGGATTTATAGCCTTTACAAAATTATTCTAGATCCTGAAAAACTGGATTGAATTTGCTAAAAATAGACAATTAAAAATAGTTGCTAGAAAATAGGAAAAGATCATATTTTGATGGCCAATCTCCATGTCTCAAAAATATTCCTGATCTTCAAACTCTTTGACAATTGCAGTAGAAAGTGAAGGAGAATTTGAACTTGCCATTTGGCAGACAAGTCACCTTTTGCCACAAAAAATGGGCAAAACTGCTGAAAACTAGGGCTCAGATATGGATTTGGTTCTTCAAATATGTGACATCTATGTATAAACTGAAAGATTTTATTGTATTTAGGTTTGTTGTGAGCAAAAACCTCTCTCATTGTTTTGAAATTCGTTTTCAATTTCCCAATATTTGTATTTCAAAAACATGTGTCAAATAGGGAAATTGTGAGATCCGAAATTTAGGGCTCAGAGATGGATGCGATTCTCCCTATTTGCAACCCCTGTAGGAAAATCGAGAGATTTTATTGTTCCATGACATGTTAGGACTAAAAACCTCTAACCATTTTTCAAAATGATTCTCCAGTCGCTCAGAATCAACACTTGAAAATGATGACGCTTCATAGTAAAAATGCCAATTTCGGTGGCTTGGAGCGCCCTAAATTACGGTCTTTCGATGGCTTAGAGACTGTTTTGAAACAATTCTTAGACACTAAAACCTGTTTTTCGAGTTTTTTGAAATAAATATTAACTCCAAAGTTTAAAAAAAAAAATTTACTAGTTAGAACTCATTAAAATGAGCCTGAAAAAATTTAATAAAGTTTTTTCTAATGACTTTCTACCTCTTAATAAACTAACTTTGACTAATTTACTATAGGAGATAACAATCTCAATATTTCATTCAATGGATCAAGTCAGATGACTAATTAGACCTCACTCACTCAAGACATGCATAAACTCAACCAAATAAACAAGGTTTCTAACTATCACTGTTCAGAGGGTTTGTAATAAAGGTGAATAAATGAAGAATTCTCACTATGCTGGCAGATTCATACATAAATCACTTCCATATGAATGGCTAATCATAACAAAGAAATGATACTTGCAATTCAACTCATCAACACAGAGATAGAATGGAAACTATATGGTATTAGACAAAAATAATAATCATGAATAAAACATCCAAGTACAAGTATAGAACAGAAAGAAGATGTAATATGAACATATAATGGCAAAAGACCTTGTATTAATTGACAAGAACATGAGAAGCTTGAGTACAAAAAGTGTATAAGAGACTCCAAATTTGAACCCTTCTGAATTATTATTCAATGATATTAAATAATCTTTACAAATCAGTTTCAAGATCCTCAAAAGATGGATCTGATAACCTCTTTTCCTATCTCAAATCCGAATTTGTGAGGTGGTTGGAAAATGCATAAATTTCTGGAAATATGTTGCTTAGATATTGACTTATATCTCTCAAATAAAAATAGATTTTGGAAAACTAAGAGAGGTTCTTGTATATTGGTTTGTTATCAGAAAATAGTCTCTTAGTTATTTGAGATCCATTTTCATTTTCCCGATATCTGTATCTCAAAAACATGTGTCAAACAGGGGAATTTTGAGATTTGAAATTTAGGGCTTAGAGACGGATTTGTTTCTCCCAATATGTGACACCTATAGGAAAAATGAGAGAGTTTATTGTTATTTAGTTTTTTATGAGAAAAAACCCCTCTCATTTTTTTGATATTCATTTTCATTTTCTCGACATATGTATTTCAAAAACATGTTTCAAACAGAGGAATTCTGAGATCTGAAATTTAGGGCTCAGAGATGGATTCAATTCTCCCAATATGTGACACTTGTAGGAAAGCTGAGAGAGTTTGTTGTTCTTGGGTTTGTTATGAGAAAAAAAATCTCTTACTTATTCGAGATTCATTTTTCATTTTCCCAAGATCTGTATTTCAAAAACATGTGTCAAACAGGGGAATTCTGAGATTTGAAATTTAAGGCTCAAAGATGGATTTGATTCTCCCAATATGTGACACCTGTAGGAAATTTGAGAGAGTTTATTGTTATTTGACATGTTAGGAACAAAAAATGGCTCTAGTTTTTAAAAATGATTCTCCAGTCACTCAGAATCATCATTTGAAAATGATGAATCAGCATAGTAGAAACATCGTATTTCCGAAAACGCAGCCTCATCTTGCGGGGGACTTTTGACTACCTTCCCAAGCTCCAAATTCAGATATGAAAGTACCATTGGAAATATTAGGATGTCTATTTGTCAATATAATATTTGATCATGTAAAATAACCTCTCCATGACTGAGAAAGTTGAGTTTAACCAAGACATGCTGACTGTTTCCAAGCTTCTGTGCTTTCGGTGGCTAAAATAGCCCTGAATTTTGTGTTTTAGCTACCAAATATTTTCTTTCGGTGGCTAATGAACAGTTTAAATGTACAACTAAGCTACCGAAACCTGAGTTGCGATTTTTTTGAAGGAAAAACCAAATCAATTTTTTTTCAAACTTTATTACATACCTAAAGCTCTAAAAAATGAGCCTTAAAAAATACAATTTAGAAATGTATTTTTAAATGACTTCCTATCGCCTAAAATAAACAAACTTGACTAGTTTATTTTAAGGGGATAACACACTACATAGGAATTTTAGTAGATTCATGCAACATATATGTAGAGCATAATAGAACATGGGATGTAAGCTAAGAACAACATGGAATATACAAATGAATTGTGAATGTATACAAAGCATGCATTGAATACACGACTATAATCAAGTATTGTTAATCATTACATATGTAGTGTAACAACACAAATTGATGTATGAGATTAAAGTCTACAAAAAAATTCTATCCCTCGAGCAAATGAGAGGAGGCCATTGTCACCCCACCGACTCTCTTCTACAATTTAGGCTATCTCTCCTCCAACACAAGGGGGGTTTCTCTATCTTAGGATTGATAAATATTTGGCATTAAATTCAAGCTGAAGTGGAAGAGAGCCTTAGAAAATTATTTTCTTTTAGTATATGTTTTAATGAATGATGAGAGGATCGAGACTAGTGTCAAGTACTTGGGCATATGGATTCTATGAAGAAATGATAGCTATATTCTCAATTAATAATGTTAGATTTTTAACATTAAGCTAGCATAACATTAGGATATTTAACTGAGAGAACAACAAGCACAACAATCAAACACAAGAGACAATGAACACAATGTTTTTCCTCGGGGAAACCATAAATTGAGAAAACCCTGCAACTTCCTCAGAGATAGAATCAACACCAAAAGTAAAGCCCCAAAATAGTAAGATGATCTACCGATAGCAGTAACCTCTTTCTTCCTTGTCCCAATGTCCTTCTCTTCCTCAGCTATGTGCTACAACTAAGTGTGAGTGATTGTGTGATAAATAGAGAGGCTAGCTCTCTATTTATACTAATTCTCGACTTGACTAAACCTAACTAGGTCCGACTTTACTAGGTGAGTCTAATAACCCTAGTGCCCTAGAACTGTGGGGACTTTAACCCTTAGACAATAGGAGGGTTACCCACCTTGACTTGACATGACTTGTTTACATTATAGAAACTCTCGATAGGAACATCAGGGCATGAAATGACTCAAGTACATTACAATACATCTCGGAATAAACATCGGGTTACAATACATAAGAAATACAAGTGAATACATTCTGAAGTTACAATTACATCAACACTCCCTCTTAACTAGGAAGGTATTCTCTCGACACAATTTAACAGCACAAGTATTCTTCTCTATATCATCTGGATCATCGTCAAGATTTCTTCATATTCATCTTCAAGTCCTCCTCATCACTGGATCTGGATCATCATTGGACATCATCATTGGATCTAGATCATCACTCAATCTGGATCATCACTGGACATCATCATTGGATCTAGATCATCACTCAATATGGATCATCACTAGATCTGGATCATCACTCGATATGGATCATCACTGGATCTAAATCATCACTCGATCTGGGTCATCACTAATGGATCATCATCACTGAAATCATCACGGTTGCTATCTCATGATTCTTCTCGTCACAAGAAGTTCTACAGAGCCAGCCCTTTTTCATGCTGGGTGTAGGCCTAGCCTCCATGTAGGTCTTTCTCAGTGCGTATATCCGACCCTAAGTTAGAAGGGCCCATCCGACACTTACATCTAAACTTGACTCATTATAAAGGCATGCCCAACACTCACATCTGACCATGAGAGAAACTTAATCCCCTCACCATGTCAAAATGGCCCAGCCCTTACATCTAACCATCGAACACTACTACATTTCGATCCAAAATCTGATGGAAAAATCCGACGGCACGTGGATTTCTTCTTTTAAACCTACCAAAAATCACAAAGATAATTTTTTTTTTGAAAATGTTGCCATAAGCGTCGCTTAAGCGATGGCTAGTCTCATAAGCGTCGCTTAAGCGATGGCTAGCCTCATAAGCATTGCTTAAGTGACGACGCATCAAAAAAAAAAGATCATTGATTAAACATTTCACCAAAGCTCCATGGCATTTTGTTTTTCCATTCTTTGTTTATTTTTTTTTGAACAGTTCTCCATGATCATCCCTATTGGAATGAAGCTCAGCTCGGAATGATCGGCTTCGATTTAGACGATATACGGTATGGCTTTTTTTTTCCTTGTTTTCCTCCTTTTTTTCTGTAGTAACTGGTTATTGTTGCATTCATTTCTGTATTGTATTCAATGTTCAACCCCTGAATTTAAAAAAATATGATTTAATTTAGTATTCGGTTCGATTTCTCCAGTTGGGTATATGAAATCGTGGTCATTATCGGGGTTTAACAGGCGCTGATTGTTGTATGTGGTTTTCAAATTGTATTTTGTTGGGATTGTTGGGACTTATATTTACGGGATTGTCTGTTTGGGTAGGGTTGGATTAATTTTATAGGCTGGATATTTGTGAAAAAAGAAAAAAATTGAAAAGGTTGTCAGTAACTGAGGGTATTAGGTGGTATATCATGCGAGAAAACCTAGATCTTTCGTAAAATATTATTAGCGAATTTGATCAGGTATCCAATTTTGAAATTCCGGAGCCGTGGTTTCATTCCGAGGTCAGTGGAGTCTTAAGCCGTTCGCCATGGTTTGTGCTCTATCTCGCCCTAATGGCTGGTCTAAATGAGGGGCAAGGCTGGGCAAAACAGGTCTCGGAAAGGACAATTTCCCTTCCGACCTCACATCAAAGCCAAATTAAGCCTATGTTATGTTGTGAAGCTCTTGACTTTCGAGGCTTGTTTCTTGAAGGAAATTCTATAAAATTACAGGTATTGTGGTATACTTTTCAATGTTCATATAGTTTTGGGCATCTCTTATGATTTTGAAGCTGGTGCCAGCCCACTGACTTCAGACCTTACAGCCAGTGTATTGATAGGGTGCCCTTGTAAGTCTCTCTTGTTTGGAGAGAGGGGTTGTGTGAGGCGCATCATTTGAGACAGTTACTGTTTCATGACAGTTCTCTTGTTTATATATTTCTAGTTGAGGAAATGACCCAAACTTTTTCTAGGCGCTTATTCTCTTAAGCAGATAATATCATAACAGGCATTGTGGAGTTGAAATTTTCGGCAGAACTTGTCAAGTCTTGGTAGATATCTGAGTTATTTTAGAATTATTGCTCAGTTTAATCAGTTTCGCTGAGTTATGTCAAGTTATAAATTCTTAAAGAGCCAATTATTACAGAGTTTTCTGTCAAGTTGACAAGTCGTGTGAAATTGAATAATGTCATGCATATAATTTTTATGAAAAGTGATTTAGATGTTGATTTCTATTCTGCCTCTCTTACAATTCGAGAGGCTATTTTATAAATTCAATTGGATGATGGTTACTTGGTAAAATCTAAAAACCTCTGCTCATTTGTGAGCCGATTATTACAAATTTACAAGCTCCCATCATTCAATGCCATAACATGTGATGTCATCAAATGTGGACAGGCTTGTTGGAGTCATGGAACATTAAAGAAATAATGAATATTGTGTCATAGGACGTTGAAGAAATAATGATTATTGTGCCAATCTCTTACCCGACTAGCAATTCTCTGGAAAACAAGACATGGCCATGTATCGGAGTGTAGCTATTTCTGATGGCACTGCACCTGCATGTGTATCAAGCTTCTAGCTTGTTAATGCACATAACAATATCACCTTTAAACTTTTAGACTCTGGAGTATGTGATGTGTCATTTGAGTATTTGAGATGCGATGCAATATACTAAAACTTGTATTACCATTTCAAGAGCTGAGATAGTTGTTAACATAATTACAAACCCTAGTATAAATTTGTTGTGTCCTGCTATTTAATTATGTGCCATCAGTCAAATAAGACACTGGTTTTACATCCTAAGAGTTAAAAAAAAAAATTCGATGTATGTACAAGATAATTTATTAGATTTGGATCTAGATTTAAATTTTAGCTGTTGAATTGATTTCAAAGATAATTAATGGGTTCTCTGTGAATGTTTCTGCCAGGATTTGTTCAAGAAGTTACCAAAGAAATGGAAGATTGTTATGCTGTTTGTGCGGAACCATTGGAGTGGCTGGCATATGGGCCATGTGGCCACTGTGAAGTCTGCTCCACATGTACTTCAAGGCTGCGCTTTATCCTGAATGACAAAAATTGTTGTATTTGCAAACAAGAATGCCCCAGTGTTGTGGTAACTAAGGTATATTGTCATCTTTGATCACTTTAAAGTATCATACAATCTGTGAATGAATGCTAATTTCTAAGGCTCTATGGCATTCTATTTGTTGCAATTCTATAAAATTTGTATTAAAAAGTGACTTATCTGGCACGTGAGCAGGCACTAGGAGACTATACAAATACAGTAGGGGATTTTAGTACCCTTCCAGCTGGAGCACATGAGGGAAAAGTAGGCGATTATTGGTTTCATTTAGACACACAAGCATATTTTGATGACGAGCAACATTACAAAATGATCAAAGCAATGTGCAGGTTGAGCTGCAATGCTTGTGACAATACTTCTGGGGCTCAAGAGCCAGGGAAAGAGTTACAAAAACATGACCGAGAGTTCAAACATATAGATCAATTACGAAGGAATTTATTTCATGCACATAAACTTTCCATGTGCATCTTATGCCTGGAAGGCCAGAAGGTGAGCATAATTCTGTTTTTTTAATTGCTAGCGTGAATGCAAGGAATTCTGGCCTCCTATTATTTAACTTATATAGAATAAGCTGCAGGGTTTAGTCCTTAGTGGTTTTCCTTTGATCCTCAATATTTACACAAGCACTATGAGACAGCAAGGGAAAGTTTTCACGCTTTCAACAGCTAATAATTGTTTGAATGTGGATTTGGTGCAGACTTAACCCTTTTAGTCTACCGATGAGGATCTATTCAAGTATACTCAGTTCAATACACTTTTCATGCCACAAATTTTTCAGTTTTCCATTCAGTTATAGGCAATACCAGTTTCTATAAAGATTAACAGAAAACAACTCTACAGATTGTTTTCTTTAAACATACTTTTCTCAGCTCTGTTTAACAACAGCATACAACCTCCTCTAGTTTATAAGGAGCGACAACCTGCTGGGCCGACCTGTTAAAGGGTAAAATAATTGATTTAAAATCCTGGCACAGTCGAGTCTAGATGGACATTCCACAAGCTTACACTGTCCTTTAAGCCCTTAAACAGTCAATCCTGGCACTAGGACATTTTATCTTTTCCACCGAAGGTATCAGAGCTGCTAAACTGACTGATACCTCTATCTTTGCTAGAGTGACCATGTCTACATAAATATTAATGAGGCTTGCTTCTGTAAGTCTTCAAGTCACCTTCTATATATCATCTTTAGCTGCCACCGCTGATGCATCTCCTGTAGGTGAAGTACCTTTACCAAATACCTTTACCTTGATGAGCTTGGCTAGTCTATTAATGACTTCATATATACTTCTTCAAACTGGTAGCTATATCATCACTCTTGCTGATCTTACTTCTGCCCTCATCCCGACCTTTGTTATTAATGGTTCCTTTGGCATCAATGACAACTGTGCATCAACAAGTACCACTAACCAGCTATGACATTCTTTCCTATTTTGTATCTACTCT
>LPNX010022542.1:520606-534214 GCA_001517045.1 Pseudotsuga menziesii
TTGTACAAACCAAGGTTAAACAAACTTGATGTTTATTGATTATTTTAGATTCATTATACTGTTGTTTTGATGCAAACTACTACTCCATTGTTTATCTCACAGAGGCTACCGTCGTTGAGTATTTAAAGACAATTTTATTGCAGAACTTCTCATTCATGCCTAGGTTTCACTAAATAATGCTGAGGAATGTTGATATAATGGCGCAGGTTGCATTTTGAAGGCTTAGGTATGCCTAGGACTGCCATCTAGGGTTTGAAAGAAAACCAGGAGTACCCATACTTACTCCTCAGGTTCTGTGTGTTGGAGAGGATGATCACTTTTCAAACACAGATAGATCAGAAATAGGTCTGAGGGTCTTGTGATCCAAAATATGTTTGTTTTTTATTGATCTGAATTGATCTGAATTGATGATATGTTCATTTTTCTCTTATTTGTGTATCCTCATAGAACCCTCTTTTATTACCAATATGGACTTCTGAAGTGTCCCTCTACTGGAGGTGTGGTATGGTTTAATCTTTGATCAACTGCCTTGCTACTTATTAATGCATTTAATATTTCATATTATCACTATGGAGTGATGCACATACACATTATATGAACAGTCCATTCAAAATTCATGAAATAATAGCAGTAGCAAATTAATTCTTTAGCAAGGATTCATTACCAAAAATGGCCATCATTGTAAAGTGAGAATACAGTGATATTTATCAGCAGTAACAAAACATAATCAGACTTTTAATTAACCCTCAAACCTGGTCATTTCTTGAACGTAGCAAATTAATGGCTGTGCTGAACACTTAACTGACTGAGTTTGTAGGGCAGAACTTCTTTTTGGTTCACAGGACCACAATTTCTCCTCAATATACAGTCTTCATACCCAATGATCATGCCCAGCTGGAAAGAAACTTCATCCCAATAAATTAACACAGTATGATAGTCAAAACACTGAGAGGATGGTACCTACGATTTCTAGAAATGATGGCAGTAGGGTATCTTCCTATGTGGCCACAACTCAGTCCATGAAATCCTGTAACAGCTTGTATATAGAAAAAATGAGAAGACTACTGAGATTATGCCCTTCCTCAACAAGTAACCACTACAAGGCTCTCACAACTCACCAATAAATGGTGACTGTTTCCTCTGCAATTTCAGACACTCTCCATAGATGCCTTTGTGTGTCTAATATAAACTCTTGAATGGCTTATGCAATTGCAAAGGAGGTGTGGCTTATGTAGTTTAGTTGTCTGTAGCCTTTTCCACTATGTCTTATACCCCAGGTGAGTTGTGCTAGTCTATGCTGACAGGTTTAGTAGGGATGCCATCAATAAATGTGGGGAAGCAATTTTGCTGTGCATGGTTCAAATCACCCTAGGTGAGTTGTGCTAGTCTATGCTGACAGGTTTAGTAGGGATTCCATCAATGAATGTGGGGAAGCATTTCTTAGATTTTCTACACATGGTTTGACTTAGATAAAAAGAGAGGTTCTTAATAGGATCTAAATGTCTCCCAAACTCTCTACTTATATATTATTTTTCGATCAACTTTTACTCTAAACAGAGCATCTAGATGTCATGTATGCAATGTAGACAACGAGATTTGTGCACTCCATATACAAGTCATTTGTTTATTAGCAATATACTTATTAAGACAGTGATAAACGATTAAATCACTTGTGAAGCATTTTTAGTCCCTAACAAAATAACAAACCAACTTTACATGATTATGGCCCCTGACCATGTAGGTTTGCAGGTAACTGACCATTGAGGAGAATCGAACTATACAGATGTTAGAATTCAGTAAACAATGGCAATGTTCAGTAATTCCATTTATCTGAAAGCATACACCATGACAGCCACCCATCATATTGTAATAGAGAAATAGGATCGTAGACATAGAAAATCCCAAGAATATAAAGTGATATTACCTGGCCTGCACTGCCTGAACAAAATCTGCTTCGAAATTGCAGAGACTGTGTATATCTTTTTAAGCCAATCCTTAATAAACTTGCTGCTTTACAAAATAATTCAACTGATGTTTCTAAAGGGATTAATTTCTAGAAATAACCTACACTTTTCTTAATACCCCAGCTAAATGTGAGAAAGCTTATGCTTCACTGTTCTTTCCAAATTCGGCCAGTGACTCTTAGCTTCAACTCTTTCCTATATCCACCTAAAAAGAACAATGCCATGTTTCTCTGAATAATTAACCCATCATGGCTCTCACGAACTTTCCGATGACTGTCTCGGATGCTTCTTAGTACTCCTTGCCAGATCGTTTTTCTTCCATTGGCCCCAACTTCAAGGCTATAGCTGAAATTCTTTGCTTCATTATCACCCCCCATAAAACGCAGAAAAGCCATATATACCGGCGCCATACCTAATTGAAAGGCTTCAAAATGAAGACAAAAGTACTGTCCAAATTGATATTTCATTTTAATAAATTTGAATAGATACTTCACAGTTTAAAATTTAGTAAATCATTTTTCATAGGCACATGCACTTTGTGCAAATGGTTTGTGTAAGAACTTGATTTCAGCTTAAATTACATGGTGAAGCTTGGATCTATGTTGTCTGTCTGACTAAACATTCATGGATCTATAATCTGATAAACTTCAGAGCTTTAATGTCTCCTTTTGAATCAGAATTGTCGACTCATCTCTGGCCTGAAGACTGACAATGTAACCTATTACAGGTAAAATGGGTCTGAATGAATGGATTGAGGATCCTACATACCCCAACATAACTTTGTCATGGAATAGCGTACATGGTAACATTCTTCAACTAAAGTGGCATATTCAACTGGTTTCCTTTATTTAATGTTGGATGTTCCTAGTAGAGTTTCTTTCAATAATAGTTATTCAATCTTTTCATTTCGGAGATTCGCAGGAAATGGTACCATTGAACAGAAGGTAGATAAAAATTTAGAATACTACATTGCAGTTGGAAATATTAATCCCAATAGCATGGAGGTAATTTCTAAATACAAGTTCTGTTTTCTCTTTATATTGGCTTGCATTTTGTTTTCCAAACCCAAAACTCTAGAGTTGTATCAATAGAGTTCTTCCTTTTATATACCATTTGAGAGTGAATTTGCTTGTTTAATGTTGTTTACAAGGTCATAGTGAAGTCTTTATTGAGTCCAACATATTTCTTTTGATTGTAAACAGCAGTTAAATGGCATTGCTCAGAACTCCATTAAAAAGAACTTTCGTTTAAAGGGATGTTCTGAAAATCCTGCCATTAGACCTTAGTCATGACAATAAGTAATATGAGCTGGTCCCTTTGGTGTGCTTGCTTGTTTCTTATTTCTGCAATTCACAACCATTTAGGCACATCAATGTGTATAGGTAAAGTTATGACTCACGAGAAAGAAAAATGCTCAACTGTTAAAATACCCCTCAAATGTATCATGTCCATCTATCAGTCCTGGCAGAATTTTAATTTCTATCACTACAGAAGATTTTGAGTAGCTAACATATGTACTTTGTGCCTGTACATTTCTTATGAATGATATCTTGATTGATAGAAAGAAGGAATATGCATAACCCCTATTCTTTCTGATCTGTATAAGGCCTGTTCCAGGTTTTCTTTCAAGAGGATGCCTCTTTATTGCTCCGTTTTTGTTTTCAAGGTTTATATGATCAATGTTTTTTTCTTAAATTACTTTTTGTGTTGGTGTGTTAACAAGATTGCAATTTACTCACTGATTTCACTTGTTTATGCCAAATGGGTATATTTGGATTTCAAAATAGATAGCGTTCTATATGATACAACAGAGGCAAATTACAAATGTCCTTTACATCAAGATTTGTGTGGCGTGAAGCTTTTCCTTCTTGGTGGTAACTATGCCATTCCTTCGTGAAGCTAGTTCCACTTGTAATGATGTCTGATCCAATTTGCAAATAGATTCCAAGTTAATAGAGTAGAATTTCCCACCTTGAGATGCCTTTCCCGATGTGGAAAACCAACCTGGTGTATTTAAAAGGGCCACCTTTTTTTTTTTCCTCGGAAAAAATTCTTAAATTAAAAGGGCCACCTTTTATTACTTCATTTACCACTTTTCTTTTACGAGGACAGGGCTCACCTGACATAAGGAGGGTGAGGGTTTGAACCTACCTACTACCTGAATGGACTTCCGGTACTAGCACTTTATACACTAGCTTAGTCCCATGTAATAATGGCATAAAGACAGGAGTCCTTGCCGATCTAACTAAGTGTTTCTTTCGTGCAGGTAGAAGAAAAGAAATGGGATACTATACTATAGCTATTGTGAATATGTGTATAAAACAAAAAAGATGATTCTAATACGCTTTCATGTGTGAACTATTACTACTGTTAGTGCAGCTTTTTGTTCTATTTCTATTGTGAACATGAGTATAAAACAAAAAAAATGAGTCTATATACTTCCACTTGTGAACTTCAATACTCCTGTAGTGTAGCTCTCTATTCTAGACTCTAGTTCTATTGTTCCATTTCTTTGTTTAGGTTACATACCATGCTAGATTAACAAATGACAACATAAGTCACTCACCATTAGCAGCAAACGATAGAGAATGGAGAATCACAATGCAGGATTACTTAAACCCAAGCAATTTAACAAGGAAAGAAAGACAACAAGTCTCTATTTCCTGGGGAGGGCCTGAGTTAGAACTGTCCAACAGATTTATAAATAAGCAAGACAGCTGTGTCATATTCTAAGAAAGAATTTTGCACAGAGAGAAAAAAACATCCTTTTTTTTTTCTGAGCAAGAACTACAATGCAGTAGAGCTCATTCTTCACATTAAGTGAAATGGATAGATATATATATCGATAAGTCTAACATGATTTCATTTGTGAACATCAATATCCTGTAGTGCAGATTTCTGTCTAGTTCTTTTTTTCCATTTCTTTCTATAGGTTGCATACTATGTAGGCATTAAAGAATGGCAACAGAAGTCATTCACCATTAACAGAAGGAACGGAGATGAGAAAATCACAATGGATAATTACTTAAGTCAAAGTAATTTAAGTTTTAACTAAAAAAAACACAACATTGTCTCTCTTTCTCGAAGACTTGAGTTATAACTTTCCCACAGATATATAAATAAGAAGCAAGACAACTGTCATATTCTAAAAACGTTTTCGCACATTGAGAGAATAATATGTTTATATTTTGTATTTTTAAAGACTAAGAACTATAGTACAGTAGAACTCATTCGTATTTTCAAATGGCATAATCTGGATAGATATCTATAAACCCCGAAATCATTTTCCAAATACCAAGTTAAACCTCTTGATCGTGCATACCAAAGAACAATATGCAACCTACCCTATCTTGGTTTAAATAAATATACAAAATAATGCAAACAGTATAAAATTGCTATCTACCTCTATCGGGTCTGCTGTTGGCTTAAAAGGAAGGAAATATATATATTTTTTTTAAAACCTCCACTTTCGTCGCTTAAGCGACGGTTCTTCCTGTCGCTTAAGCGATGCTTAATCCTGATCTTCGTCGCTTTACCGACAGTTCTTAATGTCGTTTAAGCGAAGCTTTATCCTTATCTTCATTGCTTCATCGACGGTTAGAAATGTCACTTAACCGACGCTTAATCCTTATCTTCGTCGCTTGACCGACGGTTCTTCATGTCGCTTAAGCGACGCTTAATCCTTATCTCTGTCGGTTAATCCATGTTGCTTAACCGACGCTTAACATTTAATCGACGGTTACTTAGGTGTCGCTTAACCGACGGTTACTTAGGTGTCGGATAACCGATGACAAGTTTTCGACGCTTAAAAAAAAAACAAAGTGTCGTACATGCGATAGGGAAGTGTCGCAAATCCAACAATACGGCCGTCGGATTTTTGGCCAAAATGTAGTAGTGGAAGGAACCTCATCCTCTCCCATGTCAAAATTCCCCAGCCCTTACATCTGACCTACTCGTCAAAATGGCCCAGCACTTATATTTGACCTACTCATCAGAAAGTCCCAACACTAATATCTGACCTACTCATCAGAATGGCCCAGCACTTATATCTGACCTACTCATCAGAATCACCCAGCACTTATATCTGACCTAGTCGTCAGAATGGCCCAACACTTATATTTGAACTACTCGTCAGAATGGACTTGCACTAACATCTGATCATGTGAGAACACATCCCACAGTCATATCAGAATGGCCCCCAGTCCCAGATTGAGCTACCTGGTAACTGACCAGGTGCCTCCATTCTCCCAGAGAATGACATAAGCTCTTATATCTGATCAAGTGGGAACCAATCCCTCAATCACATCAGAATGGCCATGTGCTCACATCTGATCATGTAAGACTACATCTTACAATCATTTCAGAAAGGACCTCAGTCCTAGACCAAGTATTCCTGGTAACTGAATAGGCACCTCCATTCCAAGAATGGAAACAAGCCTTATATCTGATCATGTAGGCAAAAATCCTACAGTCATATTAGAATGGCTCAACACTCATATTTGACATGGAAGGAACCAATCCTCTCACCATGATAGAATGGCTCATCCCTTACATCTGACCATGGAAGGAACCAATCCTTTCACCATGCCAGAATGGCTCACAAACTCATCGTTTCCCCTTGGAAGGAACCTTGATCTGGAGAACACCAAGCTTATCCTTGAAGTACTCAAACTTCACTCTAGCTAATGGCTTTGTTAACACATCAGCTATCTGTTCATCTGTCATAACATACTAGAGTTTCAGTGCTCACCTCTACACCATATCCCTGATATAGTGATACTTGATCTCGATATGCTTCAACTTGTCATGGAACACTGGGTTCTCCGACAACTTCACACAACCTTGGTTGTCGCAATATATACAAGTAGCATTCAACTAGAGATCAAATAAATTAGACAGTAGCTTCCTTAGCCATACTACCTCACAACTAGTTGAACAAGATGCAACATACTTTGCTTCAGTTGTACTCAGTGCCACACAGGATTGCTTCCTGCTGAACCAAGAGATCACACCTGATCCCATACTGAAGCAACACCCTGAAGTGCTCTTCCTATCAATGGCACTGCTTTCCCAATTTGAATCAACATAACACTCTAGGTTAATCTTCTGACTCACCTCATAATTGAGCCTGTAATCAATTGTACCCCTTAGGTACCTCAGAATATGCTTTGCAACAATCAAGTGAACTTGTCTTGGATCTGTCAGGAACTAGCTCAAGGTGTTCACAACAAAGAAAATATATGCTCTCGTGTTCATCAGGTACATCAAGGACCCAATCATCTAATGATACATCGTAGTATCAACCGCTTCTAATGAATCATCACTAAATAGCTTCAGGTTTGATGCCATAGGTGTGGTCATGGCCTTGTAGTCCATCATCCCGAACCTCTTTAGGATCTCTACCATATATTTCCCTTGTCTTAGGGAAATTCCATCTACATTCTGCCACACCTCCATGCCTATAAAATAGTGCATCATTCCCAAGTCCTTCATTTCGATCTCAATGGCAAGATTTCTCTTTGTATAAGTAATCAACCCATCCATACTTGTTACAAATAGATCATCTACATACAGTAGGAGCATCACTGGGTTGCCATCTTCAACCTTGTAGTAATGGTTGGAGTCTGCTTTACTTCTGATAAATCTTAGACTAGATAGAAATATGTCAATTCTACTGTACCATGTCTTGGGTGCCTATTTCAAATAGTATAGGGATTTCTTCAATATACCTTCATGAGACTCCCTGTCATGTGTCTCAAAACCGAGTGCCTGTTCCACATACACTTCCTATTCTACTACACCATTCAAGAAAGCAGTCTTGACATCCATCTGGTGTATCTTCCATTTCATCACTACAGCCAGAGCAAGTACCAATCTAATAGAAGTGTATCTGGCTACAGGTGCAAAAGTTTCTTCATAATTTGTTCCTTCTTTCTGGGAGAAACCAAAAGCAACAAATATTGCTTTATATTTTTCTATGCTACCATATGTAGCATTCTTGATCTTATAGATCCATTTGGAAGTTACAACTGACTTCCCTTCTGGTCTTGGGACAACATCCCAAACATCATTTTTCATGATTAATTGGTACTCTTCAATCATAGCATCCTTCCATTCTTTCCATTCTGCCGCTTCTTCATAGTTGGAAGGTTCTTTATCGATGAAATCACATAATAATGCTACATATCCGAAGTAGGATCTAGTCCTCTTTCTTTCTTTGTGATTTTCTTCTAGAGCCCCATATCTTTCCACACCTTGGATAGCTTCTCGTACCCAAGAAGGTTTCCTCTTGTGAGGATTCTTCTCTTGAGGTGGATCTACAGGTCTTTGTGGTTCTTCAAATTCTTGATATTTTTCTTGAGTTTCTTCATTCATGGTTGTATCATGAATTTTGGGTGCTTCTGCTTCTTCAGGTTCTTCAGTAGGTTTCTTTCTGGATTTGTTGTATTCTGTGTCTTCATCAAATGTCACATCCCTGCTGATGTCGATATTTTTGAATCTTGGGAAGTATATTCCGTAAGCCTTCGAGCTTTCACAGTATCCCACAAATATACTCTAATTTCCTGAAGGATCTAGTTTTGTTCTCTTCTCTTTTGGAATGTGTATGTACATAGGACAACCGAATATTTTGAGATGGATGAATTCTAGTTTCATGCTGGAGAAGACTTCTTTAGGAGTCTTGTTCAGGAGTCTTGTTCTTGAGTACTTTGTGTTGAGTACGGTTCTGTACATACACCACTGTTCTAGAAGCTTCTGCCCATAGATGCATAGGAAGATCTTGATCATGAAGCATTTCTCTTGCAGCTTCCATGATAGTTATATTCATCCTTTCTGCAATCCCATTCTGTTGTGGATTGTATGGAGTGGACAACTCCCTCTTAATCCCTGAGTCTTTGCATAACTCTTTGAATTCATTTGATGTGAATTCTCCACCATTATATGATCAAAAGGTATTGATCTTCTTTTCTATGTGGTTCTTGATCAAGGCTTTGAATTCCTTGAACTTGATGAATACTTCATCTTTGTTCTTCATGAATTAAATCCATGTCTTCCTAGAAAATTCATCAATAAAGGAAACATAGTGTACATACCCACTTAATGAACTTGATGACATTGGTCCACAGACATCAGAGTGGATGATTTCCAAGATTCCTTTTGCTTTGCTTTCGCTACTTGGAAATGTCTTCTTCATGTTCTTTCCTTCCGCACATCCTTTGCAGACCCCATCATGTTTTTCTTGAATTTATGAAAGACCTTCAACAAATTTTATTGCAAGTGGTAGTGCTCTGTAATGCACATGTGAAACCCTTCTATGCTAAAGCTCATTTGGCTCTACTGTGTCATGGACCAAGGCTTGTTTTGTAAGGCCCTTCAATTTACACAATCCTCCTTCTTGTTCTCCAATCACTACTGCATCATCAATGGTCTTTCCTTTTGGCCACATGATGACTTGACCATATATAAATGCAACCCTCATTCCTTTTGGATCTAATGCAGATATGGAGAAAAGCTTCTTCTTTAGTCCTGGTACAAACAATACTTCCTTCATTGTCATAGACTTTCCAGAGTCTAGCTTATAGGAGGATTCCCCACTACCTTTTATTGGATGTTGGTAGTCATCTCTGAGCTTCCTGTTGTGAGGTGATTCATGTTCTGATAATCTCATAAAGGATTCCTTGAATCTTGTCATATGCTTGGAAGCCCCACTATCTATAAGCCAATCATTGCTTCCATGTGTGATATTTCTCGTGAGAGTAGAAATCAAAACATATTCTTCATCACTTGAAGAATCTTCACTTTCATATTTTGTATTCTTTGTGGAAGGTTCATCATCCTCTGTAGCATGAGCATGATGTCTTCTCTTGTTGTTTTTCTTCTTGTGAAGGTTTCTTTTGCTTTTAGGACAATCTCTTGCAAAGTGTTCTATTTCATCACAAGTATAACATCTGAGTTGAGATTTCTTATGGGAAGAGTGCTTACCTTTAGAATGATGATGATGATGGTCCCTTCTGGGTTTCTTGGATTGAACTGTGAGAGCTTGATCTTCACTTCCCATCTTCTCTTCTCGAGCTGCTATCTGAGCTTCTTCTTGTCAACATTCTTCCCAAAGTCTGCTGAACTTGACAAACTTCTTTCTGGCATAGATCCCTTGAATGAAAGAGTCCCATGTCCTAGGGAGACCATTCAAGGTGGTCATAGCAATATCTGCATTTTCCACTTATTCATCTATTGCTTCCCGTTGTTCCTTGATCTGAGAAACTATAGTGAAGTAAGACTGGATGGTCTCTGCATTCTGAATCTTCACATTCTTTAGTTGGTTTTGTAGAGTCATCTTCCGGTTTATGTTCTTCCCTTCAAACAATTTGGTTAGGGCATCAAACATAGCTTTAGGTGTCCTTATGGAGGACACTTATGGTATGAGGTGATCCTTGATTGAATCAGCAATAATCCTCTTTTCCATAACCAACTTCTTCTTGTGTAAGGCCTTAGCCTCATCTCCCTTTGGAGCTGGAACCTCCTCATTGATATAGGAGTCCAACTCATTTTCTTCCAGGACTAGGGAGATCCTATACTTACAGGCTCGAAATTTATCATCTCCCTCAAGCTTTTCATCAAGCTTGGTATGATGAGACATCTTAACTAAGAACCTCAAATGGAAATACAAAACATTTATATCTTACCATGTCAAGATGTCGGATCTGGATTTGGAGTTGAATTCCTACAGTGCTGGTTCAGGAGCAGATTAGGGTTTCGCTTTTTCAGAGTTTTGTCCAACCAAATTCTTTGAATTTGATCCTGTTGCTGCCTTTTCACACACCTAGGTCACGTGACATAAATCTTCAAGCCACTCGGTGTGTCCTTGGGGGAGAGTCTCGAGTCAAGGCTGTCACCTTGTTCTTGACTCCTCCGTTTAGGCTCAACTCCTAACGAAGCCAAGGGGGGTAGACCCTATTAAGTTACTAAGGATTATTTCTTAGTGGGGTGATGTTAAAATGAATCAGTTACTTAGGAGTTTGAATATTTAACTATAAACAATTGAAGATGACAAGATATGACAATAACACCCGAAAGCACAAAGCTGATAAAAAATATGAATATGAAGCAAAAATGACCAATGCCTTAATAATGGAGTCAAATCAAAGAGATCAATGTTCTTGCATGTGCTTGGAGTGAATGTTTTGCGATTGCATCTTGGTATGTTTTAAGTTAAAATTGAAGTATGAATTGATTAAATTAGGCTAAAAGGGGGACTCCAGATATACCCGAGAGTACTTGGAGTATGTCCAAAACAAAACCTATACGGCTACCCGTAAGGAATATGTGGGCTGAAATAAAGTATCTGGGGATATGTTCGTAATGCACCCGTTAGGGTGTGACAGAGATCGACGCCCCGAGGTCACTTTTCAGTAGGTTCCCGCTTCCTTTGGGTATTTTGCCACCGTAAAGGTTTGATCAAGGTGTTGGATTTTCACCTGATGGTTTGTTAATTGGGGAGGGTGAGTCCTAATTATGCTAGTCACCCAAGTGCTTTTGATACAACTTGACTGATCGGATGAACCGCAGCCAAGTGCAGAGCATACACACTGGATTCTTGTAAATTTTAATAAGTTTTTAAGAGATGTGTTCTTGTTTAAAAGAAAAGCCTCCAAGAACCTCTTTCGATCCAAGTGGATCTCAATCAGGGAATCAAGGAGGGGTTAATTTTAAAGCTGCTGATAAACAAATGATAGAAAAAATAAAACAACTACACAAATCTGGTTTTTTGATTAATCCTACCACGA
Source organism: Pseudotsuga menziesii (assembly GCA_001517045.1). Taxonomy (NCBI): domain Eukaryota; kingdom Viridiplantae; phylum Streptophyta; class Pinopsida; order Pinales; family Pinaceae; genus Pseudotsuga; species Pseudotsuga menziesii. Next base: position 532,353 of record LPNX010022542.1, read on the forward strand.
ATCTCTTTCCCCTTTCGGGTCGCTCAGGAAATTGTGGGGTAAGTATTATGATTACTTTTGAAAGTAAGATATGGAATATGGAATTAAAAACAAGATCAAATATACTACCCTGCAAATCAGATCAATTATACTAAAAGGAAATAAGCAGAAAACGACGAAAATGGCACCGACGCGAATCCCCCATGGGGGGATGGGGAATGGGCTCGAAAGGGCCTATTCCAAAGGAAATTTTATTTATTAATTGTTACAATATTAGAGGAATGATATATCAGTCCTTATTGGTCATTATACAGGCTGAAACCAACATCTTACAGTTTATACAAAAAATTTACAAATTTTGTGACAAAAGAGAGACCCTTGGGGGGATTTGAGCGCTCCCAAAGCCACTTTGGACAGAAGCTTCCTTTCTTCTCTGTCAGACCTGATAAATGAAAGCAAGTGAATTAGAATAAAAAATTCCCAAAATCACTTTAAGAGTACCTTTGGGTCAGCCTACTTTATCTCAAAAAATAATGAAATTATAACTAGCTAAACCGACGAAAGAGGAACCAAGGAAAGCAAGATTTCCTTGGGATATTGGCTTGATGTTTGTGCAGCCAATTAAAATGTACTGATATTGCAAAATATTAAAATTTATAACAGCGAAAGGAAATCTAATGCATGTGATCTACAAGTTTTCCTTCAAATTCATGCAAAAAGGACAATTTCCCTACAACTAGATCTGGGATGCTTATGATATTTTTTTTAAGTGAAAGATATAGGATGTGAGATATGAAATATTAGATATATGTATATTTTAATTTGATGAAACAGATCCAAATAAAATCACATCTATAAACTGAAAAAGTAACTGGGTAAAGTGTTGATTTTGAGGGAGGAAGAAGAGGAGAAAAGTGTTGGTTTCCTTGAAGATCTGCAGTAGAGATTTCAGGTGGAATGCCGAGGGACTATGCCTTTGAAATTTTTTGAAGAGAATGAAGAAGAAAACTAGATCAGCATCCTCTCCAAAGTATGAACCTGCAACTCAGCTGAAATCAAAGAACTTGCCAAGAAACTTGTAAGATCTGATTAGTACATACAAAGAGATTCAAGATAACATGCATATAAGCTTATAGGACATGCTAAATCTAGATCTCTAAACATGCATCAAAGGAGAGTGACATCCAATAAACTTATTGAACAACACCTTTCCTATCAAGATTGTAATAAGCTAATTACCAATCTTAACCATAGATCTACAAGAAATTAGCAAAAAATGACCACAGATACAAGTTACCTTAGTAAAACAATGGCAATAATCATCCACACATGTAATGGCACCACACTGTATTGCCTCCAAATCTTTTCTTTATTTCAAATGCAGAATTACAACAATACAATAGCAGCAGCACCTCAATCCCAGCTCTAACTAGCTTGGAAGAGGAGGCTGTGCCTGGATATATACAATTTACAGGCCATCCAGCCCAGGGGGGGCACAATTACTCATGGAATCAAGTGAAATCAACTGATGGAGAGTCCATCAATGCCTGATCTGTGTCTAGCTGAGCTAGATCTATGTCTCACTAAGTGCAACTGTCAACCGGGGGGCTGATCTGACTGACACCTCAACCTGTTGACTGAAGAATCCACCAAAAATCATCAAGTTGAGCCAAAAACATGTTGAGGAGAGAGAGAGAGGGCGAAATTCCCCATAAAGGATGCTCAAGATCAACTCTGGATCTGATTTGATCACCTCCTTCAGTCAAGGATTTGTCAGATCCATTCAATCTACTTCAGATCTGACTGATTTCAATCAAATCGGCTGAGAATCCATTGATTTATTGATTTTGGATTTGCTCCATTATTCATCAATTTATTAATTA
>LPNX010022542.1:534519-651282 GCA_001517045.1 Pseudotsuga menziesii
TGAGATGCGTGCTTGACCTGGTCTTTTGAGGCAAGGAGAGGATACGAGAACATCAGAATCTTTGGTTTCGTAGACCCTGTAAAAACATCTCAACTTGACAAGAAAAACCTCAGTAGCACAAGTTTTATAAAAAAAACCAAATGAACCATTAAGCTGATTTATTTAAACAAAATAAATGTAACTAACTAAAAGAAGAAAAGTTTTATTATAGCTAGGTAGAAATGCAGAAAGTAAATGCTCTTTTTCAAGGAGCTTATTTTCCTACTCTAAGCATGATATAAAAAGGGTTAAGTGTAATCAGAAATCCAATGTAACCACCTAAGCATTTTATTGACATAATTTTTTTTTTCCTTGTCTTTGGTTACCAGCCAAAGTAAGGATACTTTATTCAAAAAATGCAAACCTACTTGGGATCCAGAAGGGGTGGGGCGGATGGGAAATCATAGGCATGAATAATGTCATCAAACTTCCTCCCAAACTGGCAAGTGCTTGCGGAGGCTGCTTCTATCCATGATTGGATAGGGTTGATGTACAAATCGGAATGATGAAGCAGATTTACCACACCATCATACTGATTGTCAAGGATTACCGGATGATAATTCACTGTATAAGCCCCAAGCGGCTCCAAGTCATGAGGAAACTCTATATGTGAAGATGATAGTTGAGACTGATATTCTAATAACTACATCACATCTATCTTTTCACAACATTGCTTCTCCATGTCTTCATTATTGATACCTTTGTGTGGCTCTGTATGATATGACTCTGAATGATCATATGGATAAACTACATGCTCCTTTTTCATATCAAAGTTTCCCAGGGCCACATGGTCCATGCTCTCTCCTTTAGATATGCCATAGATAGAAAAATCAACAAAACCATCAAAAGTTTCTGGTAACTTATTTTCCTCTTTATTCATGTCATAGACTGGATTTTCCATGAATGTCCAGGACTCTTCATCAACATCTTTATCGTGGATAAGGGAGTCCTTGTCACTTGTATCATGCTCCAAGCTATACTTGTCCTCATTTTCATACTCATATTCTTTGGAGAAAAGGTCACAAGGTAGTAAACCTTCCAGACTGTCATCATTATATGGAGAACACATAGGACTTCCATCATGTATATTACAGTTTTCATCATAAGTTTCACTATAAGATTCTGCAATGGTTTCATCCTCAAGATTGTACTGTTTAGATGGTGATTTCTTTTCGAAACTGTAATCCATGGCCTGCTGCCAATGCTGGTTTGATAGAGGATAGGTTCGGCCTACCATGTACACATGATCAGACTCGCCTGATGTTGTTTCCTGATTACTGACCTCTGCCATGCCATGTTCTATAATTTGGTTTGCTATGTAGCAAGTACTTTCTGGGTGGAATTGCTCACAAGGTCTACACCATGGAATTACTTCTTCTACCAAGTTAGTTGAGTCTAATTGGTTTGGAATCCTAGGCTCTTGCTGAGGATACTTCCTTTGATACACTTGACTTTGTTTTGGCTTAAAATTCTTAGGTCCATTATTTCTCTCCAGTGTGACTATTCTGTTTTGGATTTTATTCATTTGCATAGATTGTTCTGCCCTGAATTGGTTCTGAGTAGTCATCACCTCTTCCAACATGCTAGCTATCTTTTCCATGGGGTATTTAGAGGTTTCCTTTTCCTCTAACTCAATGGCCTTTCCCTTTTCTTTGTTGTACGAAGTGTTTCCCCTAGTGTAACCTAGAATGTTGGACTTTCCCGAAGATTGCATATTCCTTTCTATTTTCTCGGCCAGATCTTGAGCAGTTTTTAGATCGGCCGGCTCTTTGTCCCTTAATTGGTACCTCAGATCACCAGTGAAAGCTTCTATGTAATATATGAGGATGGAGGCATCCCTTGGCTTGATGTCTCTAGGGATATCCACAAACACACGCCTGAACTTAGTATTAAATTCATCTATGGTTTCATTATCCATTTTCTTTATATTGTGCAGGGCAGCAAACAAATGTCTTGGTTCTTTCTTTTTCTCCCACTTCTTCTTAAAGCCTACTAGGAACTCATTAAGGGTTTTATATGAATCATCATCTAGGTTGTAGTACCATTCTTCAGCATCATCTTCCAAGGATAAAGCAAAGAGCGTCATTTTGACATCATCATGGTCATGGGAAGCATCATTGCAATAACTGGCTAGGTACTTTTCAAACTTTCGGAGGTGAGACTTGGCAGTGATGGCATTATTGCCCTCAAACTTGGGGAGCTTCTTGATCGCATTGTTTGGAATGTTATGAGGAGCACCTGCTATCTGAGAAAAGTCAAGGGGTTTGTAAAATTCCATCATTTCTTGATATTAGTGAACATGACTCTCTACAAATATGTGATGGATATCTGAGAGGGATTGGTCTCCTAAATCTTCAAGGTTTCTACGAGAAGTATGACTATTCAATCTTTCCCTAATAAAACTCTCGGGATCAGGGAGAGGATTGAGTAATTGTCGGTGGTTTCTTCAGGTAGAAATTCTTGAAGGGATGTTAGATAGTGGAGTCGCCAGATGGATCGAGTTTTAATTTTTATGTTTTTTAAAGACTAGATCAATCAAAATTTTTTATCTTTTTAGTTGTTTAGAAAAAATCTAAGCTAAGTCATACTCGGGAATAAAAAGATTTATCCCCGGCAACGGCGCCAAAAAGTGTTTCCGCCTTTTCACACACCTGGGTCACGTGGCAGAAATCTTCAAGCCACTCAGTGTGTCCTTGGGGGCAAGTCTTGAGTCAAGGCTGTCACCTTGTTCTTGACTCCTCCGTTTAGGCTCAACTCCTAACGAAGCCAAGGGGGGTAGACCCTATTAAGTTACCAAGGATGATTTCTTAGTGGGGTGATGTTAAACTGAATCAGTTACTTAGGAGTTCAAATATTTAACTATAAACAATTGAAGATGACAAGATACAATAATAACACACGAAAGCACAAAGCTGATAAACAATATATATATGAAGCAAAAATGACCAGTGCCTTAATAATGGAGTCAAATCAAAGAGATCAATGTGCTTGCATGTGCTTGGAGTGAATGTTTTGCGATTGCATCTTGGTATGTTTTAAGTTAAAATTGAAGTATGAATTGATTAAATTAGGCTAAAAGGGGGACTCCAGATATACTCGAGAGTACTTGGAGTATGTCCAAAACAAAACCTATACGGCTACCTGCAAGGAATATGTGGGCTGAAATGGAGTCCCTGGGGCTATGTTCGTAACGCACCCGTTAGGGTGTGACAGAGATCGGCGCCCCGAGGTCACTTTTCAATAGGTTCCCACTTCGTTTGGGTATTTTCCCACCGTAAAGGTTTGATCGAGGTGTTGGATTTTCACATGATGGTTTGTTAATTGGGGAGGGTGAGTCCTAATTATGCTAGTCACCCAAGTGATTTTGATACAGCTTGACTGATCGAATGAACCGCAGCCAAGTGTAGAGCATACACACTGGAGTCTTGTAAATTTTAATAAGTTTTTAAGAGATCTGTTCTTGTTTAAAAGAAAAGCCTCCAAGAACCTCTTTCGATCCAAGTGGATCTCAATCGGGGAATCGAGGAGGGGTTAATTTTAAAGCTGCTGATAAACAAATGATAGAAAAAATAAAACAACTACACAAATCTGGTTTTCTGATTAATCCTACCACGAATCTCTTTCCCCTTTCGGTTCACTCGGGAAATCATGGGGTAAGTATTATGATTACTTTTGAAAGTAAGATATGGAATATGGAATTAACAACAAGATAAAATATACTACCCTACAAATCAGATCAATTCTAGCAAAAGGAAATAAGCAGAAAACGACGAAAATGGCACCGTCGCGAATCCCCCCAGGGGGGATGGGGAATGGGCTCGAAAGAGCCTATTCCAAAGGAAATTTTATTTATTACTTGTTACAATATCATAGGACTGATATATCAGTCCTTCTTGGTCCTTATACAGGCTGAAACCAATATCTGATAGTTTATACAAAAAATTTACAAATTATGTGACAAAAGAGAGACCCCTGGGGGGATTTGAGCGCTCCCAAATCCACTTTGGACAGAAGCTTCCTTTCTTCTCTGTCAGACCTGCTAAATGAAAGCGAGAGAATTAGAACAAAAAATTATCAAAATCACTTTAAGAGTACCTTTGGGTCAGCCTACTTTATCTCAAAAAATAATGAAATTAAAACTAGCTAAACCGACGAAAAAGGAACCAAGGAAAGCAATATTTCCTTGGGATCTTGGCTTTCTGTTTGTGAATCCAATTAAAATGCACTAATATTTCAGAATATTAAAATTTATAACAGTGAAAGAAAATCTAATGTATGTGATCTACAAGTTTTCCTTCAAATTCATGCAAAAAGGACAATTTCCCTACAACTAGATCTGGGATGCTTATGATATTTTTTTTAAGTGCAATATATAGGATGTGAGCTATGAAATATTAGATATATGTATATTTTACTTTGATGAAACAGATCCAAATAAAATCACAGCTATAAACTGAAAAGGTAACCGGGTAAAGTGTTGATTTTGAGGGAGGAAGAAGAGGAGAAAAGTGCTGGTTTCTTTGAAGATCTGCAATAGAGCTTTCAGGTGGAATGCCGAGGGACTATGCCTTTGAAATTTTTTGAAGAGAATGAAGAAGCAAACTAGATCAACATCCTCTCCAAAGTATGAACCTGCAACTCAATTGAAATCAAAGAATTTGCCAAGAAACTTGTGAGATCCGATTAGTACATACAAAGAGATTCAAGATAACATGCATATAAGCTTATAGGACATGCTAAATCTAGATCTCTAAACATGCATCAAAGGAGAGTGACAGTTAATAAACTTATTGAACAACACCTTTCCTATCAAGATTGTAATAAGCTAATTACCAATCTTAACCACATATCTACAAGAAATTAGCAAAAAATGACCACAGATACAGGTTACCTCAGTAAAACAATGGCAATAATCATCCACACATGTAATGGCACCACACCGTATTGCCTCCAAAGATTTTCTTTATTTCAAATGCAGAATTACAACAATACAATAGCAGCAGCACCTCAATCCCAGCTCTAACTAGCTTGGAAGAGGAGGCTGTGCCTGGATATATACAATTTACAGGCCATCCAGCCTAGGGGGGGGGCACAATTACTCATGGAATAAAGTGAAATCAACTGATGGAGAGTCCATCAATGCTTGATCTGTGTCCAGTTGAGCCAGATCTGAGTCTCACTGAGTGCAACTGTCAATCGGGGGGCTGATCTAACTAACACCTCAACCTATTGAGTGAAGAATCCACCAAAAATCATCCAGTTGAGCCAAAAACGTGTTGAGGAGAGAGAGAGGGCGAAATTCCCCATAAAGGATGCTCAAGATCAACTCTGGATCTGATTTGATCACCTCCTTCAGTTAAGGATTTGTCAGATCCAGTCAATTTGCTTAAGATCTGACTGATTTCAATCAAATCGGCTGAGAATCCATTGATTTATTGATTTTGGATTTGCTCCATTATTCATCAATTTATTAATTAAAATAATCAATAATTGATTTTTGGGGCTTTTTGACTTGAGTGATGGAAAATCACTAAAAACTAGGAAATAGTGGGTCCATGGGTTTAAATGGTGCTCTTAGCTTGAAAATGAGCACCTACATGACTGAAACTGGTTATTTGGCCCACTTTTATTACAAAATCAATTTTTCCAATTAAACTATTAAAAAATAGCCTAATTTTTGGAAAAATTAAAATTTAATAAAAAACACTGAAAAAACTGAAAAATTGAAAAATTGAAAAACACATGGGGGGACTTAGACATGTTCATATGACTAAAAAATGATGTCTAGCATGCTTATACATTGACACATAGACTCTAATAACCTCAATAGGCCTAAATGCCAAGCTAACCACCCCAACTTTAGAGGTATGGAGTGAAAAACTCAGAAATTACCAGTCGTTTATTCAACAACCAATAATAACCAAGGGAAAAAACACCCTGGGCTGATCGGATTGACAAATTAAGTCTAAGAGACCGAGTCTTTTATAGACACTATCATGCTAGAACATTTATTACAATTCCCCCATGGGGTATGAACATGTGATATGATACAACAAAGCTTCTCGGAAGCAAGACTGAAAGTTCTCTGAAGTCCGAACAAGTTATCCCTGTCCGGTTCACCAGGCTCACTTGATAGAAAACCACTAAGTACAACTTAGGTGGTAACATATCCCTAACTTTGATTTTGAGGAGGAGATCAATCCAGGCCTGGGCTCACTGAAAAATTCCACTTTAGTGGAAATCCCTAATTTCCGGCAGTAGTGTCGGGTCCAAAACTGAAAAACCTCAGAATTGGATTCTGCTTCAACAGAAAGATGCACCCTAGGGAGGAGAGTTATTCCAACCTTATTTTGCTGAAAATCTGTGGAGAGAGATCCACAAAGTAGGAATCCCTAGTTCCCACAGCTGCATAGTGTCTTCTTCTCAGGTTAGCTCTGATACCATGTTAGATTTTTAACATTAAGCTAGCATAACATTAGGATCTTTAACTGAGAGAACAACAAGCATAACAATAAAACACAAGAGACAATGAACACAGTGTTTTTACTTAGGGAAACCATAAATGGAGAAAACCCCACAACTTCCTTAGAGATAGAATCAACACCAAAAGTAAAGCCCCAAAACAATAAGATGATCTCTCGACAGCAGTAACCTCTTTCTTCCTTGTCCCAGTGTCTTTCTCTTCCTCATCTATGCACTACAACTGAGTGTGTGATAAATAGAGAGGCTAGCTCTCTATTTATACTAATTCCTGACTTGACTAAACCTAACTAGGGCCGACTTTACTAGGTGATTCTAATAACCCTAGTGCCCTAGAATTGCGAGGACTTTAACCCTTATACAATAGGAGGGTTACCCACCTTGACTTGACATGACTTGTTTACATTATAGAAACTCCCGATAGGAACATCGAGGCATGACAAGACTCAAGTACATTACAATACATCCTGGAATAAACATCGGGTTACAATACATAAGAAATACAAGTGAATACATTCCAAAATTACAATTACATCAACAAATAAGACAATACTATTGCTGGAATGAACAAGATATAGCATGCTTTTATGGTTTTTATTGAATGAAAAACTCAAATTTCAAGAGACCCAAATAAAGGAGACATTGCAATGTTCATAAGGGTATATTTTCATCCTATAATTTGAGATTTCAGTAAGCTCTAAATAAGAAAATGTAACATTAGATAGTCTATTATTGTTAGTGAAAAAAATCCTCTACCTAGATGTTGATCTAATGACTTTAATGGGATAAACCACATCTAAATTGAGCACCTGAATCGACCATGAGTTAAAATCCTAGATTTGGGGGGCGCATTTACTGATTTGGGGTAATTTTCACTCACTTTAGGTGGAATCAGGAAAGGACTAGATGTGCTACACTAATCTAGGTCCTAACTGACCCTAACTAATCCATAACAGTCATTAGCACTCTAGTTGATATATTTTAGTTATTTGCATGCACTTCTTTAGTTGAACTAGTGCTATGTGAGTCACAAAATCAGTTAAATTAGACTAGGTGAGTGTGCATGACTAACTAAGGGCATTTGGCTATAGTTAAACCTAACTAGCCTCCCTAGAACTGCATGTGCAATTCGAATAGCCTCTTTATCTAATTCTAATTTCCTTGCTATATATTTTGTTCACCTCCATTAATTCAAGTTACATGAAATATATAATTTTTCTCTTCGTATTTGTTCTAGTTTTTGTGTAATCATCTATGATATCTCAGTTTTTATATGATTAGTTGATTGCTAATTTTATTTTCACTGCATATATCTTTAGTTTATGTGCCTAGATCTATATGTTCAAATACCATAGTTCCAACAACAAATATAAAGAGAAATAAAGGGAAATGAACCACAATAAAAATCTTCCAAATAACACTTTTAATGAAGAATGGAGTTACCATGTGAATCCCTCACAAACGAAATCCAATATCTATCCTTCATCTTCAACAAATTACATCCATGTTTGAAGCCTTTAGCTTCAATATTCTCAAATATATTCAACAAGAGCTCAAGGGGAGAAATATACAACTCCAACTATGAACTCCAAATAGGAGGAGCTATTCTTTACATACTCTTGCTCAACTACCCTTAGAATAAAAAAGTAATTGTTTTCCTAGATCTATTAGTTCTCCAAGGATAACACTATAATATTACAATCAAGCCTCTTAGACAACTTCCTTACTAAAAGTAACAATGAGTTGTGGAGATCCACTTTCCCCTCCAGAAGAAATAATAAAATATACATCCTTATCTCCAAGAAAAAAAATATAATAATGCTCTCGTGTAACCAAATACATGAGACAATTCAACAATAATAAAATAATGCAGTTGGTTAGGCAACAATATCCAAAAATAACACAAGTTGGGGAACATCCTTTAAATGATAGGTTGATCATGTTAGTGGGCTCCAATGTACCTCCTCTTACCTCTTGTTTCTTCCTAATATGCACCTCAGGTCACGTGGCATAAATATTGAAGCCATTGGGTGCATTCTTTGGGGAAATCTAGAGTCAAGTACTGCCACTTGAACGTGACTCCTCTGTCTATCTCAACTCCTAGCGAATCCAGATGGGTGGTTCCTCTTGAAAGAAAAAGTAAAGCTGTTAATCTAAGAAAAGAAAACAACTATTCGAGTTTATTTGATTAATCACAAGAGACACCGAAAAATGCACTTAACAACATATCAATCACATCATCATCATTGAATAAAAGTAAATATTTCAAAGCATAGTAAGATACACAAATGAGACCAGTGCTGAAAGTAAATACGATGTTGTAAAAATAAATGGTTTTGTTGCGCTCTTGGTAAATTTTATTATTATTAAGTTTTTGGTTATTAGTGGGTTCATTCTTGGTTTGGCCCGAAAGAACATATCTCTTCAAATTGAGCGAAATAGAAACTATACCAAGTGTCCAACGGGGAGAGTCATAACTTGTTTGGAGTAGTCCCTTGACTCTGTAGTAAGTTCAATGCGACCTCTTGAGTTCTTGTTGATAAATTTTAATGGATTGTACTATAATTCCCTTCCGATTGTCCCACCGATCCAACCAAAGGCTTACAGTGTTCATAAGAGCATATGGGGATGTCGAGCCAAGATTAGTTTTACAAGAACTAACCACTTAGGAAAAAGAATAAAGGTTATTTAATTAATCTAAACTATGAATCTCTTTTTTGGTTGAATACCACCTACTCAAGGAATCCTTTTCAGTAGCACCATAATTTGGGAGAACATAGTGGGTAAATTATTATTGCAACAAGAAATATGAAATGAAAACTAATTAAGTACAAATCGTGTGTGAAAAGGTGATCTAGTCTACTATTAACAATTAAAGAAAAATTAAAAAATAATGAAATGCAAACCACATAAGACACTACACGGAACCCGCAGGGGGGATAGAGTGTGCGCATTGGGTAGCCCCCTTGCAACTTTTTTATGGTTTATTACAAATATTTTTTGGGAATGCCTCTGGTCCTTTAAAATTGAGGATCTAGAAGGCTTACAAGGTTTTTTGAATGAAAATAGAGGGAATCCAGGTGCTTCAAATGGCTTGAATCTTTTGAAAATTTGGCAACATATCCACTTACCTTGTAATAAAACATAAAAATCAGCAAGCTATTATTTCTAAAAGATGCTCAAAGACACTTTGGAAGTCTCTTTGGACAAAACTACTAGATCTAAAAAAGTTTCTAATTAAAACTATCTAAACATTTTACCAAAATAAAACGAGCTTAGAAGCTATTTCCTTTGGGGTCTTGCTTGCCCTTTTGGGGAAACAAAATAAAAAAATTCAAACTTGCTAAATATGACTTTAAACTCCAAAAAATTTAACTTTACTCTTCAATTCTCTAGATCCAACTTTAAGCTAACTTGCGAAGAAAGCTAAACACTGCTTGATCTAGATTTGAAATGAAGTAAGCCTTCTAACCTCTAGAATCTAAGCATTAAATAGATATACTTAAAATATTATTTGAATTAATAGCTCTAAGAACATGAACGTATGGTAACCAAAAATGATTTAGAGTTTTTTGAATCATAAACAAATAACTAAAGGTTAGGAAAAAATGTTGTGAGAATGGACTCCTTTTTGTAGTGGGACCAGGAGGGACAACACTCTTTTCTTGATTTTCTTTACAATGAGAGAGAATCTCAATATATAGATCTATTTGATACAAAAAACCTATATGAAAAAATATTAAGGGTCACTATATAAATATACAATCACTCTAATCAACGACTAAGATAAGTCGAATACCTAATACATGGATCCACTCACTAATGGAGGGGGATGCACCACTAAAAATTCCCAGGAAGGGGGAGCACCACATAAATATGTGTAAATCATGACATAGAAAATGATGGGTCTAGGAGGTTGTACATGTATTTCACTAACATGGCCCCATATCACAATAACAAGGTGTAATCATCAATAATATCATGGAGTGATCAAAATCACTAGGACATCTGTTATATAATGATTTTCCACACCTGATACATAATGCTTTGGTGGTCTATCCCTATCCCTATGTAGAATCCTTTTATCCCCTTTTTCTCACTATGACCTTAATGCTCCATTGAACCCCTTAAAAGACACTTTTGTTTATATATATAAGCTGGTCACAAGTTTACAACCTAAATATACGTATCTTGCACCAGTGTCACCCGTGCACATCAGGAAATGTGCTCAAAAGAAAAAAATATCTTGAGTTTTTCCATAATAAGTAACGAAGTACTTGTCCCTTGGCCTTCCATATGCCGATAAATGCTCCACTTTGACCCTTGACCTCCTATTGAAGGGCTATATATTGAGCTACTATAAAGCATTAGAGAGGAGGAGAACTTTGAGAGAAAATACACTATAGTGGAATGGTGCCCCATTCTTATGTACTTGAGTCTACATCCCTTTTTCCTTGAAGAAACCATTAGTTTTATTTCCCAATCTTTCCTTTATCTTTGTGGGATTTCCTTTCTATAGAGGATTGAAGTGGTAAAGGCCTAGGTGGAGGGACTCAGTTTATTGATTTCGATGAGGTGCCGACATAGTTTGTCATATATATATCTATGTTCATATTAATATAAATATCCATTTCTCGTCCATTACATGTGTAATTACAAATATTATCTATCCATGGATGTAATTACTTTTATTATGTATTGGAACATAATGTGCTAGATTAGATTCTAACGCTTTTCCTATATCGTGCTTGTATATATTGTTGTTGTTGAGGAAAATGTGTAGGTAAAAAAGTTGATTGAAATCTCAATGGGGATCTACTTCAAAGGTATGAAATAAGGTAGGCTTCCTTGGTCCCTTAGTGTTAGTTTCGATTGTATATTTAGAATGATTAGAAATGGGTATATTTATGGTGTCATTCTTTCTATTGTGGTCCACCCTAAGCCATTGGATATCTTCTCTGTAATAGAATTGGAGACTCCAATGGGGATTTCCTTTTTGTTGGGGTTTGGGTGCATGCTAGGATTGATTTTGTCTCTTCTTCTTTGTGCTTATGTGTCGCATTCAGTGGTTGGTTGAGTTATTGGTAGTCCCTTGAAGTAATTTAAGTCTTATATTATTTTTTACCACCTTTTCCTTTTTATATGTGGGTCATAGAACATACAATTACGTATATATGCGGGTTGCAGTGTATACAGTCACGTACAAATGCTACTGTTCCTTGAACAATCATGTACATCTCTCTTTGTGCTTGAGAATTGGATGTGTGAAGTTTCTAGGTGGGTTGTGAATATTGTTAAGTCTTCCTGGGTCCTTATGCTTCATGTTGACTTACTCTATTGTGATTAGAGACACCTTTTTCATTGAATTTGTTTGAAAGGTATTCTTATTTTTTTATCTGCTTCTTGTTTTATTATTAGTGCATTGGCCATATTGGTATCAAGGTCTTGCTTGGCTTGTTTGCTTCTTGCTACGAGGTTTGGGAGTTTGTAGGGTCTTTTTATTTGCATTTTCATTGCATTTATATTGGAAATACAAAAATCTTGTGTCTTAGCATTTTTATTGCATTGCGCATTGCATTGATTTGGTACTTGTATTGGGTTTGCTTATATGGAATTAGTGATCATATTTTCATATAGGAATGATTTCATGGACATTTGTAAGAAATTTTTTGCATTTCATGTAGTGGAATACCCCCTTTTTCATGATTAAAAACATGTTGCACTTAATGTTGTTTTTTAGGTGTGCATATTTACTTCATTTTTGAGGCATAACCTCACTAATTGCATGCTCATTACCCTTGAGTAATCACAACCTTAAAATTAATGCTTAAATTAAAATTGATTACACATTTTTATTTGATAGAGGTGAACCAACAAGATTAGGATTGTAGAGTCTTGGAATAGGGTGTCGTGAGTAAATATTTCCAAGACTATGAAACAAAACAACAAGGTGTCTGTCCAGGTGAGAAGTGAAATCCTTGGTATAATTAGTGTTCTCAGGAGGCTCCTCTTACATGCGATTTAAGTACGAGAAAATGCACATGTTTGTAGTGGGGATAACCCCTTGCTACTTTCTTTTCAACATCGAAGATATTTCTAGGATCTTAATAATATATGGGGAATTTTAAGGTACCATTGGTTCTTTTGAGATTCGAGCTTTGTTACCCTTCCCATATAGTAGATCCTTCCTACGACTGTTTGCATGAGCATTTTTTATATTAGGGTGACCTTAGTTTCCTTACCTAGGTATCATTGGGGTGCTTCTAGAGGTTATTTTGCGAGTGTCCTAGAAAGGTAGGGGTTGGACAACACAATCACTATATGCATTGAAGTTGAGGGCCACTATAATTGGCTACACACCTCCTATTGTAGTGTATGGGATTCTCAAGCCTCTCCTAGGTGAGATAGATCTGCTGCATTAGGGAGCTCACTTATCCTCCCTCTCTGCTTGTTTACACTTGACTTAGTTTGCTTAGGGGTGTGCTCTTTGTGCGGTAGTTGGATTATGGATCATAATTCATTGAGTCTTTGTTATTTTGAGTCATTGTGGATTGATTTTTGGCACCTCACTGATATCGATGCTTAGCATGATTGTCTCCTTAGAACCCTTCTCCTCCTCCTCGAAAAAATACTAGACGCTCTTTAAATCCTTTAGTACACTTTGATTCACACACAGTTCTTGTTACGAGTACTACATATGAGAACATAGAGTTCCTTCTGTCTCTGTAATCTGGAATGGGGGGAGGAACTATATGGATACCTGGAACTTCGATTTATTTTTAACCTTTAGGGGCTGGTAATTCCCATACTACATGACCCCAACTATCAAATTTTACAATTGCCTATAAAAGGTTTTCTTCGGAAAGGTCGGGTGCTGAGACTCAATCTACTCCCTCTAGCACATGTCCATTTACATTTGGCATGTTGTATTTTACTACATCTATCCCACCATTCGCTACCAGTCCCAGTGTGGATCATGGTTTTGGACTTGGGGGCACTAGTGCTCCTTTCCTTACTCATCGGTTTGGGAGTGGTCACATTCCACCCTCCACTCCATTCATGGGGGGTTTTTATCTTCCTTTATCTATTATTGAAACTAGGGTTCACTCTCTCTAATGTGATAGTAGATTTGTGAACATTAGTGCCACTTCTTACATCCCATCCTATGTCCCATCGTCCACCATACCCATTCCTTCAAATGAATTTCTCATGTTGCATCCTTATTATGTCCCACACGGTCCCTTGGGAATTAGTGCTCCACATAACTACATTGTCCCTTCATCAAGCAGTGTTGTCATGTCTGGGGGTCATGTACCTCCTTATGTGTCCAGGGAGAAACTGACCTATCAGTTTTATAATTATGGTTATATGTTTCCTCCTTCTCAAGGAATACCTAACCATCAAATCCATGTGCATCCTTACATGGGGAATATGGGAGGGGCTTATTATCCAACCGATCAAGGCTATGGAATTTATAAAAATCAAAACAATGTGAACCAACCTCTTCAGGGGACATCAAATCCTATGGCACAACATAGGCTCCCCTTTTTGGCTACTTTAAACATACCTGACCTTTCGAATTCGACCAACGGTATGGTGTCTCATGATCTGATGTGGCTGGTTCTTCCAACTAAACTTCCTCTGGACATTTCAAAGTTTGAAGGTAATAATGGGGAGGACCCTGGAGAGCATGTCAATAATTTCCACATATGATGATATTTTAACTCATTGAACCATGACTCATTTCGGTTATGATTGTTTCAATGCACCCTCATGGGTCCTCCCACGAAAAGGTATATAGAGCTACCTAGGGGTACCTGTTGGATGTTTAACAACTTAGCCATGACCTTTATGAACCACTTTCAATTGTTGGTACATTATGATGCTGACAATGAGCTCTTTTCGACATTTCAACATGATAAATCCATGCATATTTATGATCATATTCAAGAGTGGCATCGACAAAAGAAGTTGATTAATGCCAACATTCCACCTGAATTTTGATTGGAGTGGTTCCTCAAATATTTATTGCCTTATATCATGAAATATGTTGGATTTGATATATGCTCAGTATGGGATTTTATATGAGTTTATCCCTAATTCTCCATGATTGGACTTCCATCCTAATTTCAAACCCGGGCCACATGCTGATGGTTTATTGGCTCTGCAAGTGCTAAGGTCGTAGACCAGGTTACACATCAAATGTGACATTTGTCTATTAATTAGTCTATGAATGGACATGCTATTTCCTTTTCCACTCCCACCCAGTCGGCATATGTACACTTACTGCAATCATCGGATGAGAAGGGTAACTGACAACCCAAAAGAAATAGAAGAAACATAAGAAATAATAAATGGGGTGGGGATAGGAAGAAGAATCAAAATGATGACAAGAATATGGATAACTGGGTGGGGGGGACAAGATGCCTAAATAAAAGGTTAAATTCCCTTGCAAGCTTTGTGGGGGAGAGCATCTGAGATACTTGTGCCCTCGTATTGAGTATGCCTCGAAGTACATCACACATAGCCTAGCTGTGTTGACTGAACCTTTACCTCATAATCAAAACATGGCTTCGAGAACCATGAAAAATGAAAGTAGTTCTGGTGGGTATCAAAAACCATCAATGATCGAAGGTGGCCATGGTTGCATTAATATGATTTCCACTGCTAATGTTGTGACTCACACGAATGATTATGGTTTGTCACAACCCAATATGGGGAAAGATCCCGCACTGCCTAAAATTTTGTTGGAGATTGATAATCCTAAAGCGATGCCTCACATACCTAAGGGATTCCTCAAGAATCCTAGACACAATCCTAATTCCCGAGCTTCCCATAATTACTTTATTATAGAATACTTGGTCCAGACTCCTTGTGCGATGTCAACTATTGAAGTTCTTCAGAAGTTTCCTTCACAATGGAGAGCCTTATTCTATGCTTTGAGAGTAGTTGATCCTAGTGCCTCCACCATAGTCATATTTGAAACCTACAAGGTCCAGGATCACTTTCCTTACCATGTGGCCTTTCTAGTCCATGTGGAGTGTCTCAACAAAACCATTGAACATACAACTATTGATGAAGACATTGCAGCCTTTGTGATGTCTCTGGTTTGTTGGAAAGGCCTTGGATCACCCATGTTGTCAAAATTGATGACCATGTTGAATGTTTTTGATAGATCAGAATTTCGGTCACATGGAATTATTCCTTCTCCTTAGGTCCAATTGGGATGGAAGACCATTCCAGTTGAGGTTGAGGTGGTTGATGCACCCCTTGAATACAATCTTTTACTGGGTTGAAACTAGATTGATGCTATGAAAGAAATCATATCGTCATTATTTTGAGTAGTATTACTCCCTTTTGAGGATTGGATTATAAAGATCGACCAAATGTATTTCGATAATTAAGGTTCCTCTGCATCGTCGGGATTGACTTTCTCGACTATTGATAATTCTTAGTTGAAAACTGAAAATGTTGGTTTCGGAATGTGTTTGTCATTAATGGGAACTTTTAATATCTTGGAAGCAATTTTATCTATTACCTCTAAAACTAGTAGTGTTTTATCACTTGTAAGTTCAGTACCATTTCACACTGTGTATTTGGATGACCTGTGGACTCTTCCTTCTCCGAGCACTTCAGATGAAGATGATAGATCTACTAGGACTAGAATGTCTTTTTCTGTAGCAAATGTTGTGTATCAAGCTACACTTGAGTCTGTTATAGACCTTGGTCCTTCATATTCAAAGAAAGAGGAGGATCTCCTTGCATTTCTTGCTTGGGAGGTTGCATCATCATGTTCACATGATTTCCTCGATGATATTTTTCCTTCATATGAAGCGATTATCGATGCTAGGAATGGTATAGAACAACCTTGGGAGGAGTTTCATCATCTCTCTTACTTTCTCTCGGACCTTGAATAGGTCAAGCATGATGAGTTTAGGATGATCTTAAGTGAGAGTTTTGGTCACCTTGTGGTCCCATTAGGTACCCATGGTGTATATGTCGAAGGGAACATCGAAAAATTATCTCCTACAGTTCTGATCAACATATCTTAGATTCCTGGAAAAATCGAGAATGTGTATATCGGTGCAGACTCCTCGCTCGATGAAATAAAGAGATACATCGATATTTTTAAATATTTTTGTGACACATTTTCTTGTTTGTATGAAGAAATGCTAGGAATTAAACCTCACATTGTCGAACATGAGATTAAAAAATATCCCAATGCTAAACCTATTCGACAACGCCTACATGCAATGAACCCTCGCAAAGTGGATGCCATTAAGGTTGAGAAAGAGAAGCTGCTCAAATATGGTTTCATTTATCTAGTTCCCTTGAATGAATGGGTGTCCAATCCTATTTTGGTAGATAAGAAGCAGGGAACCATTAGAGTGCAGACTAATTTTAGATATCTGAATCGAGTTTGTTTGAAATACAATTTCCCCACACCATTGATTGATAATATTTTAGATGAGTGTGCAGAGAGTGAATTTTTCTTTTTTATGGATGGATTATTAGGGTACAACCAGATACAAATTAATCATGAGGACCAACATAAGACTGTGTTTATTTGTCCTTGGGGTATTTTTGCATACCGAAAAATGCCTTTTGGCCTTAAAATCACCGTAGCCACTTTTCAATGGGATATATATTTTTCTTTCCATGACCTCAAGTGTATTATAAAAGTTTATTTGGATGAATTAGGTTCTCACTCTTGGTTGAGGGTGGATCACCCGAATCATTTGTGCTTGGTTTTTGAAAGATGTCACTGATAAAAGATTCGGTTAAACCCTGAAAAGTGCGTGTTTTTTGTGAAATTGGGTCGTTTGTTGGGAATCATTGTATCGAAGGAGGATATTAGGGTTTATTTGCTGAAGGTTGAGGAAATGCTTTAGTTGTCTCTACCATGCACAATTCGACATATTCAGAGTCTCTAAGGGTTGGGAAATTCCTTACATCGATTCATTGTTAGTTATGCCAATTTGACCAAGGGGTTTATGTGATTGTTGAATAAGGGTACTCCATTCATATGGGATGAATGAGCCAAGGATACCTTTGATTCCCTTAATAAATCCTTGGCATTAGTCCCCGTGCTTAGTCCACCTTCCTATAGTCATGACTTCTTGTTATATGTGGTCATCTCTCAATAGACGATTGGTATGGTTCTGATCCAAGTGGATGATGATATCCAAGAGCATGTTATCTATTATCTTATCTGAAATCTCATTGATGTTGAACTTAGATATAGTCACATCAAGAAGTTATCCTTAAAGAGTGTTCATGTAGTCCAGCAGTTGAGACTCTACATCCTGCTTTGTTAGACTATCGTTGTAGCTCACATGAATCCATTTCAGTTTGTCTTGACCAGAAAAATGATTGGGGGGAATTATAATAAATGGATTTTCATTTTACAAGAATTCAACCTCGAATTTGTTTCAGTGAAATTGAAGAAGTCATTTATCTTTGTAGATCTCATATATGATATACCTAGTCTAGAGGAAGATAGGATTCGTGAGGATTCATTCGAAGATGAACACATTTTCCTCATTCCGACTATCGACCCTTGGTATGGTGATATTATCATATCTTTGCATACTTTGAAGGTTCCCTCTCACCTCTCAAGGGACAAATGATGATGCCTACATCATTATTATAAGAACTAACTTATTAATGGTGACACATTGTATCACAAGGGAGTTTTTCCATTTTCTGTCATTGTTTGAATTATGATGAGGATGAGATTGTGCTAAATGATTTCCACAGAGGGGCATGTGGTGATCATTTATCTAGGCTTGTTACAACCCAAAAAATACTTAGAGTGGGTTACTATTAGTTTTCAATATTCAAATATTGTGTTAATGCGATCAAACGATGCCACCCTTGCCTGGTGTTTGCATGAAATATGTGCTCATATCCTATTATCACTGTCGATCTCTTCACTAAGTGGGGAGTGGACCTTATGTATTGCAACCCAACATCAACGAGGGAGCATAATCACATTATAGTGGTTGTATACTACTTGATGAAATGGGTAGATGATGTGCCTACAATTAAATATGAATGTGAGACAACTGCTCACTTTGTGTTCAACAAGATTATCACTCAGTTTAGTATCTTGAAGGATATTGTCATTGGCCATGGTAGGAACTTTTAGAATAATATGATAGTAGAATTATCTTGGAAACTAGAGCAGAAGAAAGAGAACTCTTCTATTTATTACCCTCAAGTGAATGGCCAGGTTGAAGCAGTTAATAAATCCCTTAAGGCCATTTTATGAAGAACCATTGCACACAACAAAACTAACTAGCATATCATGCTTTACCATGCTTTGTGGGATTATTGAACCATAGTCAAGACTACCACCATATTCTCTACTTTTTAGCTAGTACACGGGGTGGATTTAGTATTTCTGGTTGAGTGAGAGATTCCTTCAATAAAACTTTCCATAGAGTTCCTACCTGATACTTCGGAATTAGAAGAACATTTGGTCCACTTAGAGCACATGGATGAGCATCGTTAGGACATCGTAGTGGCTCTAGAGGTAAATAAGTGTCATGTTAAAGACCAGTATGATAATTCTTTCCATCCCTATCAATTTAGTGAAGGTGACTTGGTCCTTTTATGTGATCAAGCCACTTAACCTCTCGTGGTGGGTAAGCTTAACCATATGTGTCATGGGCCTTACATCCTAAAGTGTGTCCTAGAGAAAGAAGCCTATGAGCTGGAGGGATATAAAGGGAATGACTTGGTGGAGCCCCAAAATTGGCTCTATCTTAAGAAATATTATGATTAACATTTAGCTTAGGCCAATATCTTGTATATATTACTATACAACTTGTATAATTTATTTTTTCTTATGGTAACATTATCAGTTTGTTGACATTATTCCTTTGTTGTGGAAGATTTTGATGGGATTTTTGATTTATTTAGGATTCCCTGATGGTGCCAGTTACCAAATCTAGAACCTAACTTCAACCTCCTAGGTTATCTATGCATCTAAAGGTCAGCTTGTATCTTCAGGAGGCTTGTGTTTCCGACTGTCATCTAATAATGTTACTGATTACAACACCATGATTCAATTATTGCGTGATGCCATTTCTAATGGTATTCGATCTCTTGAATTTCGCCTTGGCTCCTAGTTAGTCATGTCACATTTAAATGGCTTGTATTCGGTTATGGATCCTACGTTATTGAGAATTTTCTCGAGGGTAATATTATTGTAGCGACAATTTGATTTCATTACATACATTCATGTACCTAGACTTTATAATCATGTTGTCAATTCATTTAAAAATTACGTATTAGATTGGAACTTGTCACATCCATAAAGAATAATACAACATTTAAATCACATTCACATTTAAACACATTTGTAAATATAACAAATTGATCGCTATTATTTTTTATTTTCGAATAGAGTCCAAAAATGGTGTCATAGTACAAAATGTCATAAGTACAAAAATGGGGCTTTAAGCTTCCAAAATACACATGGAAAATGAAAAATGTCTACATAGGCATCTATTCCTATGGGCCTGGGTGATGATCATGATAACATATGACTACATTGGCCAACTTCCTGAACAACCTAACCCATAGACAGGGTACCCCTACTACATGTCTCTACATAGCCTCGAGCAAGTACTCGACTTGCACCATGGGTATCTTGTGAGTCATTCAGATGGTGTTTCCATGCATTTTCTAAGTGTATTCTTTACATATTCACATATCATATCATCACCTCATCCCCTCCATCGATGTCGAGGGAAACCAACTAGTCATCCCAGACCCACATCTGCACAATTACCTAATGTTAGCACTTGTCACCAACAAAACATGTTTTGATTCCTAAATACATAAAAAAAATCATATACATGGGATCTTACCTATATCACCTTATGTGGACCTTGGTGGTAGAGGCATGTTAGGATCTCCATGGAAGTCTATCCCTATATAGGGGTACTCTCCTATGGCTATGAATTGTTGTCGCCACCAGTGGAAGAAGTCAGCTGGGAAATGAGAAGGTGTCCTACCTCCACCAAGCCTCCACATCACCTCTTCCCAACAAGTTTGGGCCATATCCCATAGACTATGAGGAGGGACCTCAATTCTATGGTTAAGGCTTAGTACCCTCTTAAAGAAGAAAGTGCTCAGAATGTTGGCATACCCAAAATTATTTATCCTACCTAGTTTGTAGTAGGTCAATTATTTCTTCATAGTGCTCAACAATGTTGTGCTCCAGTCATATACAATAGGTCTCATGCACTCTATCGATTAGAACATGAGAGGCCGTGAAACCTAATGAAATGAGGCCAAACCTATTACCTTGGCCAATACCAAAATTATCACCTTGAGACTAATACTTTGGATAGCGTTCACCGAAACTCGACTCTCGATCTTCTCTATTTCAGGAATGCATTAAAAAAATACGTACTCCTTAATAGTGATTCATATTCCCACTCCATGATCTTGCAAGTTCACTACCTTGCCTCAGTGGGATAATCCTATAATGAAGTATATTTCGTCTACTTCGAGTCTCAATGGATTACCATCTAGTATAAAGGCCTCTGTGTCTGGGTCCTAGTAATATACGAACATATGGAGGAGTCTTGGTTGGGCTCTCAAACCCCCAATATTTCAAAACTTGTACAATACACACCTTCTTAAGGCTTGTTGAGCATTTACATCACTAAGGACAGCCCTATCAACATTTTCGTGCTCGCGTTCTCTCTAGTCCAAAACCATTCTTCCAAGAAAAAACAACTTTTTTGTGATATTTCACTGTATAATTTGACATTACCATCCCTGTATGCAAATTTTATTTATGACATTAGCGTATGCATGTGGAAAGGCTTTTCTTTTCCCACGTATGTCAAGCCTATACACGACCCACTGAAATATGACCTGCGTGGGTTGGTATCCTAAAGTTTGGTTGCTCAATGCATAAAAAACTACCACCAAAACTAAAAATTAATGCATGGAATAGATGAAGAATGAGATTACAGATTACTTGTTCTAGGAGGCACTGGATTCCATGGTTTGTATCTCTCGGAATCATTGTTTGAAGTTTCGAAGTCTAAGTTGCTATAAATGCACTATTTTGGGTTAAAAAAATGGTATGGTAAAAATGTCATTTTTTTAGTATTTGTCAAGATTTGTTTTTACCCACTTGGCCTATAGTTTGGTCTTCTTATTAACCATTTTCTATTGTTTGGGATAATTTTGTTTTGTAGGAACCTCTTATGATGCACTTTCGCTGAGATTTTGACCTATTCACGCCTATCATAGGTATATTACTAAACCAACATATAGAATATGATCATTTTTCTACATGCATCCTACATTATCCTATGATCATATCACCTTAACCATAGTTACAAACCCACTTCATGATGCCACAATAGCCTCATACTACTACTAGAAGTGGCTTCACGTAAGTGGTATAGCTCTCCTTATAATGGGTACACTAGTTAGATCCCATTTTCCCATTTGGTGTCCACATTAAGAATCCTCCTTTAGGTCAGGGATTCTCTTGTAGTCCTTCCATGTCTTCAAGTAAAGACCTTCATTTTCTTTCTTGAACTTTATACTAGCCATATCCTATTAGGACTTCCTTTTGTATCAAGTTGTAATTAAATTTGCATACGTTCGCTTGTCGTATTGAGATTTATGTTGACTCCCTGCTTCAGTTTATAATCCATATAGCCCTATCTTGTCTCAATCCTAGATAAGTAAAGCCTCCCATATATATTTTCCATCTTGATTATCCCTTACCCGGAGGATACATCCCCCCGAGTGTCCTTATCCTGCATATGCTTCCTTCCATTTAGCATAGGTATGTTCCACTGCTTGGAACTAGTTTTCTTGCTCGCGACACTTGTTTCCTATTTAATGTACTATAAGCATTTTTATTCCCTTTTCAAGGTTTTCAATTATGAAAAAGACCAAAAAATCATAAAACATAAAAATTTGGATGGGAGATGATGTTACTTTCTATTAGAAGTCGTCATGTCGTGTGACCTTTGAACAAAGCACAATACATTCATCAATTGGTTGGGTTGCTAGTATGACTTTAGAAACTATACTTGATATTTCAAGTTTCCTCTGCCATCGAAAAATTTGAGAATACATCAATGTCCCCTGATCGATTGATTTGTTATCGACCCTAACACCTCTATTCACACTTGTTTGTTTGCACTCTGTACCTTGATTTTGATTATCATTATAGGTGGTATATCTCACATCTGTAAATGGTATACATCAATTTCCAGTAATCAGACGATGATCCATCATGTTTTACTATGACACCTTTATTCGCATGATGGGACATGTAATAGTGACGATTTGTGTCGAAGACCTCCGATATTGGTGGCATCCCATATATGCTACCTCCTTGATCATGCTAGTATTTATGAGATTTCAACTGTCATGATCAGATTCCAGTGTACCATCTGATGTCTTCACTTAGTATGGAGACCTTACATCACTATATATTATACGTGGTGATGACCACTTATGACATGTGCCTATTATTCCTATTCATGGACATTGTAATATCATGTATCCAGCAATATTATGTATTTGCAGTCATATATAGAGATCTATCATTATTTGTATTGATGAGTGGCTAGTTTTCTCCACCTGGGTCTTCATTACTCCACTTCTAGGGCTATGATAATGTATTTCAGCCATCGTGTACCCCTCTTATCTCACACATTGGGGGGAATCTGTTATAGCATGATTTTCCACACTTGATACATCATGCTTTGATGGCCTATCCTTGTCCCTATGCAAACTCCTTTTATCCTTTTTTTCTTACTATGACCCTGATGCTCTTGTGGAACCCCTTAAAAGACACTTATATATATATATATATATATATATATATGCAGGTCACAATTCTAAAACCCACCTATACTCATCTTGCACTAGTGTCACTCACGTACATCGAAAAAAGTGCTTAAAAACAAGAAAAATATTTGGAGTTTTTCTTTACTAAGTAATGGCATTCCATATGGTGGGGTACGCTCCACTTCAACCCTTCACCTCCTATTGAAGGGCTATATATTGAGCTACTATGAATCATTATAGAGGAAGAAAAATTTGAGAGAAAATAAACTATAATGTAATTGTGCCCCATTCTTATGTACTTAAGTTTGCATCCCTTTGTCCCTGAAGCAACCATTAGTGGTATTTCCCAAACTTTCCTTGATATCTGTGAGCTTGCCTTTGTATGGAGGATTGAAGTGGTGGAGGACTAGGTGGAGGGTATTAGTTTCTTGATTTTTATGAGGTGCCAACAAATTTTTTCATCTTTATCTTTGTTCATATTAATAGAAATAACCATTTCTCACCCATTGCAAGTGTAATTCTAAATATTTTCTATCCATGGATGTAATTACTTTGATTATGTATTGGAGCATAACCTGCTAGATTAGATTCTAATGATTTACCAATATCATGCTTGTATATGTTGTTGTTGTTGAGGGAAATGTGTAAGTACAAGCTTGATTGAAAGCTCAACAAGGATATACTTCAAACGTTGAGAATAAGGTATGCTCCCTTCATCCCTTGGTGTTAGTTTTGATTGTATTTTTAGCATGATTGGAAATGGGTTTATTTTTGGTGTCATTCTTTCTGTTTTGGTCCACCCCAAGCCATAGAATATCTTCTCCGCAACAACGTCCCCCTAAAAATATATATTAAACTCCCTCAATGTGAAGAATACAAGGACGTGTGGATTCCATGTAGAGTGAATTTGATGCCCAATGATGAAGGTGACCCCAACAATACACCTCAAACCAATTCCATTCCATTTCCTTTCTTCATTTCCCAAATTGATTTCTTTATTAGCATTTTTCATCATCAAAATATTGCCTCGGGAACACAAAAATACCAATATCTTAGAAGATACTAAAACGGGAAGCCAACTGACTACAAAATAGGTCTGTCACCCTAGAAATATGGTAATAACAACTAGCTACACTCTATGTTCCCCTATTTGCGCCATAGGAGATCCAACCATCAACTGCAAAGAGTTTTTATTTTGATTTCCCATGGCCAAACTCCTAAAATGACCCACATCATATCCGCAATTTCTCGAAATAGAAAAATGATTGCACCAATGAAATTAGGTTATCCAAATCTACTAGCAATGAGTACTCATATACTATATGTCCATAAATAATGTACGTTAGAGGCTCCATCTATGTCAGAACAATAATAATAATAAATCCTGTAGATGTTGATAATCATGAAAACAATACAAGAGATCATAGTAAACCACCATATGAAGCTTGAATATGTATAATGGACACTGATATACCAAAAATAATCATCATCTGTAACCATCAACGAAAAAATTATCCCAAACCTTGTTGGTGACTTAGTCAAACTAGGTTGACTAGGTCAAGAATGATCAAATAATGAACCAAATGCTAAACTATGATACTATAAAGTACAAAAATGGCAATGCATGCTCAATTATCTATGTAAAGTATAAAAATGGCAATGCATGCTCAATTATCTATGTTAATAATGAGACTTAAGTACAAGTATCTTCTACTAGCGATTATAAGCATACACTATATATATAAATAATACATCTAATTTAAAATTGTCAGGTGCTTTAAACAAGAACCTTTAGTGTATACTCATTTATCAATTTGGCCATTTTACAGGTCAAGGGTGAAGGTGAATGAAACAAGGTAAGGCCAAGGGGATGAATTGACACTCGACACTGTAAGCATCTAGGATGAAGGAAAAGGGAATCCACACAACACATAAGCTAGAGTAGGTGAACAATTGGGAATGAAAACGTCTCACAAATGGGTGGAATAATGAGAAGGCTCCACTAGATTTTAGACAAGAAATCTTTTTAGAAGTTTATTTGGACAAAAATATATACTAATTAACCTCTAGAGGAAGGTTCCTTAGAAATCCTTCTGAGCTTCTAGAAAATGAGAAAGACACAACCCTTACAGGTCAGTCTCACCCTATTTCCCCATGGGAGAAAATGATCCGTACATTATACAATGAATGAGTGCTCATCCTATGGACATCAACTTTTTATAACATTTATTTCATTTTATTTTCCATCCTCCAAGAGAAGGTTCCCTCAATAGACTTTCCAGCCTCAGATAATGACTTGGTATGACCTCCATTGCCCGACACCATCCATAAGTGTGATGGAGTGACCACCATGTTTCCCTATAGTGGAAAACGACCTCATGTCATACACAGGATTTATATTTTTATCTTGGAAATTGGATAACTTTACTTTTATTTGTAGTTGTGTCTAAATACACTTTTGTTTTTCTGGTTGGGAATCCATTTAGAATAAACATTTAATCTCCAATGCCCTAGTGTCTAAAGACACTTTTTGGTAATGATACTTGTATTAAATACCTAGAGGTAGACCATCCCTATGATAAGAATCACACAAACCAACACCAAGACACAATTTAAATGTGGAGACCTATTCCAACAGAGAGGTGAAGGTGGGGGAAATCCTAGATGCCACTAGTCAAGTTACAAGTCGGGGTTAAACATACAGAAAGGAAGGAAACATATGGATGGAGGTAGTGAAGATGGTGCCAAGGCTAGAAAGGTGTGTCCCTAAAGGGAAGTCACCAAATACATATTACAAGTAGGGAATTACCCATGAGTATACAAAGGAATCTCTTGGACATAACATATAGATAATTTATACTTCAGATTCAAGTAAGAACAAAATAAAGTATCACCAACATACAACCAATATTAACCAAGTCTCACTACTAAAATATAAGATATAGCAACAAAAAAATCCATATGTACAAATCCATATACGACTATGGGTCATATAACTACATCGATTTGAACAATCTGAAGGGAACTGAAACACAATTATTCGTGTACATCATGGGCACTATCATACACTTTTCTCTAGGTCATGAAAGTGGCTGACTCAGTCACCGAATATGAGGTCACGAGGCTTAGTCATGGCATAGAATTGGTCAATATGGATTCTCTAGATCTACTGAAAGTGGGTGTTAGAATATTAATCCAACTCACTAATACCTTAGTTACACTACTTAGTCAATTTTATTGCAATTTTTGCATTAATACACTATGTGGTGGATTAGGGGTGCTTAGTTGGACAAATTCCAAGTCAAATTGGGGATTTCACACCCACATGATAAATCCAGCTCAGTAAAACCACCACATGTGTTCCTTCATCATTGTTGGTGTGCTCCCATTCATTGAATGTGGAAAACTTGGTTGACTAGGAGCGCTAGAGGTGGATTTTGTCCATTTTTTGCTTGATTTGGTGCATTTAATGCTACCTTGAGACTCTAAACCACCCATATTTCCACAAACACACATGCCAAGGTGTAATCACCGAACCAAATCATCTCATCCATGTCCAGTTAGAAATTTGTGGTTGTTTGGGATGATTTGGGGTGTGATTGGCCCACCCAGGGGGGATTGATGCTAATTTGGAAATTTTGACTTGTACACTCACATAGGGATCCTAAATACTTACAAAAATTTACAAATGTAATATAAACTTGATAATAACATGTTTTAATGTTAGAAAATTAAAATTATCCTGGTTCTGTTCACATTTGGGTGTGTAAATTACTTCTCAATTCATGGTTTTTGCACTAAATTTGATTTGTGAGATTCACTAACGCTCCTAGATTCTCCTGTGGTTCGAATGTATCACATGGTATCAAATAATTCTGGATATTATTGAGTTGCATATCAATTCAGAGTGTCTTGAGTTGCATTTGTTAGTGAAATTTGAGATAAAATCGAGTTGTTTTGCAGGGCATCTAGCAAGAATTCATCACCAGTTGCACAGGAAGAAATGAAGGATACCCAAATGTTTCTAACACCTTTCAACTTCTTTTATTGGAAGGAAAATATGGTGATTCAGTTGAGAGCCAAGGGGCTTTACAGAGTTACCATGGGAACTGAGGTGGAGCCAAACTCTCTTGTTGAGAAAGCCAAGTACTTTAGCAGCTTGGATGAGGCATATGGATTGTTGTGTTTGTGCATATAAAGAGATATCTTGTTCCACATTAACAATTTGACAACAACCAATGAGGTTTGGGTAAAACTAGAGACATTGTTTGGGATAAATGATGAGCTACGTGGTCACCAGCTTGAGAATGAGCTTATCAGCTTGAGCCCAACGCACTTTCAAACAATCTAGGACTTGTTCAACAAGTTTAAGTCACTTGTGTTACATATAAATCAATGTGGAATTGAGAAGAAATAGGAACAATTTATTTTGTCAATTATTTCAAAGTTGGGGCTAGAGTTCTCAGTTTTTGTGAGAACATTTCACTCCGGCAAGTTAACACTTTGAAACTGGAAAATCCCAAGTATGGCTAGCTTCATGGAGTCACTCACTCAGGAGCAAGAAAAGATAGTCCAAATGGGAACCATAACGACCAAGGATTAAGCCTTATCCATGGGAGTTATGAATTCCTCAAAGGGCAATCCCAAGCCCAAGAATTTGAAACTGCCAGAGAAGAAGAAACCAGAAAAAAACCCAAATCCAGTGATGGAAGTTCAAATTCTTCCAAGGCAAAGGACAAGAGGGGAAAATAGAATACCAAATGCATCTATTTCCACAAGGGATGGCATATACAAATTTCATGCATGAAAAATACCATTGACACCATGGCACAACTTTTGTAGAATAACAACATTCCAGTCCATGACAGCGCACGGAAGAAGGATGGCACCTCCAGTTCAAATGAAAGAAAGGAGAAATGTCATGATTTGGTAGTAGGTACCTCTAACTCCTGATATTTTATCATTTATTTAGGGGATTCTAGGCTCATGGTATCCAAAAGAGATCTCTTCTCCTCCATGGATTCAAATACTGGCCCAAAATTTCGAATGAGTGATGATTCAAAAATCTAGACTAGAGGCATTGGAAGGATTGACTTAGAGCATGGCTACTTTAGTGATGTATTATATGTACCAGAACTTGCAGCAAATTTGTTTTCAATCTATCATATGACCCATATAGGAGAGGCAAAGAGAGTGACCTTCACTCCATACATGGTAGAGATTTCAGAAATCTCAATAGACCAAGTCATTGCAATTGGGTATGCAAACCACCATGAGAGGATGTACAAGTTTTCTAACTTCCTCCCCACTTCCAATGACCAAGAAATTATCTCACATGCTAATGAGGTCTTGAAGCTATGGCATGAGAGGTTTGGTCACATGAACTACAAGTACCTCCAGGCACTACACAGAGATGAGATGGTGGAAAGACTTCCACAAATTAGATCATCAAATGGAGCATGCATTGGGTGTGTAGTTGGGAAGCATCCTAAGCAAATCTATGAGAAGGGGAAGGAAAGGAGAGAAACAAAACGACTTGGGTTGGTGCATTCATATTTGATTGGTCCATTTCCCACTCCATCATATGGTGGATCAAGGTATGTACTTACATTCATAGATGATTACTCTCGATTTTTTTGGGTGTACTTCCTCAAATTGAAGTCTGAGGTGTTTGAACACTTGAAGATTTGGAAGGAATTGGTAGAAAAAAGAGTGGGCATAAGATTAAATTACTTAGGACTGATAATGGGAAGGAGTATATAAACAATAACCTATATAAACTTTGTGAGGAGTGTGGCATCCAAATGCAACACTCAACTCCCTACATACCACAACAAAATGGTGTGGCCAAGAGGAAGAATAGGCCTCTCAAGGAGATGGCCACTTGCATGATAGAAGAAAGGGATATAAGTCCCAAGATATGGGATGATGCCATTATTTGTGCTTAACACATATAAAATATATCCTCCCACAAATCAGTAAAAGGAAAGACACCTTACGAGGCATAGTTTGGCCAAAATCCAAATGTCTCAAATTTTTGGATTTTTGGAACTAGAGCATGGGCTAGAATCCCTTCTGAAAAGAGGAATACCTTGAAACCAAAAATAAAAAAGTGCATTATGGTTGGGTATGGTGAGGATAATAAATGCTACAAACTCTTTGACACTTCCACTTGCAAGACATTTGTTTAAAGAAGTGTGAAATTTCAAGAATATCCAATTCCTGATTTTGAGCTTGCATCGGGGGAATGCTCCTCTCCTTAACCATTCGACGATGTAAGTGATGATACATGCTATGTTTTTTATGATATGTATGATATAAATATGGCTGAATATTATATTTCTATATATGACTCACCATCAAGGCCCAAGTGGGTTGAAACAATCATTCAAGTTGCATGGGAATTGGCAGGGGAAGTTGCAGGGGAATTGGGTCTAGTACTCAGACATATCAGCAAGATTTTAATGACCCAACATAGAAATCAGCAATGGAAGAATAATCTCAGTCCCTCCAAGAGAACAAGACATGGGAATTGGTTCCCCTTCCTCCCAATATAATGTTGTCCTATGCAAGTGGGTCTTCCGAACCAAAATTGCTGATGATGGTTCAGATATGAAACATAATGTAATATTAGTTTATAATGGCTATTATTAGGTTCATGGTGTTGATTACACAGATACCTTTGCACCAGTTGCAAAGATGGACTAGTAAATGATGGCAAGTTAACCACATGGAAGTTAAAAGTTCTTTCTTGCATGGTGATATATAGGAAGAGATATATATGCAGAAATTTGAAGGTTTCCAAGAGGATCCTTCATTGGTATGTAGGTTGAAGAAATCATTGTATGGACTCAAGCAAGCCCCCGGGGCTTGGTATGCAAAAATGGATTTTTTCTCTCTCTATTGGTTTCACTAGATGCAAATCATACCCTAATGTGTATTTACAGAAACATGATGGTATTTTGTAGGTTATTGTTCTTTATGCTTATGAAATTATCATTACAAGTAGCTTCACCAATTCAATTGGCTCAATTAATTAATCTTTTCATAATGATGCCATGGCCAACTTGGGATTGCTAAGGCAATTTTTGGGCTTGGAAATTGAGAAAAGTGAAAGGGGCATCAAGCCAAGTCAACCACAGTATTCTTTAGACCTGGTAAATAATTTTAACATGGATTAGTGTAAGGAATCCAAGTCTCCCTTTCTTTCTAGAACCAAAATGCATGAATTTGGCAATTCTCCATTGGTAGATATTACACTCTATAGGAAACTAGTGGGCAGCTTGCTCTATATCACTCACACAAGATTTGATTTGAATTATGCTGTAAGTTCTGTAGAAATACATATGAACCATCCACATGAGATCCATTGGGTGGAAGCAAAAATAATTCTTCAGTATGTCCAGGGTACAAAGAATTTGGGGTGCACTACACAGCTAGTTCCTCACTTCAACTATATGGATTTTCTGATTCAGATTGGGATGGAGATCCCACTTACAGGAATTCAAATTTTGGTTTTGTATTTATGCTTTTTGAAGGTCCCATTTTCTGTTCAAGTAAGAAACAACATATCATTTCACTTTCATCAGCAGAGGCTGAGTACATGAAAGCAACCAATGTTGCTACACAGTGTGTTTGGTTGCAGGGAATTCTTTGGGAATTTAGTGTCACAATTGATTCTCCAACTAACATTTGGGTGGAAAATAAAAGTGCCATCAAAATATCTACTAATCCTGTTCAGAGGAAGATGAAAAATTGTATTGAGATACACATGCATTACATTCGGAGCTTAGTGCATGACATGGTGATCTCATTGCAGTATTGCCCATCCACCAAGCAAACTGCTGATATTTTTACCAAGGCTTTCATAGAGAATACCTTCACCTACATGAGATATTTGCTTGGGGTGAGTGAAGGATGGTAATTTTCTGTTATTTTTTGCAGTTCCAGCCCCATGTCCATTCTTGAGGGAAGGTTTTGTCCCATGAGGTTTTCCTTCTTTTCCTTAGTTCATATGGACAAATAAATTGTAATTTCTGGATTATGTAATTGAGGTGACTTGAGCCGTTGTTTCCAAGGCCTCCATAATTTTGTGATATGCACTTAGTATTTGGATTAAGGGAGGGTGTTATAACAGTAATCCAACTCACTAATACCTTATTCACACTACTTAGTCAATTTTATTGCAACTTTTGCATTAATACACTATGTGGTGGATTAGGGGTCTTTAGTTGGATAAATGCCAAGTCAAATTAGGGAATTAACACCCAAATGAGAACTATAGCTCAGTCAAATATCCACATGTGCACCCTCATCATTTCTGGTGCGCTCCCATTCATTGAATGTGGACAACTTGGTTGACTAGGAGTGCTAAAGGTGGATTTTTTCTATTTTTGGCTTGATTTGGTGCATTTAATGCCACCTTGAGACTTTAAACCACCCATATTTCCACACCCATGCATTTAAAGGTGTAATAATTGACCCACATCATCTCAGCCATGTCTAGTCAGCAATTTGTGGCTGTTTGGGATGATTTGGGGTGTGATTGGCCCACCTAGGGGGGCTTGATGCCAATTTGGAAATTTTGACTTGTACACTCACATTGGGCTCCCAAAGCCTCACGAAACTTTCCAAATGTAATATAAACCTGATAATAACATGTTTTAAAGTTATATATTAAAAATTATCCTGGTTCTATTCACATTTGTGTGTGTAAATTACTTCTCAATTCATGGGTTTTGCTGGTTTTTGCACCAAATTTGATTTGCGAGATTCACTAATGCTCCTAGATTCTCTCATGGTTCGAATTTATCATAGTAGGATATCATAAACTAGAGGCTCATCATATAATGATCTCATAGTAAATGACTGGCTCAAGGAAATGCTCAGGACTCCTCAGGAACAAAGGTATCCTAGCTACTATGTATGTGACAATAGGTACATCAACATTTCATATTCGGCATATCCAAGTCTCAAATCCCATGCCTTAAGAAAAATAAAGTTATAGTAAAAGTTACCAGATGACTAGATTTTGTCTTCTAGGGTCATCGTAAGTAGATTCCAGAGTTAGAATTGCAGATAAATCATAGTATACCTCTGGAGGTACTGGAAGAAAGAAGAAAAGAAACAATTACGGCTGAGGTGAAGATAAAATGTTGATGTATTTGTAACTTCGGAATGTATTTACTTGTATTTGTTATGTATTGTACCCCGATGCTTATTCTAGGAAGTATTTATAATGTAATTGATTCATGTCATGCCCCGATGTTTTGATCGGGAGATTCAATAATGTAAACAAGTCATGTAAATTCATTGAGGTTAACCCTCCATTGTAAGTCAGGGCAATATTCCCCACAATTGAGTCAAGGTTAACCCTCCTTGTTGATCGAAGGGAAAAGTCCCCATAGTTGTGGGGCACTAGGGTTATTAGAATCTCCTAGAGAAGTCGGCCCTGGTAAGTAATTGTCAAGTGAGGCCGACTTGTTGGAGTGGACATAAAGTGAACGAAAGAATATAAATAGAAGTGAGGCTCTCCTCATTTCTACACATCACACACATAGTCACTCATTGGGGAGCATGAGTGAGAGAGGAGAAGCTCTCTCAAGTGAGAGAGAGAGAACAATTGTTGGAGTTCATATTTTCTATCTTTGGATTTTACTGCTGCCATTGGTGCTCATTCTATCTCTGAGGAAGTTGTGGGGTTTCCTCCTTTATGGTTTCCCCAAGGAAAATTATTTGTGTCTCTTGTCTCTTGTGTTTATTGCTGTGGATTTTATTCTCTCAAATAAGATCCTAAGAGCATATTGCTTAAATGATAAAAATGTAACATGGTAACAGAGCTAACCTGAGAAGAAGACACTGTGTAGCTGTAGAATCTAGGGATTCTTAATTTTTGGGTCTCTCTCCAATATCCATCAGAAAAAGGATGTTAGGCTAACTCTCCATTGAAGGGCACATCTTTCTATCGAAGCAGAATTGGATTCCGGGCATTTT
Source organism: Pseudotsuga menziesii (assembly GCA_001517045.1). Taxonomy (NCBI): domain Eukaryota; kingdom Viridiplantae; phylum Streptophyta; class Pinopsida; order Pinales; family Pinaceae; genus Pseudotsuga; species Pseudotsuga menziesii. The sequence goes on from LPNX010022542.1 coordinate 567,877, forward strand.
CAGTTTTTGCTGTAGGAAATTAGGGCTTTTCACAGAAGAGGAATTTTTGAGTGATCTCAACATATGATTACTCTCCTCATCAAAATCAAATTTTAGAGACCTTGGTCGATATTTTTGGCTAGTGAAACTTTGGGAAAGTCAAAACCTAGTTTGACCCTGGGCCTGAAAAACCCTAAAATACTAAAACGGGTAGTTTTGGTAGGTTCTCTATATCTCAAGATTGGAGAAGGATCAAGTGCCAAAAATTTCATAGGTTGACGATAAATTCCTGATGTACATTGAATCTAAGTTTCAACCTCATATTCTCTATATTCTAGGAGATATGATTCTTCCAAGTTAGGGTTCCAACCTTTCCCAAGATTCCTCCCCAAACAGGACACCTAGGGAGAATTGCTATATCTCGGGATACGAAGGTACAAATGAAATTTATAGATGTTCTAGAAAGGGAATGGACTTTTATTTTGGTGGTAAAAGTTTTAGAACCTGAAGATGAAACAGTGACGGGTGGCAGTCCGTATAACATCATTATGCTGAACAGTCCTGAAACATGTCACCTTGGGAAAACGCTCATAAGTCCCAATTGGTGAAACCAATTTTGATCAAACCTATGGTGTTGGAATAAGGACAAACAATGATACCTTAGTATGAAATTTTAGACATAGTGGAGTATTAATTTTGGAGATACTGTAGAAACAGTATCAGGAATTCATGGAGAATAAATTAGTAAACTAGAGATTCCTGTTCTGCGAGCTTCCCTTCACTTTTTTCAAAAAAGGAGTACATTGGATAGCTCACCTTGAAGAGGTCTATCTTTCTATCCAATAATATTTGAAATATTCCATTTTTTGAAAATTAGGGTTTCTTTGAAAATCCCTAGATCAGCCATCTCCAGAACCAGGATAGACACCTCAAATCGGTAAGATCTAATCTTTTGCTATTTACATTTGAGGTTCTTATTTCAAAATGTCTAATCACACCAGCTTGATGACAGGCTTGGTCAAATTGACAACTTCCAAACATGGAAGTATTGGATCTCACTCCTTCTTGAAGAAAATGAATTGGACACCTACATAAGTAGAGAGGTTTCGGTTCTAGAGGGACATGAGGCTAAAAGAATTACACAAGAAGAACTTGGTCAAGGCCAAGAAGATAATTTCTGATTCAATCAATGATCACCTTATACCACAAGTGTCTTCCCTAAAGACATCAAAAGAGATTTTTTATTCCTTAACCAAGCTATTTGAAGGGAAGAACATAAATCAAAAGATGACTTTAAGAAAATAGTTGAAGAATGTGAAGATCTGGAATGCAGAGACCATACAGTCATATTTTACAAGGGTCTCTCAAATCAAAGAACAAATTGAAGATGTAGAAGAAGAAGTGGAGAATGCAGAAGTGGTGATAACCACCTTGAGTGATCTCCCAGGATCATGGGATTCATTCATTTGAGGAATTTGTGCTAGAAGGAAGTGATTACTTTCAGTAGACTCTAGGAATAGTGCACACAAGAAGAATCTTAACTCATAATAAGAGAAAAGAACATGGGAGCAATTGAAGATCAATCCCTCACGATTCAAAGAAGATACCTCAAGCGACAAGGAATACGAAGAACTAAATTCTTGAAGAAACTCTTATCCATCTAAGCATTTGGATAAGAAATGACGATGCTATGAATGAAGAAGATGATGAAGCAAAAAGAAGGAGTCTACCCATGAAACAAATAAGGATAAGTATTCAATTGTCATTTCATGATATTTTGTTATGCATTTGGTTATGTTCAGTTGATGTGTTATGCATGATAGAATGTTTGCATTAATGACAGTATACTACTAATATGCATGTGATGGGTAAGTAGCTCATGGTGCTATACAACTCTCCATTGCTACTTATCTAGAATGAAACCTCTTTGCTGACATATTGGATTAGTGCACAATCTCAATGATGTCTTGGTAGAGATGGGAAGGCATCTAGAAAAGTTTGCATGAGATATGGATGAATGTTGTATTGGATAAAATAGTTGCATGATCAAATATTTATGCATAAGAATTTTCCACTATGAATATGCCTTATGAAATGTTTCTAACCATACAAATTCATTTGACTTGTAGGAAAGATCATGTACAATCACCTACAAGCAAACAAGGATGAGACTTATTCTGAAGAACAAGTGACGACAGTTCAAGATGAAGAATAATGTGACGAATGCAGTGAAATCATTAATGCAAATTATTCCAGCTATGAAGAAGTAGCCAAGAAGATAGGGAAGACCAGTTCAAGAAGAATGATGTCTAGGATGCAGTATCGAGACCTGAAGGGAAGTTCATAGTTCCATCATGTAGTATATGGAAACATCTCGGAATACAAGGAAAGATTCGTAGCATGAGGCTTCTCACAAAAATAAGGCATAAACTATGAAGAGGCATTTACAGCCATTGGAAGTTAAGACACATGACAGGAAGACTCATGTGTGCAAATGAAATAAGGCCTTGTACGAGCTCAGAAGGCACCCATGGGATAACACATATATGAGGAGCTTGAAGATCACCTAGAGTGATGAAGATATTAACCTTTGCTACAAGGTTGAAGATGAAATCTGTAATGTCCCCAACCCTCCGACTGATGAAGAGGATGCTACTAAACACAAAAACATCCAGGAATCTAGCCCCATGAACATGTACATACGCATAATATCTGAAGTAAATGATTAAAAAATCAAAAGTACTAAGATGCATAATCATACATATATTTAGTAGAAGCAAAACAACATTCCTTCATATACATATTCATCATAAATCATTAACAGTAGCATAACTACAAAATTAAAATAGACAATAATACTTATCTTATAAGAACTGCCCCGCAAGCAGCTACATCGCTGCAACGTTCCATCCAACCATAGGCCCACGTGCTCTTTAATATCTTAGTAAAGCTGCCATCCCTGAGCTGGGAATGATTCCCCAAGGAATAAGGAACTAATAGGCTTACACATAGCCAAGGATACACAAAACATCAGGAATACACAGTTCAGCCAAGCCAACTCAGTTGGGTTTATTAGGCGAACATCAGATTAGCCAAGCCAACACAATTGGGTTTATCAAGCCATCCAGGAGCTGGGAAAGTGTTGTAATCTCACAGATCACATAAGTTTACCAATAATACATACTAAAACATACATAAATATAAAGCAGAGACAAGAGACAAGAACAGGTAAGATAAACAGATTATATTATTCCAATGAGTTCATACAAGGTAGAGAACTGAACTGAGTTCTCGTTTGGCTCAACAGCCTAATATATAAAATAAATACCTGTCGGTTCGGTGAACTGATAGGTAGTTATTTTGTAACTGTTTTTAAATTGTACATATTAGGCTATTGAGCCAAACGAGAACTCAGTTCAATTCTCTGCCTTGTATGAACTCATTGGAATAATATAATCTGTTTATCTTACCTGTTCTTGTCTCTTGTATCTGCTTTATATTTATGTATGTTTTAGTATGTATTATTGGTAACCTTATGTGATCTATGAGATTACAACATTGGTTCTGTTGCCAGTAGTACATGACTGAAATATATGCTCACATATGATACCAAAGCAGGAGATTAAGGACTAGTGGGAACGTAAAATTGCCAACTATTTGCAAAATTACGCATGAAGGAACAAATTAACAGTTGCTGAGGCAAAAGAAATATTTTTCACAGAGACACATGAAAAGTTTGTCAAATCAGTGCCCCAACTCTTGAAGCAACTTCTGGATGAGAAAGCCGGATGCAACTAAAGAAAAACAGTTGCTGGAAAAACTGATCCGAGGAGGCCAAACAAATTTGTCAAAGTGGTTTGAGAAAATCGCCGACGACTTTTGTGAGGAACAAGCAGTCGAAGACAAAACCTCAGTGGAAACTGTCAAAGAGAAATTTTACAAAGATTTCACCGAACAATTTTTGTGTTCCCTACTGACCTTGCTATTCAAATTTTTGAACGAGAAGGGAGCAGGACACATTGTTGAACCTCGTCCATCGCTGTTCGAACAACCATCAAACACTAACTAGGCGGAGAAGCAGAGGAAGTGGGATAAATTCATTACAGAAAGGGAGTGGGAATACTTCCTAAGCAAATAGACAGAAATATCTGGGCTTTCTAAAAGCGTCGGGTAGGCTATGGGGGGGTAGCTGGTCATGTGTCGAAAATAGAGTATAGTGGATCCTAGTCGACCCAGACCAGATAGTAAGCAACAGTAATGAGAAGTCGATCAAAGAGGACCGCAAGAGACTAGTATTGTCTGAAAGTATGTCAGACATCTAGAAGATCGAAAGGGATGAAAGATACCAGAGAAGGGAAGCAATATGTGAAAGAGCCTTAGAGTTGCACAGAGGACAAAACCCTAGGGAGAACGACAAGGAAGAGAATCTAACAGAGTCGGGTCATGACCAACATGAAGAAGGCATGGAGCAAGAAGCATCCCCTACGGAGGAAGAAGTGTGGATAGAGCAGCTAGAAGCTCTCCAACTAAGAGCTCCCAGTGAAGGAACAACCCTTTCCCCATTGAATCCATGTACTCGAATACAGACTATTGTCGAATATGACCTCCGACTACGAGCTGGTGACTTCAGTATATGGAACTGACTAGGTGATGAAACGTACACTGGTCGACACCTTATTATACGTCGGTCATTGGAAGGAAACTGGGTGACGTTTCAAGCGGCACCCTCCCTCTGAAGTATCCACTTGCTCTTACCGACACATGAAATAAAAGGTACCAACCTTGGAAAACGAACAAAAAACATCTGCAGCCTAAACTAAAAAGACAAAAATGATGTCGACCCACTTGTCGACCTGGAAATCGAAGGTTACCATGTCCGACAAGTAGTGCTCGACTTCGGGTCCCAAGTAAATATCATGACCCGAGATACATGGGAAAAGATGGGTAGACCTCGACTCTACGAGTCAGGCATTTATTTGAAACTCACTGACCAAGGCCTCATTGAACCCATTGGGGTCTGGAAATATGTCGACATGACCATCAAAGGAATCTCAACTAAGGTTGATTTTGAAATTATTGACCCAAAAGAAGGATCTAGCTCCTTCCCAGCACTAGTCGGTCGACCTTGGGGACGGAAGATGAAAGCATCCATCTCCTTAGACAAGGAATGAATCAAGTTAAAAGGAAAGGGTCAAAAGGTCATTGTACCCATTCATCCATCCCAAGGAGAGCCTTGGACTGAACCAATTGATGAGGAAGTCGATGTCAGACAACTTTACCAGATTCACAACAATATAGACTATACAGAACCAAACATCTATGGAGAACTTAACTTAGGTAACCAAGACTCAATTGGTTATAACTCAGATACTGAACTGTATGACTGGGAGATGGAAAATTACGAAACACAAGCAAGAGGGTGCTGGACTATACAAAAAGTATAGAAAAAACCCACCCGACAGTGCTTCATAGTATCAATTATCCCCAAAATATTTGAAAAGAAAGTCAGGGAAAGCCCTACCTTACAACCAACCAACTTAAACACTACACAACTACCCGGGTATAAGGAGAGGGAATCCCCAGTCATGCATGTCGAACAGGTATCTAAAAATATTGGAGAACATGGTCGACTCCAAAGCTTAGTTGGAACATTTACAGGTCAAGCAGCTAGATGGTGGGACACCCATCAGACCAAACTACAGACCTGGACAACTGCTTCGACTTACTTTGTCGAGAGGTTTGGTGGAAAGAAGTTAACCCAGCAAGCCCAAATCCCTATCTTTACCCAAGGTCAAAAACCAGAAGAACATATCAAGACTTGTGAAACAGAGTGGAGAAGACTTGGATACAAAGATGAGCGAGCTTGGCCACATTTGTTCCCTTCAACCCTAGCCAACTTACCCAATAAATGGTATAAGATGGAGGAAGGTAGAGGTGAAACCTTCTTCTGGCATGAATTAATGGAAATTTTTATTAAAGACTTCAACTTCACACCTCAACAAGAAAACTTCACTAAAACAACACAGCAAATCAAACAGTTTCCCCAACTGACTGAAAAACAACCCTACCCAGACCACCGACAGATTAAGGGCTGTACCAATATACAAACTAAGTCAAAACCACAGTCGACCCATTTAAACTTAGAAAATGAACACACAGAAGGAAAGAGCTTCAGATGGAACTCCGACCACATTGAAACAACCAAACCTATCCACTCAATCTTGAAAGTCGAGACCACCAACAAACCAGATCTTGATAGAATAACTGTAGCCAATTTCCCTGCCACATTCTCACAGTTCAAAGAAGGGAGTCAGCTGATTAATGAAGCTAAAGCACCCGAGTGGCTAGATGCCAAAGTGAAAACTAAAGAGATCGACATTTCAAACGACGATTGACCAAAGATAGCCAAGATTGGTGACTACTGGAATGACCAACAGACCACCGAAATAGTGAACTTACTTAGAGAATTCCAATATGTCTTTGCCAGGGACTATAAAGACTTAAAAGTCTTAGTACAATAAATGGGAGAAATGAAAATTGATACCAAACCTGATGTTCGACCTGTCAAGAAAAGACCTTATAAACTAGCTCACAAGTACAAGGAGATAGTTAAAAAGGAAATCGATAACTTGTTGGCAGCCAGGATCATTTACCCTATCAACCAGTCAGAATGGGCAATCCCCATGGTCGTACAGCCCAAGAAACATGACCTGACAAGGTTAAGAATTTTTGTCGACTTTAGGGAGATCAATAAAGTAACACTGACAGATCCATTCCCAACCCCTTATACTGATGAAATCTTGAATGAAGTTGCAGGCCATGAATGCTACTCATTTACAGATGGATTCTCAGGCTATAATTAAGTACCCATAGAAAAAAAGATAAAAAGAAGACAACATTTGTCTGTGAATTTGGCTCCTTTGCTTATAGAGTTATGCCTTTTGGTTTAAAGAATTCACCTGCAGTGTTTTCTCGAATTGTTGTCAAGACATTCCAAGAATACATATATAAGACCATGGAAGTATACTTCGACGACTGGACAATATACTCCACCTTAAAAGATCACTGCACATGGCTCCGACTTATGCTGGAGAGATGTCGATAGATTCAACTTTCCCTAAACATTAAGAAATGTATCTTTATGACTCCCATAGGCATACTCTTAGGGCATATTGTCTGTAAAGATGGTATCAAGGTCGACTTTGCAAAGATTAAAATTATTCTCGACTTGAAACCACCAGTAAACCCTAAACAAGTTTGGGTGTTACTTGGCCATACAGTCTATTATAGAAAATTCATAAGACAGTATTCAAATATGAACTACCCTATAGAAGAACTACTAAAGTAAGATCAAGAGTTTAAGTGGACAGAGGAATGTCAAATCTCCTCCAAAAATTGAAAAGGAAACTAGTCGAAGCGCCCATGCTAAAATTTCCAAACTGGTCGACCAAATTTCATGTGCATATTGATGCATTAGGAATAGCAATCGGAGAAATCCTCACTCAACCAAGGGATGACGGGATGGATTACCCTATAATTTACAGCAGTCAAAAATTGAATAAGGATGAAAGGAACTATTTGACCACTGAAAGGGAAGCCCTAGGTATGGTCTTTGCCCTCCAAAAGTATCGACATTACCTTTTAGCCAATCCCTTCACATTTTATACTGACCATCAAGCCTTGAAGTATCTTGTCAATAAACCACTTCACCATGGGAGAATTTGTCGTTGGTTACTTCTTTTTCAAGAATTTGAGTTTGAAGTCGTGGTTCGATCAGGAAAGCTAAATGTCAGGCCCGACCACCTATCCCGCATAGACACAGGGGAGGAACTGACCGGAGTCGACGATGACTTACCAGATGCACATTTATTTTGCATAGAAGAAGTACTGGAAGAACTAGAAGAAATAGCTTAGTTCTTAGAAACTGGCCAGGAACCAGAAGGTCTGAACACCAAGTGAAAACAAATCTTAGCTATGAAGGTTGCACCCTACAGCCTCATCAACGGATTTTTATATAAAATGGGATTAGACAAAATTCTCAGAAGGTGTGTACTCGAACACGAGCGAGACCAAATCATGCATGAAGCACACTATGGACCTGCAGGAGGACATTTCCAAGAAGAAACAACTGCAAAGAAAATCCAACAGTCAGGATTATGGTGGCCGACACTCCATAGAGATTGTAAAAGTTTTGTCAGTCGATGTGACAGATGTCAACAACTTGGTCGACCCCTATCGAGCACATAAATGCCCCTGATATCAGTAAACCCTAGTCTCACATTCTAAATCTTGGCTATAGACTTCATAGGACCATTTCCTATTCCAACCAAAAGGTTAGGTGCAATATATATTATCACTGCAGTAGAATATGTCACTAAATGGGCAGAAGCTGAACCCGTCGATACATGTTCGAGTGAGGTAGCCACTAAGTTTATCTACGAAAACATCATCACTATATTCGGATGCACACTAACATTGATCAGTGACCAAGGAAGACACTTTATCAACAAAACTATCAAACACTTGACCGACCAATTCCACATCGACCACCGACGAAGTACAGCATATCATCCTCAATCAAATGGTGTGATTGAAGATTTCAATAAAACATTAACAAAAGGGTTAACCAAAATATGCAGTACCGACAAGGATGACTGGGACGAGAAAATCCCTGCAGTATTATGGGCATACCGGACAGCCTATAAACGGTCGACCGACCAAACCCCCTTTCGACTAGTGTACGGATAAGAAGTAGTCATCCCCCTACATTTCTAACAACAGACACCTATTATTACACAACTACTACATGTTGATGTCGAACATGCAAGAAAGGACCGACTATTTCAGCTCAGCAAACTGGAAGAACACAGACTCATGGCTATACAACACCAAGAAATTCACAAGCAACAACAGAAAGCATGACATGACCGCAACATCAAAAACAAAAACCTGTCGGTCGGTGACCTTGCCTTACTTTATAATAGTCGAGTCAAAGGAAAACCCAAGAAACTCCACATAGAATGGATGGGCCCTTACGTTTTCAAAGAGATACACCCCAATGGTTCAGTTCAACTAAAAAAATTGCAGGGCCTAGTATTTTGGAAGCTCGTTAATGGAGCCTGGCTCAAACGTTACAAAAAAAAAAAAACCCGACCGTAACCAGCAACCAAAACCCATAAAAGGATAAAAAAAATCCCAAAAACAAAGTAATACACCCGACACAACAAACCATGNCTACTTCGACAAACACCATCATCATATTCGACAATCTTCATTGACTAGTCCGGTCGGCCATTTTCAGAACCAACACCAGCCGATGACCTCGAAAGTCCTATCATGCATTTATGACTTCGAGTGCCGAAAGCAATTCACCATTACTCCACACTCACGTATTCCAGCTGGAATGTCAAGTCCGCCATTAATACATTCATTCCCACACACAACCACACCGTCCCCTATAAATCATGGACTGTTGAAGGTTCACTCACCGCGCCCCTTACACACAGAGGATTCACTAACTTAGTCAACCAGAAGTCAAGAACCCTATAATAACCTTCACCAATCTGACACCATGGCCCCCAAACAGACCAGAGCAGCAACCAAGGAAAAAGAGCTACAGGCTGAGGATACACTCTTGATCTACAGATCAAAGAATATCAAAAACACCAAAGTCCAGGAGGGTCCATGGAAAAAAATCTGGGCCAAGATTCAAGAATGGGATTTCGTCAACAAGAAGATGACCCAAGTGGTCAAAAAAGTCCGACAGAGCACCATCTTTAACTATGCCAGTGCACCCCTGATGGCAAGCTTTGGTGGGACAAAAGAAGCTGTCGTAAAATTCATCATCAATCGATACCACAATGGTCAGTTCTATTTCAACCAGCTGATCAACATTACCGGTGATGTCATCTCCAAACTCACTGGCCTATCTAACCAAGGGAACCCTATACCAATTGGAATCATGGAAGGGTTGGTCCAAGAACTTACGGGATCGCCATCTAGGAAAAATTCCAAAGGGTTGATGATCAGGCAGATTGCAACTCGAACACCATAGATTGTGGCTAAAATAATCACAATCACACTTACATTGGCCGGTCGAAGCAGCAACCTCAAATTGGAAATGTTGGAGGCCGTCAACACAATTGCAACCGACGATCGAATCTACAAATGGGGAGATTATGTCAATGACATGATCAAAACCATCTGCAAACGATGCCAAGAGACGGGAGGAATCATCAAGTCCCCCTCCCTCATCCTCTGGATCATTATGTATCACATCTATCTAGAAGGAAGTCCAATCTTCCGAGAATCGAAAAAGTTCGACATGAACCAGTTTAAACCCTTCTCCCAGAAAGGAACTCCGCATGAGCTAGGATAGGGGAAAGTGTTCTTGGAAAACTAGTTCCAACAGTTGAAGGTTTGCACGACTAGATGGAGGGTGCCTCAGAACATCCAATGCAATCTCCCAGTGAACTCCCACATACAGTTGGAGCTCGACCATACGTCGGTCTGGTATATGCAGGGCGAGAACCCCAAGGCCAATTCCCTCAATTACTACCCGACGGTCGATCAAATCTTCCGGGAATTAACCCGACAGGTGAAGACAAAAATACCAGTACCCGAGGTAGCAAAGTAGGTCAATTTTTCAATCACAGAGCCACTCACCGACTAGGAGAAAGAGGAAGACTATGAGATCAACCTCTACATAAGTAAATTTGTGTCGGAGGATACCCCGGTCGAGCCCACTGGTCGGGTACATATAACTATCAAGCCTTTGACCGCACAGTGAGACGACCCACAGCCGACGGAACCACAACCACAACCACAGCAGCAAGCAACCCCGCTAGCTCTAGCAAGTGTCGCACCAACTCAAGTACCGACGGGTGAAGTCAAGCCCGATAACCCTGAGTATACTTTATCATAAGGCATCATCAAGAAATTGGCCACCGAGATAGCCGCCGCCAGAAAGAAAATCAAATCCCAAAAAGTACAACAAGGCAAAGGTAAGCGCAAACTTATCATTGTTGAGTCATCTGACGATGAAGAAGAGCTAGTAGCTACAGCCCTTGACATAATAGAGGATGCAGCCACAAACAAAGTACCAGTGGAGACTAATTTCCAACGGTATATTGAAGCAGGAGCCCCTGAAGGTCGACCAAAGAAGGCCAAAACAACTACGATGCCGGAAGACGTCATCGATCTTGTGTCGACCCCTTCACCTCCATCACCGACACTAGTATTCGAGGAACAAGCACCGACACAACAATCGGTTAGCCCCCTCGACTTATACAAAAGAGAAATACCAGAGTCGATGAAAGAAAAGTTCGACAAGGACACCGAGCTCAAAGCTTTCTTCGAGATGCTGCCTGAGCTGTTTCAGTCGGCTCAGAAAATTCACACAAAGACTCCTCTCTATACAGGCAATAGAAACCACCCCATGGTCTTTGGACACATGACTTCGACCTTCACACGACAAACTGAGGGCGACGTGATTGGACTAATGTAGTCTACCATGGAACCCATCGACCCCGAAACCCAGGACGACCCACCCACCACTACACCACCGGAGATAGACATAACTCCCAACATAAGTCCACAACGCACTTCTGACAAACCCATTACCCCCGACCATTCCCCCACTCCATCACCACCGCCACCAACATCCCCACTAGCCCCACCACCCCCAACATCCCCACACCCAGACATATCACAACCAAATCCACCCACCCAGCCGGAGGTGGTCATACCACCTCCCTAGATAGAAAACCCATCAACCTCTCTCCCGCAAACCACAGGCCCCCCCTCCACTGTTGCAGGTACCCAGGAGACTAAGCCAGACAAGCACAAGAATAAGAAAGAGCATCATGAGAAAAATTCCTGCCTACAGATCACCTTAAGGGATGCAAGCTCCTTGACTGACACAGAGGTCGGCCAACTCCTCAGAACCTTGGCCAAAGAAGCAAAGACAAGGGCTAATAGAAAAACAAAGGAACTAACAAATAAAGATATAGAACAGGTCAAGTTTCTCGGCAAATGCAGGACATTAGCGCAGTCCGTCATACCAGGCCCTATCGAAGTCGACATAGATATACCATTGGAAATAGCATATCAGCTCTTCGAGAGCATGGTGTCGACCATCTAGGCACATCTCCAGGAAACTAAGGAAGAGCAGAAGGAAGAGACCGCCCGACTACTACTGGCACAACACACTGCTTTCTCAGAGGCATACAAAGTGCTACAAGACCATATGGAGGAATCGGTCATCATCAAAGAAGTCTTGAGGGACTAGCCTACTCACTATGGGTAGGTCTATCAGTAAACATGCCAGACGCGTCAAGGCATTCAAGCTTTGGAGAGCAGGAAGATGACAGCGGCAGCACTTAGGTAGACAATAGAAGAACAGATAGTGTTGGAAACCAACAAATTGCAGAAGCTGGAACGGGAAGGACATCAGTGGGTACAACAAGCTCTTCCCAATATAGAGAAATTCGACATCATATTCCCACAGATGAAAAGACTCATCGACATAGCAGAAGAGTAGAACCAGTTCCTGGGCCCCAACATGGAGAAGATCGCGGAAGTCCCCCTATCAGAGAAGATGTCAGTCTTGTCAAGCTTAGCTACATTAACTATCAACATCCAGAAAGCTTTGCAGAGTTGGACAGATTTTCAGCATCATCTTGTCATCACAGCTCCGACCATTGTTGAGATCTGCGTCTAGAAACGACCGACTATCCGTCTGCACAGTCCACCACAATAGCATTTTTGCAAGGTCCGACAAACACATTTTTTGTACCTCCCTGTTTCTTCGGGATGAAGAAACATTTTGTCCGTGGGGGAGATGTAGAAGGAGCAAGTTGATAAGTTGAATTGAATGAAGACCGACTTAGTTGATCAACTGACTAAGTCGATGAGCCGACTTAGTCGATGAGCCGACTAAGTCGGTCGCCCGACTAAACTAGAAGATTAGGTCGGCTAACTAAAAGTCATGTCAGTTCACCGAACCGACAGGTAGTTATTTTGTAACTATTTGTAAATTGTATATATTAGGCTGTTGAGCCAAATGAGAACTCAGTTCAGTTCTCTGCCTTGTATGAACTCATTGGAATAATATAATCTATTTATCTTACCTGTTCTTGTCTCTTGTCTCTGCTTTATATTTATGTATGTTTTAGTATGTATTATTGGTAACCTTATGTGATCTGTGAGATTACAATAAAAAGGAAAAATGCTAAGTTGGTGAGCTCATTGAAGATCTAAGGACACCTACACCAGAACTAGCCTGCCTTCTAGAACACCCACACACACACCCAACACAAGGAAACTAGTCATTTCTCTGCAACGCAGTCCCTCATGCCCTAACCTCCCTTCCAGTGCTATTTAGGGGTTGTGGAGAAGAAATCCAGCCCTCTAGCTCTGTCTGTGTGGTTCCCAAACACACAAGATTTTTCAATCAAATCAGGCCCTCATCACCACTCCATTACTGTTCAAAAACCAACCACTGCATGCATGCAACAAAACCAACAATTTCAGCTTTGGCAGGGGAAACAAAAACTGAATAGTTCTTGGCCCTATCGTTGCCAAACGATTCAACAATGGTAACCTGTAGCAGATACCACTTTAAAAAAAAAGGAATCACAGTCAACAAGATGTGGATGATACCACAGCTAGCGATCAGTGAGTAAAATCATAGCACATGATCCACAGATGAAGGACGAGACAATACATAGTCCAATAATGCGAAAAGAACATTGATGCTCTACACAGGCTGGAGGAAGAACATACCCACAGAACAACAATCAGTGAGAAAAAGGGGGAACAACCCCTAATCAATGAATTGCGGCCCCCTTTTAACTCCGCTCAGCATGAGGGAAAAATGAACAGACTCACGATTCGGATAGTGGACAGACCAACCACAACCCAAAAGGCACGTCGTGGAGAGAGAGCAGGCATGGGCATAGTAGTGGTTTTCCTGCTAGCCAACTGTTGCCCCAACTAACAACAGATTAACTAAGGTGGTGGTTGGATGAGACAAAGGAAGGTGAGCAAAAGAGTAATGACACATGGATTTTCCCCCCATGGATCAAGGTTCAACATTCCCCCTCCTTATCCTTAGGAACTCATGCCCCTTCTCAATTTGGTTGTAGTGAACATAGCTGGTTGGGTTCTGTTAATTAAAATGCACATTTACAAGATTCCATAATTTAATACGTGTCATATATCCTGATATACCATTGGTGACAATTCCAATCTGAAACATAACATAACCAAATCGATGGTGGGGCCTTTTCCTTTAGCTCCTCACCATGATTATTTAAAATATATGTATCATGTATATTTGATGCATTGGGGTCGAAACCAGGGTGTTACATTCCCCTCCCCCTTTAATAGCACTTTCCTCAGTGCTTTACAAAATTTGAACAAATATGCTACACTCGTATCGCCTCAGTGTTCCACAAAATTGAACAAAAATGGATGTGCCAATTGCATGGCATCCTCCAACTTCCCTATATCCTCTCCAGGTCTGTAGTGCTCCCATTACACCTTTACCTGCCCTATGGCTCAGATTTGGAGCATTGTGACCTTCCTGTCGAGGATGCACATTGCCTCGATTTGGATCTCTCCCTCAAGTTCCACCTGAATCACATCCCAATTTATCACATGGTTAGGATCATGTACATATTTCTTAAGCAAATAAACATGAAAAACATTATGAGCTCTAGTACTAGCAGGAAATGCAAGTCTATATGCAACAGGCCCTATTCTTTCAAGAACTTCAAACGGCCCACAATATCTAGGTGACAACTTGGCACAACTTCCAAGCTTCAAGGAACTCTTCTTTGCTTTCACTCTTAGGTAAACATGATCCCCAACACTGAACTCTCTATTCATCCTACGCTTATCTGCATATCTTTTCTATCTGTCTTGTGCTGCTTTCAGATTTTGTCTGATCTTTACAACCTCTTGCTCCATTTCCTTGAGCAATTCTGGTCCAAGCACAACCCTATTCACTGGGTTATCCCAAGTCACTGGTGTCCTACACCTTCTTCCATGTAAAGCTTCATACGAACTCATCCCCAAGGATGCCTGTTGTCCATTGTTATAAGAAAACTCTACCAAGTGTAAGTAATCTTCCCACTTGGTTGATTTGTCCATCACGTACATGCGAAGCATATCTTCAAGCACCTGATTAAATCTCTTTGTCTTCCCATCTATCTGAGGATGGTATGCATTGCTGAAGTTTATCTTTGTATCCAAGTCCACAAACAATCCCTTCCAAAAATTGGAAGTGAACTTGACATCTCTGTCAGAGACTATTTCCTTCGGCAATCCATGCAATTTGAAAATCTCCTTCATAAAGATCTTTGCAATGTCATCGGTCTTGTGCATAGACTTTATAGGTATAAAATGTGTTTCTTTTGTCAACTTGTCTACCACAACCATGATGGAATCATGTTGTCTCCAAGTCATCGGAAATCCCATAGTAAAATCCATGGAAATAAATTCCTATTTCCATTCCGGAACTAGCAAAGGATGCAACAAGCCTGCTGGATGTTGATGCTCAACCTTTACTTGTTGACATTTCATGCACCTTGAAATGTATTCAGCCATGTCCTTTTTCATTCCTGGCCAAAAGCACTGCTTTCTAGCTCTAGCAATTGTCTTCTGGTATCCTGGGTGACCAAAATATAGAGCTTGATGGATTTCATCCATAAAAACTCTCCTCAAATATGCTACATTCGGAATATAAATTATTCCTTTATAAGTAAGAAGTCCATCTTCTTCCAATTTATATCCCTCATAGCTCTTCTCAAGACTTTGTTGCTGCAATTTGTCTTTTACCTGCTCATACAATTCATCTCCAGCAACATGATTAACAATCTGCTGCCTCAAATCTGATTGGAAAACACTAAGGGATGCCACATGCATTTCCTGTACCTTCCTACTGAGTGCATCAACTACCTTATTATCCTTTCCTTTTATGTGCTTGATTTTGAAATCAAACTCACATAAAAATTCCAGCCATCTCGCTTGCCTAGCATTCAAAGTAGGCTGATCAAACAAATACTTTAGACCACAATGGTCTGTCCTGAGCTCAAATCTTCTACCCATCAAGTAATGTCTCCACATCTTGAGAGCATGCACTATGGCTGCAAGCTCTAGGTCATGAGTGGCATAGTTCCTCTCATGTTCTTTCAGCTTCCTTGACTCATAACATATCATGTGGTTTTCCTACATAAGGACTCCTCCAAGCCCTTATCCGCATGCATCGGTACACACTACAAAATATTTCTCTGGATCTGCAACCTTCAATACTGGTGCACTGGTGAGAATATTCTTCAACTGCTGGAAGATTTCTTCACACTTTGAATTCCATTCGAACTTTATCCCCTTCTTTTGCAAAGAAGTGATGGCATGTGCAACCTTGGAGAATCCCTCAATGAATCTCCTATAGTATCCTACAAGTCCCATAAAAGATATTACATCCGTCACATTTCTTGGAGTAAGCTAGTTCATAATGGCTTCAATCTTCTCAGTGTCGGCTGATATACCCTCTTCTGAGATAATGTGACCCAAATACTGAATTCTATCTCTGTAGAAGTCACACTTGCTTAGTTTCACATACAGCTGATGTTCCTTGAGCAATTGCAATGTCCATCTCAAATTCTCTTCATGTTCTTCCTCATTCTTGGAATAAACAAGAATGTCATCAAGGAAAACAAGAACAAACTTGTCCAAATACTGGCTGAAGACACTGTTCATAAGGAACATAAATGTAGCTGGTGCGTTTGTGAGAGCAAATGGTACCACTACAAATTCATAATGTCCATACCTTGTCCTAAAGGCTGTCTTATGAATGTCTTCATCCTTGATTATCACCTAATGGTAACCAAATCTCAATTCAATCTTGGAAAATACCTTTTCTCCTCTCATTTGATCAAAGAGGTCATCAATCCTAGGAAAACGATATTTATTCTTCACAGTAACTTTGTTCAACTATCTGTAATCAATACATAATCTGAGTGTACCATCTTTCTTCTTTACAAACAAAACCGGTGCTCCTCAAGGAGACACACTCGGATGGATATACTTATTTTCCAACAACTCTTGCAGTTGCATCTTCAACTCTAGCATCTCTGGTGTACTCATCCTGTAGGGTGTCTTAGACACTGGTGCTGCTCCTGGCACAAGTTCAATGGTGAAATCAATGTCCCACTTTGGAGGAAGTCCTGGAATCTCTTCAGGGAGCACATCCTTGAATTCTTGTAACACCTGATAGTCATCCAACCTAGGAGTTTCATCTCCTGTTGGTTCTAGAATATGAGCTGCATACAACTGGAAACCTTTCCTACAAAAATTCTTCAACTGCATTGTTGAAACCTGTCTTACTGAAATTACCTTTGGAATACCCTTCACAACTACTGGGTTTCTTTCTTCTTCCGTGCATTCAAAAGTCTTGTTATAACAATCAAGCTTTACTCTGTGAGCTTCTAACCAATCCATTCCAATGAGAACATCATAGGAACTAAGAAGTAGAACATTCAAATCTACACAAGTGATCAATCCATTCATAATCAATGGACATTTCTCCACTACTTCACTGACCTTTCTCTTAGTTCCAGTGGCTAGTTGAACTAGCCAATATTTTCTATGCTTTACCTTCTTAAAAGCACAAATATCCACTACTCTAGGAGTAATGTAACTGTGAGTAGAACCATGGTCAATCAAAATAGAAATAGATTGTTCAACAATCTTACTTGCAACTTCAACCACAGTTGACTGGTGATCTGCCTGGCAGTCCTCCAGTGCTGCATAAATTCTAGGGGCTGCCCTTGCTACTTGACCCACTGTTTCTACTTCCTGAATGTTATAAGCTGGCCTTGCACTTTCATTCTCAAGTGGACAATATCTGCGCAAGTGGGGTCCTTCACATTTCCAACATTTTAGTGGACCTTTGTTCTATGGTGGATCTTTAGGCTTTCCACATGTCACTCCAATTGGATTACTCGCAGCTTGGGATGGCTACTTCTATTGATTCCTAAATCTAGAAGGTTTGAAACCTTTCTTTATTTGATCAAACTTTTCATTTTTCTTGTCCTTCCATGACTTATGGTAATCAAGTTTACCTTTTCTTTTCTCATAGAAATACTTAGCCTTCCTTATTGCTTCTTTAAGAGTTCAAGGTTTATAAAACTCAATTCTGTCCCTATAAGCTTGAGTCAATCCACTCAGAAACTAATGGACCTTCACTTTTTCATCTCTGATGTACTGGACATACCTCAACAATTCCAAAAACTTATTTGCATATTCATCTATGGTCTGTTGTCCCAATATCAGCTCATGGAACTCCTTAATTTTGTCATCATAATACCTGTCGGAGAGGTATTTCTGCCTGAAATACTTCTTGAACTGCTTCCACTTCAGTTTCCTTTCACTGATCTTCTTTACTTGCTTGAAGTGTTCCCACCAAATGGATGCTCTTCCATTCAGATTGACTATGGTAACTCTTACCTTCATGTTTCCTGAATAATCCTGCACTTGAAAGTACTTCTTTATCCCAAGAAGCCAAGCTTCAACCTCTTGTCCAATATTTATCTCACCATCAAATGTAGGAGACTTAGCTTTCTTAAGTTCATCCCGAGAGCGATCCCTATGGTGTCTTCTTCTTTTCCTTTTATGAGAAGATGAACTTGTATCTCCATTGGATTCTTTAGAGTCAAATTATCCACTAGAAGTCCTTCTCCTCCTCCTAGTGCTACTCTTACTGCCTTATGGCCTTGATGTACCTCGTCCAGAATCTATCTTCTTCTGCAAGTTTGTCAAACTCTGCAACCTGGAAACATTCAAATGATGCTACTCTTCTTGGGATTTAATCAAGCTTCTCATGGTGGCTACAACCTCGAACGGTGTCTCTTGGAATCTCCTTCCATTAGAATCTATGTCATCACTTCCATTACAGACATTTTATCCCATGGCATCTCCTGCATTCTCATAAGAATCTCGAGCATCATATCCATCATGGGTTCTCATAACTGAACCACGTCTTGCTTTACCACACTGTTCTTCCTGGAATATTTCTCTTGGAGGTGTCTATAATTCTGCAAATGTGTTAGTAGCAAACAGTTAGATGCATATCATTAATATAAATTAAAAACTACTTACCTTCCTCTTCTGGAAATTTATAAAACAATAATTTTGTTAAAACACAATAATTTTCTCTATCTCTTGTTCAACTTTGTAATCTACTGACAGTTTGCTGAAATTTGCTGAAATAGTTGGAATTTGCTGAGAAAATTCCATTTTAAAAAACCCAAAATTTACTTCTCCTCATCAGGTCTCTTCCCTACAAAATTTTCAGCGTTTTGGCAAGAAAATCGCCTAAACTTCCGATCTGCATCAGTGATGTCAAGGACTATTTATCAAGTCCTTTCTTCATTAACCTTCCAGAATGTTGGTGGCTATAACATCTAATTCTCTCTGCTATATCGGCGGGTGATTTTTATAATTTCCTCTGCCGTGTCGGACCTTCAGTCCTCTAAGCTTCCAGACCGTTCATCGGGTCCCCTTCCCACTAGCCTTCCGGCATTTCGGTGGCCAGAACCCTTAGTTTTCTTCCACGGTGTCGAGTTCGTAATTGTATAATAGTTCGAAATTTATCAGCAAGGAACCCAACTAATCCGCTACTTCAGTGGTCGGCCATGCTGCTCATCGGGCGGTTAGTCCTCTCAGCTTCTGCAATGGCAGCCAACAAACCTTCAAGGGTTTTCATGGATCACAGCTTGTCGACGGTCGGAGCAACTAACCTTTGTGGCATCGGTGAGGTAGTTCCCTCAGTAGCCGCAACGATGGGTGGTACTCTCACTATGGTCTCCATAGACCTTATACCCCATCGACCGTCAGAAGGACTAACCACTACGCATCGGCAACCCGAGTGGCAATACATCTTTGATATGTTGGTGATCAGATCCTTTATTACATCAGATGGGTAGTCCCATAGGCGGCCACAATGGCGGTTCATCAACTTTGATCCTTTTTCGATCGGCGATCAGAGAAATATCCAGCTGTGGCATTGGACAGTTAGTCTTATAGACATCCACAACGGTGGTTTCACAACCCTTAATTTTTTTTCGATTGGTGTCCATTGGTGGTCTCATTAACTAACTTTCTCCGATCATCGATGATTTTGAACACTTAAAAAAATCTCGGTGAAAATTTTCCTTTTCTTCTTCCTGTGACACTCTATCGACTGTTTCATCAACTATTTCCCATCGACACTATGGCTCCTCCCTCAACTAATCATCAGTGATCCAATCAACTAATCATCGTCGATCACCAATGGTATTGTCAGAGCTTCATCAGACTAAGTTCCTCAATGAGCTGAGGGTCTAATACTTAGCATAATTTTTCCAAAAAATTTCTTTTTTTCTTGCTGCTTGTCAGCTCTTTCATCAGCTAAATTCTTTCGATGGCGACGACGTTTCAGCGGTTCCTTCATCTAATTTTCACCAATCTGCTCAACTAGTCTTCACCGATGTTGAAAGTCAATATCGGGTGTTTCTTCAACTAATTTGGGCCATCGTTTCGGTGGCCTTCAACTGATCTCCACCAAAACTGCGGCTCCTACATCCACTAAGTTTCGCTGACGGCCAACGGTTCCCATACTTAGAAATTTTTTCTGAAATTCCTTCTTTCCGCCGCTTCATCGGCTCAAATGTATTCTATTCTTTGTCGACGTATCAGTTCCTTCACTATCTATTCTCTGACATTGCGGCTATGTCATCAACTAATCGTCTGTGATCCAATCCTTTAATCATCGCCGATCACTGATAGTCTTATCATTTCAGTTTTTCGCCTCTCCGTATCAGCTGTCGGAACAACTATCTGTTGTAGCATCGATGGTTAGGGACTCTATCCATCAGAAGGATAGTCCACTATCTAGCCACAATGGAAGACACATGAACAACTAGGCTTTTCCAATGTTCATCGATGGTTCCATCATCTAATCATCGGCGATGCAATCAACTAACTTCTGCCAATTGCCAATGGTCGGACTTAGAAAAATTTTCAAAATTTTTCTCTTGTGTCTCTTCTCTGTCGGCATTTCAGAAATATCCTTGTCTATCTTTCACTGATCGTCGATGGTCCGCATTGGGTGGTATTCATACTACATGTTCCGGTGTGTTGGAAGAACTTCCCACTAAGTTTTTCGATGAGCCGACAATTTTGGCACTCAAAAAAATTTGTGAAAGTTTTCTGTCATAAATGTTTGATCTCTGCTAGGCAGAAGGAAACCTACCTCTGCTAGTTGATCTTTCATGGCCCATTCAGGCCCATGCTGCAACCAGTGCTCTGATACCACACTGTAACGTCCCCGACCCTCCGACCGGTGAAGAGGATGCTACTAAACACCAAAACATCTAGGCATCTAGCCCCATGAACATGTACATATGTATAATATCTGAAGCAAATGCTTAAAACATCAAAAGTACTAAGATGCATAATCATACATATATTCAGTAGAAGTAAAACAACACTCCTTCTTATACATATTCATCATAAATCATTAACAGTAACATAACTGCAGAAGTAAAATAGACAAGAATACTTATCTTATAAGAATTGTCCCGCAACCAGCTACATCGCTGCAACGTTCCACCCAACCATAGACCCATGTGCTCTTTAATCTCTCAGCAATGGTGCCACCCTTGAGTCGGGCATGATTCCCCAAGGAATAAGGAACTAGTAGGCTTACACATAGCCAAGGATACACAAAACATCAAGAATACACAGTTCAGCCAAGCCAACTCAGTTGGGTTTATCAAGTGAACATCAGTTTAGCCAAGCCAACAAAGTTGGGTTTATCAGGCCATCCAAGAACTGGGAAAGGATAAATGCTAAGCTGGTGAGCTCATTGAAGAGATAAGGACACCTACACCAGAACTAGCTTGACTTCTAGAACACCCACACACACACCCAAGATAAGGAAACCAGTCCTTTCTTTGCAACACAGTCCCTCAGGCCTTGACCTCCCTTCCAGTGCTATTCAGGAGTTGTGGAGAAGAAAGCCATCCCTCTAGCTTTGTCTATGTGGTTCCCAAACAAAATAGGTTTGTCAAGCAAATTAGGCTCTCATCACCACTGCATGCATGCAGCAAAACCAACAATTTCAGCTTTGGCAGGGGAAACAAAACTTGAATCGTTCTTGGCCCTATCATGGCCAAACGATTCAACAATGGTAACCTACAATAGATACCACTTTAAAAAAAAGGAATCACAGTCAACAAGATGTGGATGATACACAACTAGTGATCAGTGAGTAAAATCATAGCACACGATCCACAGATGAAGGACGAGACAATACACAGTCCAATAATGTGAAAGGAACATCGATGCTCTACACAGGCCGGAGGAAGAACATACCCATAGAACAACAATTAGTGAGGAAAAAGGGGAACGAACCCCAATCAATGAATTGCAACCCCCTTTTAACTCCGCTCAGCGTGAGGGAAAAAAAGAACAAACTCACGATCCAGATAGTGGACAGACCATCCATAACCCAAAGGGCACGTCGTGGAGAGAGAGAAGGCGTGGCCATAGTAGTAGTTTTCCTGCCAGCCAATAGCTGCCCCAACTAACAATAGAATAACTAAGGTAGTGTTTGGATGAGACAAAGGAAGGTGAGCAAAAGAGTGGTGACACATGGCTTTTCCCCCAATGGCTCAAGATTCAACATTCCCCCTCCTTATCCTTAGGAACTCATGTCCCATCTCAATTTGGTTGCAGTGAACATAGCTGGTTGGGTTCCGTTGATTCAAACGCACATTTACATGATGCCATAATTTAATACGTGCCGTATGTCCCGATATACCATCAGTGACAATTCCAATCCGAAACATAACATAACCAAATCGATGGTGGGGCCTTTGCTTTTAGCTCCTCACCATGTTTATTTACAATATATGTATCACATATATTTAATGCATCGAGGTCAAAACCGGGGTGTTACAAAATCCTATAGAGGATGACAAGCTCACAGATGGGTGCGAGAAGAATGCTTTCAAATATAGAAGATCTTGGTATCTAGTGACCCTAGATGGATACATAGAATATTAGTAGCAGAGGAATATACTTGTCAGTCCGGTACATAATGTTTCAATGCATAGAGTACGAAAGGTAGAGGTACAATGATGCTCCACTTCAGAGGGAGTGACTGCAGAAGATATTGATGTTCAACATGGCATGATAGGATGGACAAATTAGTGATGAATCTAGGATTTACTGAGAGTAAATTGGATTCCAACCTTTACTTCAAGGTTGAAGGTGGAATACTAGTGATGCTCTTGTTATATGTTGATGACTTGTTTCTGATAGAAAAGAGGAACTCATTAAAGTGCAAGAATGAGACTTACTGCTAAGCTTGAAATTAAGAACTTGGATATGATGCACTACTTTCTAGGCATGAAGGTGTGGCAGAATGTGGATTGAATCTCATTGGGACAAGGAAAGTATGTAGTAGAGATCCTGAAGAGGTTCAGGATGATGGATGTTGGATACATTTACCCACCATGCACACTTAATTTGGTTAATTTGGCCTTGTTAAACCACTATCCTAAGTTTTATTGACTTAATTGGCATCAGATGAGTACACTATGACATCAGCATGAGTGCACCCATCCCTACCTTTAGTCAAGGAGGCCAACTAAGCCTTCTCCTTCATTCGGGGAGGCTAACTGGGCTTCCTCCTTCAAACAAGGAGCACTTCAAGAGTGATTTGAGTGTCATAAATGCACCTAATTGCTAACTGATGGTTACAATCAGTTAAGCTAAGTGGTGAAGGTTCCTCCACTCATTATATTGATTATTTTTATTAATATTTATGAAATGGAGTCAACAGGGGCACCTATAACCACCTCTGATGGCCAGTTTGACTTCAGTTAACCTCATTGGGGTTCATTGGAGTTATTGATGCACTGCCACTTATTGGTTTGCATGTAGTGACATGTGTCTGAGCTAATTTTATTTAGACTCATTCACCCATTGCACTCTAACTTTAGTTAGGACTCAGTTGAGTTAATCAGGACTTGATCAGTTGGTTAACCAGTGTGTTTACTATGGATTACAGTCAGTTAAGCTACACCCATTCATTCAATTTGAATGAAATCCTTGGGAATTCAAATTGTCTTGGAATTCACGCACCTTTCATGATCATTGTATTGTATTATCCATTCTTTATTTATTATACAGAGCTGTGACTTCCATTGCAGCACCATTATGCCAATTTTATGCTTAATTGTCTTAATTATTTGCGAGACTATGTTTTTAGTCCCTAGATCACTCTGATGGATTAATATGGTATTAGATATCATGGAAAGATGAAGCTCAGATCTCTCAAAAATAAGGTTTTTGATATATCTTGCATGAAAAATTGAGCAAAAGCTCAAAATTCCAATATTGCACTAGATGCCAAGGCTTACCACTTAATACCCTAAGTTAAGGAATTGTTGATCAAGCTTTCTTGATAAAATATGTTGGGTGTGATGAAATCCTAAAATTTGTAGGTTGTTCGACCTTACAGTTCAACTTTTGTTGTGATTTGCAGGTTTTAACAGGTGAAAGCATTCGCTCTAGCAGTTTGAAATGGCTTCTTCCATAGAACTCTTGACTCCGTTCATTTTCCATTCATGGAAAGGAGATATGGAGATCCAACTATGTGCTAGAGGACTCTATCAGGTCACCATGGACACTGAATAAGATCCTACTTCTGTGAAGACAAAGCTAGATTCTTGAACAAGAAAGATGAAGCATTCAGATTCTTATGCCTCTCTATTTCCCAGGATATTCTTTTCCATCTCTCGGGATTGAATACTTTAAAGGAAATTTGGGACAAATTGGAAACTTTGTATGGAAAATAGGATGATTTGAGAGTATACCATCTTGAAAACAAGTTGATGTCTCTCCAACCTTCCAGTTTCGAGACCTTAAATGATTTTTTCAAAAAGTTCAAGCACGTTGTCTTATTGTTGAAGCAGTGTAAGGTGGAGAAGGAGGATGATCAGATCATCCTCGCCATTATCTCCAAACTTGGAGTTGATTATTTGGTGTTTATCTCTACATTCCATGTGGGGAATATCACAACCCCTGGATGGAATATGCCTTCTCTCAATGCCTTCATTGAGTCCCTAAGAAGTGAACATGATAAGCTTGTTCAGATGGGGATCATCAGATCCTCCCATGATCAAGCCGTCTATGTCTTGGGGCCCAAAGATATGAAGGGTAAAAGAAAGCAGCAGAAGAACCCAAAAACCAAATTCAAAGCTCCTAATCCTAAATTTGAAAACCAGCAACAAGAAGAGTGTTCCGGCTCGAAGAAGAACAAAAAAAAGGGCATCATGGGAAGGAAAAAGTCAAGTGTTCATACTTTGCAAAGGGATTCCACTCTGAACATGCCTGCATGAAAAAGAAACTTGATGAAGCTACTTCTCTTCTTGAGAAAAATCACATCAATCTTCAAGAAATCTTTCGGAGGAGAGATCAACAAGATCGGGAACCACAACATGAAAGAGGTCATGCTCTCATGGCAAGCACTTCGAAGTCCAAAGATCTCTTGATAGATTCTGGATATTCGAATCACATGATGGCTGAAAGAGACTCTTTCTCATCTTTGGAGACCAGAAAATCCATTCCCATCCACATGGGAGATGACTCCACAATCATATCCAAAGGACAAGGTACTGTAGATCTTGAGCATGGTTATTTTTCCATTGTTCTGTATGTACCATCTCTTGCATCAAACCTGCTAAGTTTTTATCAAATGACACATATGGGAGTTCCAAAGAGAGTCTCCTTTAGCCTAGATGATGTAGAGATCACAGAACTTTAATCCGGAAAACTTGTAGAAAAAGGCCTTGCAAATCATCATGCAAAATCCTACGAGTTCTCCCATTTTGTGGTGGATGCAAAGCCCACCGCATTGTTGAATCATGGAAATGAAGTTAGTAGACTGTGGTATGAGAGGTTCAGCCACCCAAAATTTAAATACTTGTAGCAATTATAGAATAATTCTATAATTGAAGGCCTCCTAGTCATCAAAGCTACCACCTGAATTTGCAAAGGCTGTGTTGTTGGAAAGCACCCTGAGCATAAGTTTGATCGGGGGAAGGCAAGCCAAGCATCATGCATGTTGGGACTGATACGTTATGATATTGGTGGTCCCATGCCTATCACATACATGGATGGATTAAGGTGCGTTTTTACTTTCATTGATGACTTTTCCAAATACACATGGGTCTTTTTTATCAAAAAGAAGTAAGAAGTCTTGTAAAAATTCAATGAATTGAAGGCCTTGATTAAGAATGCATCTGGAAAATAGATCAATATTTTGAGATATGATAATGGTGGGAAGTATGTCAGTAATTATTTACTGCATATATGTTCCCAAATTGGTATTGAGATCCAGCATTCAGTCCCCTACACTCCCCAGCAAAACGGTGTAGCGGAGAGGAAGAATTGGTCTCTTAAGGAGATGACCACCTGTATGTTGGAATCAAAGAAGCTGGATGAAAATTTGTGGGCTCAAGACATTCATGATGCAACATATATTCACAATAGAGTTCCACACTCATCCATGAAAGGGAAGACCCCTTTCGAAGCATATTTTAGACACAAGCCGGATGTGTCGAATCTGAGGGTGTTTGGGTCCACTGCATGGGCTTGAATTTCGCTTGATAAAAGGAGGGATTTGCAACTTCAAATCATAGAATGTATGTTTATTGGATATCCTAATGAATCTAAATGTTTCAAGCTACTGGATATAAAAAAAAAAAAACAGATCATCATTGAAAGGAGTGTCATGTTCGATGAGCCTCTTCAGGAGGTGGAACTAGTGAAGGAGAAAACTGTTGAATTTCCTTCCTATTCTACTAAATATTTGGATGATGTAATTGGGGGTGATGACCATGATTTGGATCCTATTATTTATGATATTAGTGTACAGCAAACATCAAATGCTGAATCATAACCTGAAGTACAAAATCGTCTCCCAACTTGGTCTCGACAGACACTCTCCTCCATGGGTGATAACATTGGAAATCTGGATGATCCAAGGAGAACCCGATATGATTTCCAAAAAGAAGGTATTGCAGTCTCTTGTTATAATTATTTGCTGTCTGAATATTGTTATTTTATGATAATTTTAGACCCTAAGTCTTACTACCATGCTCGGAAGGATCCGAGATGGCAAGTTGCCATGAATGAAGAGATGATTTCTCTTCAAAAAAACACTACTTGGGAGCTAGTTTCTCTCCCTCTAGGGAGGAAATTGGTTCAATGCAAGTGGGTGTTTCGGAATAAGGTTGATTTTGATTGTAGAACCTGAAAATATAAGGCAATTTTGGTAGAAAAGGGTTTCTCCCAGGTCCAAGGTGTGGACTACCATGAGACTTTTGCACCGGTTGCAAAAATGGACTCCATCCGCCTAGTTTTTGCAATTTCTGCATCTAAGCACTAGGAAGTGCATCATATGAATGTTAAGTCTTCCTTTATGAATGGATATATTTATGAGGAGATATACATGAAGCAGCGTGAGTGTTCATTTTTCAACATTTAAGCTAGCATTATATGGATCTTTAATTGAGAGAACAACAAGAGAACAATCAAACACAAGAGACAATGAACACAATATTTTTCCTCGGGGAAACCATAAATGGAGAAAACCCCACAAATTCCTTAGAGATAGAATCAACACAAAAGTTAAAACCCCAAAATAGTAATATGCACTCCCGACAGCAGTAACCTTCTTCTTCTCTAGCCCCAATGTCTTCTCCTTCCTCAACTATGAGCTACACTTGAGTGTGTGTGTGATGTGTGCTAAATAGAGAGTCCAACTCTCTATTTATACCAATCCTGACATGAATAAAACCCTACTAGGGCCAAAATATACTAGGAGAGTCTAATAACCCTAGTTCCTCGGAACTGCGGGGACTTTAACCCTTAGACAATCGGAGGGTTACCCACAATGACTTGACATGATTTGTTTACATTATTGATTCTTTCGATCAGAACATCAGGGCATGACATGACATGATAACATCCTAGAATAAAAATTGGGTTAGAATAGATAAGAAATACAAGTGAATACATTTCGAAGTTATAATTACATCAACACTCCCTCTTAACTAGGAAGGTATTCTCTCGACACAATTTTCATCACTGGTCTTCTTCTCTAGATCTTCTCGTCATCTGCATCTCCAAGTCATCTTGTCTTCAAGTCATATTTATATTCATTCCATATTCATCTAGATCTAGATCATCATCACTAGATCATACTCGATCTAAAACATCACTAGATCATACTCGATTTGGAACATCACTAGACCATACTCGATCTGGAACATATGGATCATACTCGATCTAGGACATCACTGGATCATACTCGATCTGGAACATCATCACTAGATCTAGATCATCACTCAATCTGGATCATCATCACCGAATCTAGATCATCACTGGATCTGGATCATCATCACTGGATCTGGATCGTCACTGGATCTGGATCATCATCACTGGATCATACTTGATCTAAAACATCACTGGATCATACTCGATCTGAAACATCACTGGATCATACTCGATCTGGAACATCTCTGGATCATACTCGATCTGGGACATCACTAGATCATACTCGATCTAGAACATCATCACTGGATCTGGATCATCACTCGATTTGGATCACCACTGCTGGATCTAGATCATCACTCGATCTGGATCTCTCGGAGTCATCATAACTGGATCTAGATGATAGCTCGATTTGGATCTCCTCTAGTCACCATAATATGTGCTATCTCATGATTCTTCTCATCACAAGAAGTTCTACAGAGCCAGCCTTCTTTCATGTTAGGTGTATGCCTAGCTCCTTGTAGGTCTTTGGTAGCCCTTACATCTAACCTACTCATCAGAATGGCCAGCACTCACATCTAATTTACTCGTGAGAAAGGTGGCATCCCTTTCATCTGACCTACTCATTAGAATGGCTAGCACTAAGATCTGAGCTACTCATCAGAAAGGCAGTAGCCCTTATATATGATCATATAGGACCTAATCCTATAGTCACATCAGAATGGCCAGCACTCACATCTGACCTACTTTTCAGAAAGGTGATAGCCCTTACATCTATGTAGGAGCTCATCCTACATCAAAATGGCCAGCACTCACATCTGACCTACTCGTCAGAATGCCAGTAGCCCTTACATATGACCTACTCGTCAAAATGGCCAGCACTCACATCTAACCTACTGATCAAAAAGGCAGTAGCCCTTATATCTGATCATATAGGACCTAATCCTACAGTCACATCAGAATTTCCAGCACTCACATTTGACCTACTTATCAGAAAGGCGGTAGCCATTACATCTGACCTTCTCATCAGAATTGCCAGAACTCACATCTGACATGGGAGGAACTTAATCCTTTAGCCATGATAGAATGGCTCAGCCCTTACATCTAACTTGCTCGTCAGAATGGATATGGATCTCAACACTCATATCTTACATGGAAGGAACCAATTCTCTCACCATGACAGAATGGCTCAGCCCTTACATCTGACCTGCTCGTCAGAATGGCTTCTGGACTCGTCACTTCCCCTTGGAAGGGGCCTCGATCTGGAGAACACCAAGCTTCTCCCTAAAGTGCTCGAACTTCACTTTGGCTAGTGGCTTCATCAACACATCAGCTATTTGATCGTCCATCGCAACATATTGGAGCTTCACTGCTCCCCTCTGCACGATATCCCTAATATAGTGATACTTGATCTTGTTATTCTTCAACTTGCCATGGAATGTTGGATTCTTTGACAACTTCATACAACTTTGGTTGTCACAATGTATACAAGTAGCATCCATTTGGAGATAAAATAAATTAGACAGTAGCTTCCTTAGCCATACTGCCTCACAACTAGCTGAACAGGATGCAACATACTCTACTTCAGCTGTACTCAGTGCCACATAGGATTGCTTCCTGCTAAACCAAGAGATCACACCTGATCCCATACTGAAGCAACACCCTGGAGTGCTCTTCCTATCGATGGCATTGCCTGCCCAATATGAATCACATAACCCTCTAGTTTAATCTTCTGATTCACATTGTACTTGAGCCCATAATCAACTGTACCCCTCAGGTACCTTAGAACATGCTTTGTAGCAATCAAGTGAACATTTCTCGGATCTTTCAAGAACTGGCTCAAGGTGTTCACAGCAAATCAAATTTCTAGTCTCATGTTCGTCAGGTACATCAAGGACCCAATCATCTGATGATACATCATAGCCTCAACCGAATTTGATGAAGCATCACTCAATAGATTTAGGTTCGATGCCATAAATGTGGCCATAGCCTTGCAGTCCATCATCCCAAAGCTCTTTAGGATCTCTACTGCATACTTCTCTTGTCCAAGAAAGATTCCATTCACACTCTGCCACACCTCCATACCTAGAAAATAATGCATCATTCCCAATTCCTTCATCTTGAAATCGACAACAAGATTTCTCTTCATATCAGTAATCAACCCATCCATACCTGTCACAAATAGATAATCTACATACAGTAGAAGCATCACTGGGTTTCCATGTTCATCCTTTTAGTAAAGGTTGGAATCTGCTTTACTTTTGGTAAAGCCCAAACTAGATAGAAAGCTATCAATTCTTCTGTACCATGTCCTGGGTGCCTATTTCAAACTGTACAGGGATTTCTTCAATATGCACACATGAGACTCCTTGTCATGTGTCTCAAAACCGAGTGGTTGTCCTACGTACACTTCCTCTTCCACTACACCATTCAAGAAAGCAGTCTTGACATCCATCTAGTATATCTTCCATTTCATCACTGCAGCCAAAGTAGGTACTGATCTGATGGAAGTGTATCTGGCTACAGGTGCAAACGTTTCTTCATAATCTATTCCTTCTTTCTGAGAGAAACCCCGAGCCACAAATCTTGCCTTATATTTTTCTATGCTACTGTCTCCAGCATGTTTGATCTTGTAGATCCATTTGGAAGTTACAATTGACTTCCATTTTGGTCTTGGGACAACATCCCAAACATCATTCTTCATGATTGATTGGTATTATTCGATCATAGCATCCTTCCATTCTTTCTGTTCTACTGCTTCTTCATAACTAGAAGGTTCTTTATCAATGAAATCACGTAGTAATCTTACATACCTAGAGCAGGATCTGGTCCTCTTTCTTTCTCTGTGATTCTCTTCTAGAGCCCCATATATTTCCACACCTTGGATAAGTTCTCATACCCAAGCAGGTTTCCTTTTATGAGGATTCTTCTCTAGAGGTGGATATACAGGTCTTTGTGGTTCTTCAAATTCTTTATCTTCTTCTTGAGCTTCTTCATTCATGGTTGTATCATGAATTCTTGGTGCTTCTGTTTCTTCGGATTCTTCAGTAGGTTTCTTTCTGGATTTGTTGTAAGCTGTATCTTCATCAAATGTCACATCCTTGCTAATGTCGATCTTCTTGAATCCTAGGAAATATATTCTGTAAGCCTTTGAGCTTTCAGAGTATCCCACAAATATACCCTTCTTTCCCGAAGGATCTAATTTAGTCCTCTTCTCTTTTGGAATGTGTATGTACATAGGACAGCCAAATATTTTGAGATGGCTGACTTCTGGTTTCTTACTAGAGAAGACTTCTTCAGGAGTCTTGTTCTCGATTACTCTATGTGGAGTACGGTTCTGTACATACACCGCTGTTCTAGATGCTTCCGCCCAAAGATTCATGGGAAGGTCTTGATCATGAAGCATTGATTTTATAGCTTCCATGATAGTTCTATTCTTTCATTCCACAATCCCATTCTGTTGTGGATTATAAGGAGTAGAAAACTCCCTCTTAATCCCTAATTCTTTGCATAACTCTTTGAACTCATTTGAAGTGAATTCTCTGCCACTATCTGATCGAAAGGTCTTGATCTTCTTTTCAGTGTGGTTCTCGACCAAGGCTTTGAATTCCTTGAACTTGTTGAATACTTCGTATTTGTTCTTCATGAAATAAACCCATGTATTCCTAGAAAAATCATCAATAAAAGAAACATAATATGCATACTTGCTTAGTGAGTTTGATGACATAGGACTGCATACATCGGAGTGGATGATTTCCAAGATTCCTTTTGCTTTTCTTTCACTTCTTGGAAATGTATTCTTTATATTCTTTCCTTTCACACATCCTTTGCAGACCCCATCATATTTTGCTTGGATTTCTGGAAGACCTTCAACAGCTTTTCTTGCAATAGGTAGTGCTCTGTAATGCACATGTGCAATCCTTCTATGCCAAAGTTCACTTGGCTCTACTGTGTGATGGACCAAGGCTTGTTCTAGATGACCCTTTAGTTTGTACAATCCTCCTTCTTGTTCTCCAATCACCACTGCATCATTGATAGTCTTTCCTTCTGGCCACATGATGACTTGAACATCTATGAATGCAACCCTCATTCCTTTTGCATCTAATGCTGATATGGAGAGAAGGTTCTTCTTGGGTCCTGGAACAAACAATACTTCTTTCATTGTTAGAGACTTTCCAGAGTCTAGCTTATAGGAAGATTCCCCACTACCTTTTATTGGATATTGGTAGTCATCTCCTAGATTCACCTTGTGAGGTGATTCATGTTCTGACAGTCTCACAAAGGATTCCTTGAATCTTGTCATATGTTTGGAGGCCACACTGTCTATAATCCAATCATCACTTCCATGAGTAATGTTACCTATGAGAGCATAAATCAAAACATATTCATCCTCTCTTGAAGAATCTTCACTTTCATATCTGGTTCTCTTCTTGGATGGTTCATCATCCTCTGCAGCATGAGCATGATGTCTTCTTTTGCTGCTCCTCTTTGATAGCTTTGGTTTCTTAGGAAATTCTTTGCATAATGTCCCGCTTCATCACATGTATAACATATGACCCTAGAAAAATCTTTTCTAGTGTTATCTTTGTGATAGTGCTTACCTCTAGAGTGACGAGATCTTCTTTTGGTTGACTTGGAGTGTACGATGAGAGCTTGATCTTCACATCCCATCTTTTCTTCTCGAGCTGATATCCATGCTTCTTCTTGAGAACACTCTTCCCATAGTCTGCTGAACTTGACTAACTTCTTTCTAGCATAGATTCCTTGGATGAAAGAATCCCATGACCTAGGAAGGCCATTCAAGGTAGTCATCACAATCTCTACATTTTCCACTTCTTCATCTACTACTTCAAGTTGTTCCTTGATCTAAGAGACTCTTGTGAAGTAAGACTGGATTGTTTCTGCATTCTAAATCTTCACATTCTTTAGTTGGTTTCTCAGAGTCATCTTCCAGTTTATGTTCTTCCCTTCAAACAATTTGGTTAGGGCATCAAACATAGCTTTAGGTGTCTTGAGAGAGGACACCTGAGGGATAAGGTGATCCTTGATAGAATAAAAAATGATCCTCTTTGCCATAACCAACTTCTTCTTATGCAAGGCCTTAGCCTCATCTCCCTCTGGAACTGGAACCTCCTCATGGATGTAGGAGTCTAACTCATTTTCTTCTAGGACCAAGGAGATCCTATACTTCCAAGCTCGGAAGTTATCAGCTCCCTCAAGCTTTTCATCAAGCTTGGTATGATGAGCCATCTTAACTGAGAACCTCAAATGGAAATACAAAAGATTTTAGATCTTACCAGGTCAAGATGTCAGATCTGAATTTTGAGCTGAAATCCTGCAGAGCTGGTTCAGGAGCAAATTAGGGTTTTGATTTTCCATAGTTTTGTCCACCCAAATGATTTGAAATTTATCCCTAACTTCGATTTTGGGGAGGATATCAATCTAGTCCTGGGCTCACTGAAAAATTCCTCTTCTGTGAAAAGCCCTAATTTTTGGCAGTAGTGTCGGGTCCAAAACTGAAAAACCTTAGAATTGGATTCTGCTTCAACAGAAAAATGCGCCCTAAGGAGGAGATTTATTCCACCTTACTTTTGCTGAAAATATATGGAGAGAGATCCACAAAGTAGGAATTCCTAGTTCCTGCAGCTGCACAGTGTCTTCTTCTCAGGTTAGCTCTGATACCGTGTTAGTTTTTCAACATTTAAGATAGCATTATATGGATATTTAACTGAGAGAAAAACAAGCACAACAATCAAACACAAGAGACAATGAACATAGTGTTTTTCCTCGGGGAAACCATAAATGGAGAAAACCCCACAACTTCCTCAAAGATAGAATCAGCATAAAAGGCAAAACCCCAAAATAGTAAGATGCACCCCCGATAATAGTAACCTTCTTCTTCTCTAGCCCCAATGTCTTCTCCTTCCTCAACTATGCACTACACTTGAGTGTGTATGTGATGTGTGTTAAATAGAGAGTCCAACTCTCTATTTATACTAATCCCAGCATGACTAAAACCCTACTAGGGCTGACCTCTACTAGGAGAGTCTAATAACCCTAGTGCCCCAGAACTGCGGGGAATTTAGCCCTTAGAAAATTAGAGGGTTACCCACAATGAATTGACATGACTTGTTTACATTATTGATTCTCCCGATCAGAACATCGGGGCATGACATGACATGATAACATCCCGGAATAAACATCGAGTTACAATAGATAAGAAATACAAGTGAATACATTCTGAAGTTACAATTACATCAACACTGAGGGCTATATTTCTGATCGATCTTTGGTTTGCTAGCTAAATAGTCACTATACAGGTTAAAACAGGCCCCAAGAGAGTGGTATTCCAAGATGGATGCCTTCCTTCTCTTGCAAAACTTCCAAAGGTGTAAATCGGATCCAAATTTGTATAGACAATAGTCTGACGGTCATTTGATTATTATTGTTTTATATGTTAATGACTTACTAATTACAGGTAGCACAGTTACTTCTATTTCAATCATCAAAACTGCTCTCCACAATGCATTTGAAATGAGCGATTTGGGGCTCTTGAAGCAATTTCTGGGGCTCGACATTTAGTAAACTTTTGATGGGATAATGGTCACTCAGTCCAAATACATATCAGAACTGTTTGTAAAGTTTAACATGGCTGAATGTAAGGCTACTCCATTCCCTTTCCTTTCAGGGATCAACCTTGAAGAAGGAAAAATAACACCTCCCATGGACTGCACTATTTATCGGTTGCTGATAGGTAGCTTGCTCTACTTGACTCATTCTCAGCCTGATATCTATTATGCCATGAATTCTGTGTCAATATACATGCAGCAGCCTCATGATATTTATTGGAAGGTAGTCAGGAGGATCCTCCAGTATATTCAAGGAACCAGGACCTACGACATTCAATATGCTGCAGACTCCGAGCTAGAGCTGGTTGGTTACATAGATTCCGATTGGGTGGGTGATTCTATTGATCAGAAGTCTACTTCTCGATATGTCTCCATGTTTGGTGGTGACCCAATTTTCTGGTCTAGAAAAAAGTAGGCCACCATAGCATTGTCTTCAACAAAGTCCGAGTACCAAGAGGCAGTGAATGCTTGCATCCAAGTTGTTTGGTTGCAAGGAATCCTTTTAGAGTTTGATCTTGGTAGTACTTTTTCCACTGTCCTCTTTTGTGATAGTCAAAGTGTGATTAAGATATCCACAGATCCAGTTACCAGGAAGAGGACCAAGCATGTAAAGATACACATGCACTATATCAGGGAATTAGTGCATGCCAGGACCATCATTCTGCAACACCTCCCTAGTGATAAGAAGACTGCAGACATCTTCACCAAGAGCTTTTTAGAAAATAAGTTCACTTACCTCCATTCACTATTGGGGGTGAGTTCATCAGGGTGATCAGACTACTTTCAGTGTTCATCTTGAGGGGGTTTTTTCCCACTGGGTTTTCCCTCTTTTCCTCACTTAGATTTATTTTTGAGCTTTGTTTGAGTTACATTATTGTACAGGGTGACCTATGGCCTTTGTTTCTAAGGGCCTAGAATTTCATGCACTTTATGTTTCTACTTCTCCTGAGTATAGCTTAAGGAGGGGTGTTGGAGACATTTACCCACCATGCACACTTAATTTGGTCAATTTGGCCTTGTTAAACCACTATCCTAAGTTTTATTGACTTAATAGCCATAAGATGAGCACACTATGACATCAACATAAGCACACCCATGCATACCTTTAGTCAATGAGGCCAACTAAGCCTTATCCTTCATTCGGGGAGGCTAACTAGGCTTCCTCCTTCAAACAAGGAGCACTCCGGGAGTGATCTGAGTGTCATAAATGCACCTAATTGCTAACTGATGGTTAGAATCAGTTAAGCTAAGTGGTGAAGGCACCTCCACTCATTATATTGATTATTTTTATTAATATTTATGAAATGGAGTTAACAGGGGCGCCTCCAACCACCTTTGATGGCCAGTTTGACTTCAGTTAACCTCACCGGGGTTCATTGGAGTTAATGATGCACTACCACTTGTTGGTTGGCATGAAGTGACATGTGTCTAAGATAGTTTCAGTTAGACTCAGTCATCCATTGCACTCTGACTTCAGTTAGTAAACAGTTGAGTCAATCAAGACTTGATCAGTTGGTTAACTAGTGTGTTTACTGGGGCTTACAGTGAGTTAAGCTACACCCATTCATTCAATTCGAAAGACCTACTTGGGAATTTGAATTGTCTTAGAATTCATGCACCTTGCATGATCATTGTATTGTATTATTAATTCTTTATTGATTATACAGATATGCTACTTCCATTACAGCACCATTATGCCAATTTTAAGCTTAATTGTCTGAATTCTTTGTGAAACTATGTTTTTGG
The DNA here is from genome assembly GCA_001517045.1 of Pseudotsuga menziesii. Taxonomy (NCBI): domain Eukaryota; kingdom Viridiplantae; phylum Streptophyta; class Pinopsida; order Pinales; family Pinaceae; genus Pseudotsuga; species Pseudotsuga menziesii. The sequence continues at coordinate 604,626 of LPNX010022542.1, forward strand.
TCCCTAGATCATTGTGACAGATTAAAAATGGATTGTAAGGCAATGACCACACCTATGGCATTGAATCGAAATCTATTAAGTGTTTCTTCATTACATTCGGTTGATGCCATGATGTATCATTAGATGATTGGGTCCTTAATGTACTTGACAAACACGAGACCAGATATTTGCTTTGCGGTGAACACCTTGAGCCAGTTTTTGACAAATCCTAAACATGTTCACCTGATTTATGTAAAGCATATTCTTAGGTAACTAAAGGGTATGATTGATTATGGGTTGAAGGATGATGCAAATCAAAAGTTTAACCTAGAGGGTTATGTTGATTCAGATTGGGTAGGCAATGTTGCAGATAGAAAGAGCACCCCGAGGTGCTGCTTCAGTATGGGATTAGGTGTGATCTCTTGGTTTAGCAGGAAGCAATCATGTGTAGCACTAAGTACAGCTGAAGAAAAGTACGTCATAGCTTGTTTGGCTAGTTGTGAGGAAATATGGCTCAAGAAGCTACTATCTGAGTTATTTGATCTCTCGTTGGATGCTACTTGTGACAACCAAAGTTGTGTGAAGTTGTCTGAGAACCCGATGTTCCACGACAGGTTGAAGCACATCAAGATCAAATATAACTTTATCGGGGATATGGTGCAGAGAGGAGTAGTGAAGCTATAGTATGTTGCGATGGATGAGCAGATAGTAGATGCGTTGACCAAACCACTAGCCAGGGTGAAGTTTGAGTACTTCAGAGAGAGGCTTAGTGTTCTTCAGATAGAAGATACTTTGAGGAAGAAGTGATGGGACACATTAGCAGGATCCATTCCAAGCATGATAGGAGGGTCCTTCCCATGGATGTGGATGTAAGCGTTGTGTGATGAGCATCATGATGATGCTTCAGTTTCTGCTATGATGATGATCAGGATGATCATATGATAATGATATGCATCAGGATGATGTTGTGATGAGTATCAAGATGATACTCTATGGATAGATTGTATAGATAAGCATGTAAAATATCTTGAGAGATCTGATAGTCTGTGTTGGGATGCTCTTTCGAGGTTTTGCTATAGGTTGGCTATGGAAAAGTTGTGCAGGTCGCATAGAAAAGATCCTAGGAGATCCTATAGTATGTGCCAAGATTCTCTTTCGAGGTTTTGCTATAGGTAGCATAGAAAAGATCCTGCGAGATCCTATAGTCTGTGCTAGGATTCTCTTTTGAGGTTTTTCTACTAGAGACATGTAATCATCCCTAGAGATCTGATAGGTTGAGCTCTGTGCTCGTAAAAGTATTGGGATACTCTTTAGAGTTCTTACAGGTTGCAAGACACTCTTTTAATGTTTTTCTTGACCACATAGAAAATATCTTGGGAGATCCTATAGTCTTTGCTAGGATACTCTTTTGAGGGTTTGTGGTGGTAGTCACATAGAAAATATCCTTGGAGATCCTATAGTCTGTGCTAGGATTATCTTTCAATTTTTTGTGACGGTCACATGTAAAATATCCTTGGAGATCCTATAGTTTGTGCTAGTATTCTCTTTCAAGGTTTTGTTGATGCACGTAATCAGTCCCGAGGATTCCACAATATGGCCAAAGATTATGAAGACCTATAGAATCCATTCTCTGGGAGAATGGAAGCACCTGGTCAGTTACTAGGAAATCAATTTAGTCTGGGACTGAAGCTCAGCTTAGTGTTGAGAAGCCATTCTCTGGAAGAATGGAGGTACCTGGTCAGTTACTAGGAAATTGATTCAATTTGGGACTGAAGTTCAACTTAGTGTTGAGAGGCCATTCTTTGGGAGAATGGAGGAACTTGGTCAGCTTGGGACTGACACTCAGCCTAGAGCTAAGATCCATTCTTTGAGAAAGAAATATGTAAGTGCTGGGTGGGCCATTCTGACATGGTTCTTGGATGCGTTCCTCTCATGGTCAAATATAAGTGCTGAAGAAGATGAATACCTACTTGGAGGCTAGGCCTACAACCAACATGAAAAAGGCTGGCTCTATAGAACTTCCTATGATGAGAAGAATGAATAGATAGCACCATTTGATTGAGATAGCGGAAGCAGTGATGATGATCCAGTGATGCTCTAGATCAAGTTATGATCCAGAATCGATGATGATCTAGTGATGATCCAGATACAGTGATGATATACACTTGATGAAGATGACTTGATGATGAATATGACTTGAAGATGAATATGAATTGAAAATGACTTGATGATGATCCAGATGATACAGAGAAGAATCTTGTGCTAATAAATTGTGTCGAGAGAATACCTTCCTAGTTAAGAGGGAGTGTTGATGTATTTGTAACTTTGGAATGTATTCACTTCTATATCTTATGTATTGTACCCCGATGTTTATTCCAGGAAGTATATATAATGTAATTGAGTCATGTCATGCCCTGATGTTCCAATAAGGAGATTCAATAATGTAAAAAAGTCATGTAAATATTGAGGTTAACCCTCCATTGTAAGTTAGGGAAATAGTACCCACAATTGAGTCAAGTTTAACCCTCCTTGTTGATCAGAGGGAAAAGTCCCCACAGTTGTGGGGCACTAGGGTTATTAGACTCTCCTAGAGAAGTCAGACATGGTAAGTAATTGCTAAGTGACGCTAACTTGTTGGAGTGGACATAAAGTGAACGGAAGAATATAAATAGAAGTGAGGCTCTCCTCATTTCTACACATCACACACACACTCACTCACTAGAGCGCATGAGTGAGAGAAGAGAATCTCTCTTACGTGAGAGAGAGAACAACTGTTGGAGATAATATTTTCTGTCTTTGGGTTTTACTACTGCCATTGGTGCTCATTCTATCTCTGAGGAAGTTAAGGGGTTTTATCCTTTATGGTTTCCCCGAGGAAAATTCTTTGTGTCTCTTGTCTCTTGTGTTTATTTTTGTGCATGTTATTCTCTCAAATAAGATCCTAAGATCATATTGCTTAAATGATAAAAATTTGACATAAAAGAGGCAAAAATACTTTGTGCCAAAGTGACTGAGCAATTTTATTAGTCATGGGAATCTTTGATCGATGATGAAGAATTAAAGCAGGTAAGGGATACGTTGCATATTATAGAGGTAGAATTAAAAAAAAATGAAGAGTTATTTAAAGAAGTTGTCAACTTTAGAGAAAATGGTCAAGGAGATTGACATAAAGAAGCTACAACAGCAAGTAGAAAAACTATGAACACAACAACAAAAGAGAACCGACGAGGTTTATGAACTTTAGGAAGTAGAAGAGAAAGTTATAGGCATCATTCAACTTTTACATGGAAATATGCATCAATATTTGGGGTCATTATTACTGAAAACTTTGGAACATGTCAGTTCTGAACTTGTAGAAAAATTGAGGACAATAGAAGAAGACGTGCGACATGAAACGAAATAGGTAGTGAAAATATTTCAATATTTTCAATGAAAGGTCACATTGACAGAGATTTCACACTAATGTGGATTGGGACGATCCATGTGTTAGTGTTGGGGGCCTTTGTCCCTAGGAAATGTTAGACATAATTTTGCTAGAATTCTATTCGAAAAGAAAAATATTTTGGTCAAGCAACGGAAGAAGCACAATGAGAGAAGTTGCAACATAAGAGGATGCAATAGAATAAGATGCAGCAGAAGTAGCCATGATAGAAGGAAGAAAGATGAAAGAGGAAAAAAGAAGTTGAAAAGCAGAGTTCGACTAATTTTATGGGAAGAGTTAGTTAGACTAAAAAAAAACTTTTGGTCATAAAAGCATGATTGTATTTTGTGTTGATAGTGACTATTTTTAGTTATAACTAAACGTATTAAAATAGAAAGACAACCGATCGATTGACATTTGTGAGTCAGTTGATGGTTGGGTCAAGAATACTAAAAGTAGAAATTCTTATAAAATTTTAAACCCAAGTTGTGTGCAGGTTAACTAGTGGGTTGTTCGTTATTTGTGAGTTGAAGGAAAGGAGAAAATCGATCCAGGATGTGTGCATATTGACATTTTGGAGGAAGAGAGAAGGACAAAACCAAAAGAGCATGAGACAAGAGATGAATGTATGCTTTGTAAAGAATATATAAAGAAGAGTCTGCAAGCTAAGTGCGCAGACCAAAGGTGCCAAACCAATTCTCATGCCAATTGAAGAGAACCTTTGTGGTTTTTCCCAAATGGGTTTCTATTGGAAGGAGGTGTGGATTCATGTAGTGCAGAAGTGGATGCACAAGACAAAGGATGGTGCATAAGACAAAGGATAGTGTGCAAGGTGGAGAAGTCGACAAAGAGTTGGCTTAGTCATAAGTTTTGTACTTTTTGGTCATAATTTTGTAGTTTTTGGTCCCAGTCAGTTAGAGAGTCGGTTAATTTGGACCATTTTGTAAAGGCACAAGCATATATATAGAATTAGAAGTATAGGTGCAAGGTGCACAAGACAAAGGATAGCACACAAGTCGGAGAAGTCGATAAAGAGTTAGCTTGGTCATAAGTTTTGTACTTTTTGGTCATAATTTATATTTTTTGGTCCAAGTCAGTTAGAGATTCGGTTAATGTGGACCATTTTGTAAAGGAACAAGCCTATATATAGAATTATAAGTATATTAGGAAGACATAAAGAAGTTGGTGAACTAAGTAGGGAAGTTTTTTCCGAGATTAGCTATTGAACATATGTGGAAGATTGATCTGTGTGTTTGTTTTTCCTTCCAACTATGTGATGTATTTTGGGAACTTGCTTTGATGTGCAGAAGTAATATGACATGAGAGGATGTTGATGAAAAATATTTTATCTTATGTTTTGCTTGTTTTACTATTTTAATGATGCATTGATGCAATATGGTTGTTATTCCTGAATTATGCGATGTCTCTGCATTATTAATGATGTCATATTTGTCGATATGTTTATGAATGAATATAATGATGCGATCTAATCTGAATGGTTATCAATGCAACCGAAAATGAATAGATGATGATAAAACCCCATCCTGAATCTTTAGTTGATATTGAGACAGTAAGAGAAAATGGATAATTAGATGCACAAGTCCTCCTCTTTACTACACAAACATGGTTCCTCCAGCTCTTCCTTGAACATCTAGGGCGAGACTTCATCTGCTTCACAGTTGTTGCTGGACAAGGCAACACCTATCTAGGTCAATGCTTAGGGATGTTTAGGGGTGTCGACAGAGTGAGAACCCCTGTCAACGGATCTGTGTCAACAATTAGTTCCATTTCTGGACCATAGTGTGATGAAAAGGAGGATATGTGGTGGAATCAGATGAGACCAGAGATTCAGGATTGGTTCGATTAGAAGGATAGAGAATTCACAGCAGAAGAAAATCCAAGTTTTATGTTAACGATAGAGGAGTGGCTAGGAAGGCATATCTATTATGATATCCACAAGTATTTCTTATCCAAATTTCCAATTATCTTGTACGAGTGGTTGATGCAGCTGACCTATCGAAAGACAAACTTTTAAGGAGGCAAACCTACTTGTTGGACCCCATAGCTAATCCAACAATAGAAGGAAGTAGACAACAGAGCGCCAAGGTCTATTGAAGTGTGGCTTGAAAGCTTCTTGGAAGGATGCATCACTGAGTTCACATTCAACACAGTAAAGTTCTATAATGACACTAGAAGGGAATTCTTCAAAGGACTAAGAGGTAGGTTTCTATTGTCTTTGCAATTATGGATTAAAATGATTATATGTGAAAAGGGCACATTAAAGATGAAATCTGACAAGTAAATCTCTGGTGTGCAGAGGTTAAGGAACCTGCAAAGATGAGGTTTGGATATAATGATATGGGGTAGATGGATGGGAGTTATGAGGAAACTGTGAGGGAATTCAAGGAAGATTTTGGTATTATGTGTAGTGGGGTAAGGTTTTGACAAGAGAAAAGGCGGAGTACTGAGGAGAGTCCTGCTGCGACCGTAACAAGAAGATACGAGAGAATATCACAAGGGAATAAATGACCCTACATCAATGAAGGAGATGACCAAGCTACGACTGAGCCCAAGGAGGGACCAAACTAGAGCAACAACGTACCTACAACTTCGTGCACTACAACACATTTAGGAAGAAACACAAGCTCAACACCAAATTTCCTGGTGTATCATCAACACATTAATAGTAGCAGATCAACGAACATAGGAAGAAGGCCCAGAATGACGAGCGATGATGTGAAATTACTTCTTTTCCATGGGAACAAGACTAAAGATCCTGAACAATATTGGTTTCTCTGCGAACTGGTATGGACTGTGAAGCAAGTCCAAGACGAAGATATTAAGAAGGGTCAGTTGGAGACAAATTTTTGAGGTTATGCATTAGATTGGTATATGAAGTTTGTTCAAGCTCTGAAAGGGAACAAATAGAATATCTCATAGAGATTAGAACCATATTGATTGAAGAATTCAGAAAACCCAAATCTGAGTCGTAGTATATCACATAATTGAAAGAGATCAAACAATATCCAAATGAACCAGTCTAGGATTTTGATCAACGATTCAAGACGCTGATGGAAAAAGTCAGTTTTGGCATGAGTGATGTATAACATAAGGAATGGTTCATTACAGCACTGGTACCACAGATCCAAATGTCGATGATGTAGCAAAATATTGTGACACAAAGCAAAGCACTGGAGATCACGATGCTGGAAGCTTCACCATTCGATCAAACTAGAATTGGCATGAATAAGATCCAATCACAACTAGAAAATTTGGCTATCCAATTGCAAGATATTAAGAAGGGAAAAGAGAGTCATGAATAAGTATGGTGTACCCAATGTAATACAAAGGGACATCATAAAAAACAATATGAAAAATTCCTCAATTACTTGCTTTCAAGAACTACAAATCCGCTAATTCAAGATGGCTTACCATGCTACCGAATCTGTCAAAATCATGGACATCGACATGAGAAATGCGTGTATCTACAGAAGATGGTATCTAAGACTGCGAAATTGTTTTGTAATTTTTGTCATTCTATTGGTCATGAAGAGAAGGATTGTTGAGCATATGACCTCCTCCAGTAAAGGACAATGGATACGTACTATATGAAGGGAGAAGAACGTTGCTCAACGGAGAGACTTCCACCGTAGCAGCCACCACAGGTTGTAAAACTACCACCGCATTTTTCTCCACCACAACCAAAGTATACTCATATGTAGTATGATTTACAACAATGCCAATATGATCATCAGTAGTATACTCAACCGAATTTTTCTCCACCATAGTCGTATCCACTACAACAACATCAGTTTAACCAACCAAAGTATCAACAATAAGGAGGATTTTGTGAAGGATTCTGAGGAGGAAGAAATGGAGGTTTCGTTCAAGGAGGAGGACAAGGTTATGTACCTGTAATATGCTACAATTGAAAAGTATTAGGGAATTATCAGTAATATTTATCAAATATGTAGTCGCAATGTACCTAATGTACTGCTGCATATCACATAGTTGAATATTGTCCACAATTGATTGCAAAATGGAAAGCAAAGAATGTTTGGCCACCACAGAACTAGAATTAGAATGTGAACCAGCTGATGGATCCACCACAAAACCAACACCAAGGTCCAACGGTTGGGATATCTCAGCAGAACCCAGGGCTCAACCTATGGATATTGGAGTCATTACTTGCAGAGGTGCGACGTGTTGATGTAATTGTAACTTCAAAATGTATTTCACTTGTATTTCTTATCTATTGTAACCCGATATTTATTCTTGGATGTTATCATGTAATGTCATGCCCCAATGTTCCTATTGGGAGAATCAATAATATAAAAAAGTCATGTCAAGTCATTGTGGGTAACCCTCCAATTGTCTAAGGGTTAAATTCCCCACAATTCTGGGGCACTAGGGTTATTAGAATCTCCTAGTAGAGGTTGGCCCTAGTAGGGTTTTAGTGATGACGGGATTAGTATAAATAGAGAGTTGGACTCTCTATTTAGTACACATCACTTACACACTCAAGTGTAGTGCATAGTTGAGGAAAGATAAGACACCGAGGCTAGTGAAGAAGAAGGTTACTGCTGTCGGGAGTGCATCTTACTATTTTGTGGTTTTACCTTTGTGTCGATTCTACCTCTAAGGAAGTTGCAGGGTTTTCTCCATTTATGGTTTCCCTGAGGAAAAACACTGTGTTCATTGTCTCTTTTGTTTGATTGTTGTACTTTTTTTCTCTCAGTTAAAGATCCTAACACAATGCTAGCTTGAATCTTGAAAAACTAACATGGTATCAAAGCTAACCTGAGAAGAAGACACTGTGCAGCTGTGGGATCTAGGGATTCCTACTTTATGGATCTCTCTCCATATATTTTCAGCAAAAGTAAGGTGGAATAACTCTCCTCCTTAGGGCACATCTTTCTGTTGAAGCAGAATCCAATTCTAAGGTTTTTCAGTTTTGGACCTATCACTGCTGCCAGAAAATAGGGCTTTTCACAGAGGAGGAATTTTTCAGTGAGCCCAGGCCTGGATTGATATCCTCCCCAAAATCGAAGTTATGGATATATTTCAAGGCATTTGGTTGGATAGAACTCCAGAAAAGAAAAACCCTAATTTGCTCCTGAACCAGCTCTGTAGTATTTCAGCTCAAGTTTCAGATCCGACATCTTGACCTGGTAAGATCTAAAATCCTTTGTATTTCCATTTGAGGTTCTCAATTAAGATGTCTCATCATACCAAGATTTATGAAAAGCTTGAGGGAGCTGATAACTTCTGAGCTTGGAAGTATAGGATCTCCCTGGTCCTAGAAGAGAATGAGTTAGACTCCTACATCCATGAGGAGGTTCCAGTTCCAGAGGGAGATGAGGCTAAGGNTGGTTATGGTAGAGAGAATCATTGCTGATTCTATCAAGGATCATCTCATTCCACGGGTGTCCTCCCTAAAGACTCCTAAAGATATGTTTGATTCCCTAACCAAATTGTTTGAAAGGAAGAACATAAATCGGAAGATGACTTTGAGAAACTAGCTAAAGAATGTGAAGAATCAGAATGCAGAAGCAATCCAGTCTTACTTCACAAGAGTTTCTCAGATCAAGGAACAACTAGAAGTTGTTGATGAAGAAGTGGAAAATGTAGATATTGTGATGAATACTTTGAATGGCCTCCCTAGGTCATGGGATTCTTTCATCCAAGGAATCTGTTCTAGAAAGAAGGTATTCAAGTTCAGTAGACTATGGGAAGAGTGTTATGAAGAAGAAGCTTGAATAGTAGCTCTAGAAGAGAAGATGGGAAGTGAAGATCAGGCTCTCACGGTACACTCCAAATCTCATTCCAAGACATCCAAAAGAAGATCTCATTTATAGAGAGGTATGTCCTATCACAAAAAGGATTTATCTAGAGTCATATGTTATACATGTGATGAAGCAGGACATTGTGCAAAGAACTATCCTAAGAAACCAAAGCCAACAAAGAAGAGCAACAAAAGAAGACATCATGCTCATACTGCAGAGGATGATGAACCATCCAAGAAGAGAACCAGATATGAAAGTGAATATTCTTCAAGCGAGGATGAATATGTTTTGATTTCCGCTCTCATGGGAAACATTACTCAAGGAAGTGATGATTGGCTCGTCAATAGTGGGGATTCCAAACATATGACAGGATTCAAGGAATCCTTTGTAAGACTTTCAGAACATGAATCACCTCACAAGGTAAAGATAGGAGATGACTACCAATATCCAATAAAAGATAGTGGGGAATCTTCCTATAAATTGGACTCTGGAAAGTCTCTAACAATGAAGGAAGTATTGTTTGTGCCAGGACTCAAGAAGAACCTCCTATCCATATCAGCATTAGATGCAAAAGGAATGTGGGTTGCATTCATAGATGGTCAAGTCATCATGTGCCCAAAAGGAAAGACTATCAATGATGCAGTGATGATTGGAGAACAAGTAGGAGGATTGTACAAATTCAAGGGCCATCTAGAACAAGCCTTGGTCCATGAAAAAATAGAGCCAAGTGAACTTTGGCATAGAAGGCTTGCACATGTGCATTACAGAGCACTACTGATTGCAAGCAAAGCTGTTGAAGGTATTCCAGAAATCCAAGCAAAACATGATGGGGTCTGCAAAGGATGTGCGAAAGGAAAGAATACAAAGAAGACATTTCCAAGCAGCGAAAGCAAGGAAAAAGGAATATTGGAAATCATCCACTCCGATGTATGCAGTCCTATGTCATCAAACTCACTAAGTGGGTATGCATATTATTTTTCTTTTATTGATGATTTTTCTAGGAAGACATGGGTTTATTTCATGAAGAACAAAGACAAAGTATTCAGCAAGTTCAAGGAATTCAAAGCCTTGGTCAAGAACCACACTGAAAAGAAGATCAAGACCTTTCGATCAGATAATGGTAGAGAATTCACTTCAAATGAGTTCAAAGAGATATGCAAAGAATTAGGGATTAAGAGGGAGTTGTCCACTCCTTATAATCCATAGCAGAATGGAATTGCATAAAGGAAGAATAGAACTATCATGGAAGCTCCAAGAGCAATTCTTCATGATCAAGACCTTCCTATGCACCTTTGGGCAGAAGCTGCTTGAACAGTGGTGTATGTATAGAACTGTACTGCACATAGAGTACTCAAGAACAAGAATATTGAAGAAGTATTCTCTGGAAAGAAACCAGAATTTATCCATCTCAGAATATTCATCTTTCTAGTGTACATTCGCATTCCAAAAGAGAAGAGGACTAAATTAGATCCTTCAGGAAAGAAGGGTATATTTGTGGGATACTTTGAAAGCTTGAAGGCTTACAGAATATACTTCCCAGGATGCAAGAAGATTGACATCAGTAGGGATGTGACATTTGATGAAGATACAACATACAACAAATCCATAAAGAAACCTGTTGAAGAATCCGAAGAAGCAGAATCACCCAGAGTTCATGATACAACCATGAACGAAGAAGCTCAAGAAGAAGATCGAGAATTTGAAGAACCACAAAGACCTGTAGATCCACCTCTGGAGAAGAATCCTCATAAGAGGAAACCGGCTTGGGTATGAGAACTTATCCAAGGTGCAGAAAGATATGGGGCTCTAGAAGAGAATCACAAAGAAAGAAAGAGCACCATATCCTGCTCCGGGTATGTAGCTTTACTATGTGATTTCATTGACAAAGAACCTTCCAATTATGAAGAAGCTGCATAACAGAAAGAATGGAAGGATTCTATGATCGAAGAATACCAATCGATCATGAAGAATGATGTTTGGGATGTTGTCCCAAGACTAGAAGGGAAGTCAGTTGTAACTTCCAAATGGATCTACAAAATCAAGCATGCTACAGATGGTGGCATTGAAAAATATAAGGCAATATTTGTGGCTCAGGGTTTCTCTCAGAAAGAAGGAATAGATTATGAAGAAACCTTTGCACCTATATCCAGATACACTTCCATCAGATCAGTACTTGCTCTAGCTGTAGTAATGAAATGGAAGATACACCAGATGGATGTTAAGACTGATTTCTTGAATGGTGTAGTAGAAGAGAAAGTATATGTGGAACAACCACTCGGCTTTGAGACACATGACAGGGAGTCTCATGCGTGTAGATTGAAGAAAGCCCTGTACGACTTGAAACAGGAACCTAGGACATGGTACGATAGAATTGATAGCTTTCTATCCAGTTTGGGATTTTCCAAGAGTAAAGCAGATTCCAACCTTTACTACAAGGTTGAAGATGGCAACCCAGTGATACTTCTACTATATGTAGATGATCTATTTGTGACAGGTATGGATGGGTTGATTGCTGATACAAAGAGAAAGCTTGCTGCTGAGTTCGAGATGAAGGACTTGGGTATGATGCATTATTTTCTAGGTATGGAGGTGTGGCAGAGTGCGGATGGAATTTTCCTTGGATAAGGGAAGTATGCAGTAGAGATCCTGAAGAGGTTTGGGATGATGGATTGCAAGGATATGGCCACACCTATGGAATCAAACCTGAATCTATTGAGTGATGCTTCATTAGATTCAGTTGATGCTACGATGTATCATTAGATGATTGGGTCCTTGATGTACCTGACCAACATGAGACCAAACATTTGTTTTGCTGTGAACACCTTGAGCCAGTTCTTGACAGATTCGAGAAATGTTCACTTGATTGCTGTCAACCATATTCTGAGGTACCTGAGAGGTACAGTTGATTATGGGATCAAGTACGATGTGAATCAGAAGATTAACTGGAGGGTTATGTTGATTCATATTGGGTGGGCAGTTCCATCGATAGGAAGAGCACTTCAGGGTGTTGCTTCAGTATGGGATCAGGTGTGATCTCTTGGTTTAGCAGGAAGCAATCCTGTGTGGCACTGAGTATAGCTGAAGTAGAGTATGTTGCAGCTTGTTTAGCTAGTTGTGAGGCAGTATGGATACAAAATCTACTGTCCGATTTATTTGATCTCCAGATGGATGCTACTTCTATACATTGTGACAACTAGAGTTGTGTGAAGTTGTCAAAGAATCTAGTGTTCCATGACAAGTCGAAGCACATCAAGATCAAGTATCACTATATCATGGATATAGTGCAGAGGGGAGCAGTGAAGCTCCGGTATGTTTTGACAAAGAAACATATAGCTTATGTGTTGACAAGGCCATTGTCTAGGGTGAAGTTCAAGTAATTCAGGGAGAAGCTTGGTGTTCTCCAAATAGAGGTTTCCTCCAAGGTAAAGTGATGAGTCCCATAGCCATCCTGACGAGCAGGTCAGATATAAGGGTTGAGCCATTCTGTCATGGTGAGAGGATTGGTTTCTTCCTTGACAGATATGAGTACTGAGATTCATATCCATTCTCATGATTAGGTCAGATATAAGGGCTTAGCCATTCTATTCATGGCTAAAGGATTAAGTTCCTCCCATGATAGATGTGAGAGCTGGCCATTCTGATGAGTAGGTCAGATGTAAGGGCTACTGCCATTCTGACTGTTAAATTTTCATATGCTTAACTAAGACATCAGTATTTCATTTCATTTTCATAACAAAAGCATATAAACGGGATCACTGAAAGATAGACAAGCACAACCATACAAAAGGAACAAAAATATTTATCTTGGGAAAACCCTAAAGGGAAAAACCCAGCAAAAGCTTCCTCAATATAGATGTCCCCAAAAAGATAAAAGATAAAATCAGTAAGGATATTAAAGACTAATCCTCCTCCTTCTCCAACTACTTCTCTTCTCCACTAATGCGTTACACAAGTGAGAGTGTGTGCTCAAATGAGGAGAGCTACACCTCTATTTATATTCATCTGTTCACTTCAATTAACTCATCCGACATGTAGGCTCGAGTTAATCATGTAGGCTCGAGTTACACATGTAGGCTCAAGTAACCACACTGGGGTGCTAATGACCCAACTTTACAATTAGAGGGGACAACCTCATGACTCTTATTAGTTATTCCAATTAGAAGCATCGGGGTACAAGATAATACAAGTGGTTCTCCCGGTAGGACCATCGGGGACCACAAAAGATACATATAGAATATTCTTCAAAGTTACAATATTTCAACACTCCCCCTTAACGAGAAGGGTATTCTACAACAACATCAGCAACAATAATAGTAGGAGAGAGATAGAGGACATCATCAACATCATCAGGGTAATACATCTATAAATAATTGGAATCTTTTCAACATTATGTAGTCTTCATCTTCAATCTTCAGTCTTCATCATCATTAATACTTTGACTGCTTCGATCAACAACATCTTCAGCACTTTGACCTTTCGATCAGCAACATCATCTTTAACACTTTGACCTTTCGATCAGTAACATCATCTTCAGCATTTTGACCTTTCGATCAGCAACATCATCTTCAGCGCTTTGACCTTTCGATCAGTAACATCATCTTCAGCACTTTGACCTTTCAATTAGCAACATCATCTTCAGCACTTTGACCTTTCGATCAGCAACATCATCTTCAAAAATTTCGATCAGCAACAACATCATCATCATACTATAATATTTTGATCAGAAACATCATCATGAAAATATCATCATCACCAAAACATCATTATCATCAAAACATCAACATCATCAAAACATCAACATGATCCTTCCTTTCGGAATTACAGGATCAACATGTCTGTGGTACTCAGACGATCCTTCCTGTCGGAATTACGGGATTTAGGTCTTTACGGAGTTACTAACGATCCTTCCTTTCAAAATTATGGGATCAACACATCTATGGAGCTCAAACAATCCTTCCTTTCGGAATTACGTGATCAAGTATTTATGGAGATACTAACGATCCTTCCTTTTGGAATTACGGGATTTAGGTCTTTATGGAGTTGCTAACAATCCTTCCTTTCAGAATTATAGGATCAACACATTTGTGGAACTCAGAAAATCCTTCCTATTGGAATTACAGGATCAACACATCTGTGGAACTTAGACAATCCTTCCTATTGGAATTACGGGATCAAGTCTTTATGGAGCTACCAACGATCCTTCCTTTTGGAATTACGGGATTTAGGTCTTTACAGAGTTACTAATGATCCTTACTTTTAGAATTACGAGATCAATACATCTGTGGAACTCAGACAATCCTTCCTATTGGAATTACGGGATCAATTGAATGATCCTTCTTTTCAAAATTATGAGATTTAGGTCTTTACGGAGTTACTAATGATCCTTCCTTTCGGAATTACGAGATCAACATAGTTGTGGAACTTAGACAATCCTTCCTCTAGGAATTACGGGATCAACACACGTTCTTGAGTACCGAAGTCACCAAATCCATTCTGAACCAAAGTTCAAGGATGATACAATCCTACCACCTTCTCGATGACCGAAGTTCATTGGATCCGTTCTGAACCGAAGTCCAAGGATGATACAATCCTACCACCTTCTCGATGACTGAAGTTCAAGGATGATACAATCCTACCGCATTCTCGATGACTGAAATCACCGTATCACTTCTGGACATATGTCCCAGGATGATACAATCCCTCTTCATTCTCGAATACCGAGGTCTCCAGGTCACTTTTGGGCAAGTTCCCAGGGATGATACAATCCCACTGCAACATCATTACTCCCCCTTTAAGGGAAGACCCTTTCAAACCACACCAAGCTTGTCTCGAAAGTATTTGAATTTCACTCAGGACAAAGGTTTCGTCAACACATCAGCAACCTGTTCATCAGTACTCACATATTGGAGCTTTATGGCTCCTTTCTGCATCATGTCTCAAATGTAGAAATACCTAATTTCTATGTGCTTTGATCTGTCGTGGAACACAGGGTTCTCTATCATCTTTATACAGCTTTGGTTGTCACATAGAATTACGGTAGTGTCCAACTCTAGATTGAATAATCCTGACAGAAACTTCCGAAGCCATATGGCTTCACAACTAGTAGAGCAAGCTGCTATATATTCTGCTTCGGCAGTGCTTAGAGCAACACTGGATTGCTTTCTGCTAAACCATGGAATCATAGCAAATCCTAGACTATAACAACCACCTGATGTGCTTTTTCTGTTTGAGATACTTCCAGCCCAATCTGCATCTGTATATCCATATAATCTGTACTCATGGCTATTATCATAGTATAGCCCAAAGTCTATAGTCCCTTTCAAATATCTCATCACATGTTTGGTGGCTACCAAGTGAACCTGTCTAGGTTGAACTAGATATTGACTTAAAGTGTTCACAGCAAAACAAATGTCTGGTCTGGTATTTGTTAAGTACATCAATGACCCAATGATCTGTCTGTAGAGAGTCACATCCACTAACTCTGATGAGTCATCAGTTAAAAACTTTACGTTGGAATCCATGGGGGTGGCTAAGGCTTTGCATTCCAACATATTGAATCTTTTCAATATCTCTACTGCATACTTTCCCTAGTTGAGAAAGATTCCTTCTGAGCTTTGCCATACTTCCAGACCTAGGTAATAGTGCATTAACCCAAGGTCTTTCATCTCAAATTCTTTTGCTAGTTTCTTCTTGCTTTCCTCAATCTATTTCTCATTCCCTGTCAAGAATAAATAATCCACATATAGTAACAGGATGACAGGCTCATCTTCTACAACCTTTAGGTAAAGGTTATGATCAGCTTTACTTTTGGTAAAGCCCATGCTCGACAAGAAACCATCTATTCTTTCATACCAAGCTCAAGGAGCTTGTTTAAGACCATATCATGCCTTCTTCAACTTGCATACGTGTGTATGTCTATCTTCAACTTCAAATCCTTGAGGTTGTTCTAAGTATACTTCTTCTTCGATCACTCCATTTAGGAAAGCTGTTTTCACATCCATCTGGTGTAAATCCCACTTCATCATGGATGTAAGTGCCATGATAGTTCTAATCAAAGTATACCGTGCTACTGAGGCAAATGTCTCTTCATAATCAATTCCTTCTTTCTGAGAGAAACCTATGGCTACAAATATTGCTTTATATTTCTTGATACTTCTGTCAGCTGCATGCTTTACTTTGTATATCCATTTGGAGGATACTATACTCTTTCCTTTTGGTTTGGGAACTATATCCCATACATCATTCTTAATTATTGATTGATATTCTTCAGTCATTGCTTCTACCCATTCTTTCTTCTGGACCGCTTCTTCAAAGTTTGTAGGTTCTTGATCTACAAGATCACACATCAAGGCTACATAGTTGGAGAAGGTCTAAGGTTTCTTTCTTTCACTTGTGGAGCCTTCAGGGGCTCCATACCTTTCTGCTTCTCGTATAAATTCTCTTGTCCAAGCAGGATTTCTCTTTCTTGTTATTTCCATTATGGGAGGTTCTTGAGGTTCTGCTATGTCATGTTCTTCAGGAGCTTCATCTTCAGGGAGACATGTAGATTCTTTATTTCTGGGAGATGTCTCTTCTTCATACACTTCTTCATGTTGGAATTTCCTAGATCTCTTAAGGGCTGCCTCTTCATCAAATGTCACATCTCGACTAATTTCCATGTGATGGAATCCAGGAATGTATATTCTGAATGCTTTGGATACCTCACAGTGTCCAACAAATATCCCCTACTTTCTAGATGGATCTAATTTGGTTCTTTTCTCTTTTGGTATATGAATATATACTGGACAACCAAATATCTTGAGGTGACTTACCTCAGGCTTCTTTCCTATGAATACCTCTTTTGGAGTCTTGAACCCAAGAGCACTGTGGGATATTCTATTATGTACATACACTGCTGTTCTTGCTGCTTCTGCCCATAGATGCATTGAAAGATCTTGATCATAAATCATTGTCTTTACTGCCTCCATGATGGTTCTGTTCTTTCTTTCTGCAACCCCATTCTGTTGAGGATTGTAGGGAGTGGTTAGTTCCCTTCTGATTCTAGAGTCTTTGCAAAAGGCTTCAAACTCTTTTGAGGTATACTCTCCACCATTGTCCGATCGGAGTGTCTTTATTTTCTTATCTGAGAGATTCTCTATCAAGGCTTTGAACTCCTTGAATTTTTCAAACACTTCACTCTTTGATTTTAGGAAGTATATCCAAGTCTTTCTTGAAAATTCATCAATAAATGTGATATAATATTCAAAGCCACTTAAAGATGTAGAAGACATTGGACCACATAATCTGAATGAATCAATTCCAATGTACCTTTTGTCCTTGTTTCACTTTTCGAAAATGGATTCTTTATGTTCTTTCCCTTTGCACATCCTTTGCAAATTCCTTCATGCTTGATCTTCATGTCTGGTAATCTCGTCACTACTTTGTTCACATGAGGTAGAGACTTGTAATTGATATGGGCAAGCCTTCTATGCCATAGTTCACTAGGGTCAGTGGATTCATGCACTAGGGCTATTTCTGAGTGCCCCTTTCATTTATACAAGCCTCCTTCTTCACCAATAATGATTTCATCTTCAATATTCTTTCCTTTGGGCCACATGACTACTTGGCCATCTATGAAAGAAACTTTGAAACCTTTCTTATCTAAAGCTGAGATAGAAAGTAAATTCTTCTTTAGACCAGGTACATATAAGACATCCTTCATTTTTAGGGGATTACCTGAATCACATTTGTAGCTTGCTTCACCAACACCATTGATCGGATATTGATAGTCATCTCCTAAGGATACCTTCCGAGGAGAGCTCTTTTCTTCAAGTTTGGACAGATTTTTCTTTTGTCCCTTCATTTGCTTTGAAGCACCACTATCAATAAGCCAGGTATCTTCTCCAGGAGTTACAGATCCAGAGAGTGTGGAAAATAGCACATACTCTTCTGCATCTTCTTCTCTTGCTTGTTTTCTTGGGGGACCTTCTTTTTCTTCTTCTTCTTCTTCTTCTTCTTCTTCTTCATCTGCTAGATGGGCATGGTGCCTTTTGTTGTTGTTGATCCTCTTTCTATATTCTTGCCCCTTTTTAGGACAATTTCGGGCAATGTATCCTATATTGTTACAATGAAAACATTCAAAATCAAAATAGTCTTTAAAGGAAGGATTTTATCTTACCCTTTGGATTCTTTTGGGAGGATGAGACTCCTTGAAATTTCTTCTCTTGAAGTTTTATTGGCATATTCTTCTTTTAGTGTGAGTGGCTAGGGCTTGATCATCTTATTTTAGTAAGGTTTCTCTATTTTCCACTCTAGTCTCCTCTTGAATGCAGTCTTCCCATACAATATAAAACTTCATGCTTTCTTTTCTGGCACACATCATCTGAATAAAAGACTCCCAAGGTCTAGTGAGACCATTGAGAGTAGTCATGACCATTTCATCTTCATCAAGATTATCTCCAATAGCTTCTAGTTGCTCTTTGATCCGGGAAACCCTTGAAAAGTAGTCTTGGATGGATTCTCCATGACTCATTTTGATTCCCTTCATTTGAGCTCTTAGATTCATCTTCCTGTTGATGTTTCTTCCCTCAAACATTATGGAAAGGGCATCATACATTTATTTTGGAGTCGTCTTGGATGACACTTGAGGAATCAAGTGATCCTTAATTGAGTCAGCAATAATTATTTGTGCCCTAATCATATCCTTTATGTGATTCTCCTTGGCTTTAGCTTCTTTAGGTTCTGACACTTCTTCTTTGACATACTTATCAAGATCATTCTCTTGGAGAATGAGACCAATCCTGTATTTCCATGCTCGAAAATTCTCTATGCCTTCTAGCTTGTCTTCAAGATTAGTGCTTGAAGTCATCTTGCTAGAGAATTACAAAAAAATTGAAATTTTTTGGAATGATAAACTGACCTTACCGGGAGATGTGCTTGAATGAGGTGATTTGACTGATGTACTTGGATTCTAGAAATCTCAATCTTTCAAATCAAACGATTCAGCTTCTGCAGAAATTCCTATCACTGTTTCTGTGATATATACGCAATTGCTGCCCCTCTATGTATGAAATTTCGCATTGAGGTAACCTCGTATGTCCCTGATCCAACACCATAGGTTTCATCAAAATTAGTTCCTCCAATTTTTATTTATGATCATTTTCCCAAGGTGACCTGTTATAGGACTGTTCAGAACAACGAAGTTGTACGACCTTCCACGTGTCACTGTTTTATCTTCTGGTTCTAAAATTCAGACCACAGAAATTAAAGTCCGTGATTTTTCTGGAACATTTTCAGGAATTCCATTTGGATCTCTGTAGCCCAAGCTACAAAATTTCTCCCTAGGTGTCTTGTTTATGGATGAATTCTGGAAGAGGCTGGAACCCTAAATTGGAAGGATCATATCTCCAAGAATATAGTGAATCTGAGGCTGAATTTTGGAAAAGGTGTACATCAGGATTTTATATTCAGCCTCTGCAATTTTCAGCTCCTAACCCTTTTCCAATATCAGAATATAGTGAAACTACCAAAACTTAGTAGTTTTAGTATTTAGGGTTTTTCTAGCTCGGGGTCAAACTAGGGTTTGACTTTCTTGGAGTTTCACCCAACCAAAAATCTTGATCCAGGTCTCTAAACTTCGATTTTGATGAGGAGAGAAATCCTATGTTGGGCTCAATCAAAAATTCCTCTTCTGTAAGAAGCCCTAATTTCCCGCACCGAAAACTGAAAATGCTCGGAATTGAATTCCGCTTCGACAGAAAGATGCGCCCTTCAATGGAGAGTTAGCCTAGCCTTCTTTTGCTGATCGATTGTGGAGAGAGAACCAAAAAGTAAGAAGCTATAGCTTCTATAGCTGCACAATGTCTTCTTTCAGGGTGGCTCTGATTCCATGTTAAATTTTCATATGCTTAACTAAGACATCAATATTTCATTTCATTTTCATAACAAAAGCATATAAACAGGATCACTAAAAGATAGACAAGCACAACCATACAAAAGGAACACAAAGATTTATCCTAGGAAAACCCTAAAGGGAAAAACCCAGCAAAAGCTTCCTCAATATAGATGTCCCCAAAAATATAAAAGATAAAACCAGCAAGGATATCAAATCCTGATCCTTCTCCTTCTCCAGCTACTTCTCTTCTCCACTAATGCGCTACACAAGTGAGAGTGTGTGCTCAAATGAGGAGAGCTACACCTCTATTTAAATTCATGTGTTCACTTCAATTAACTGCCATATAAGGGCTGAGCCATTCTATTCATGGCTAAAGGATTAAGTTCCTCCCATGACAGATGTGAGAGCTGGCCATTATGACGAGTAGGTTAGATGTAAGGGCTACTGCCATTCTGACGAGTAGGTCAAATGTAAGGGAAGTTCCATTCTATTCATGGCTAAAGGATTAATCTCCTCCCATGAAATATGTGAGAGTTGGCCATTCTGACAAGTAGGTCAGATGTAAGGGCTACCGCCATTCTGAAAAGTAGGTCAGATGTAAGGGCAGTGCCATTTTGTTCATGGATAAAGGATTAAGTTCCTCCCATGACAGATGTGAAATCTGGCCATTCTAACGAGTAGGTCAGATGCAAGGGTTACCACCATTCTGACGAGTAGGTCAGATGTAAGGGCAGTGCCATTCTATTCATGGCTAAAGGATTAAGTTCCTCCCATGACAGATGTGAGAGCTGGTCATTCTGACGAGTAGGTCAGATGTAAGGGCTACCGCCATTCTAATGAGTAGGTCAAATGTAAGGGCAATGTCATTCTGTCATGGCTAAAGGATTAGGTTCCTTCCATGTTAGATGTGAGTGTTGGCCATTCTGATGAGTAGGTTAGATATAAGGGCTACCACCATTCTGATGAGTAGGTTATCTATAAGGGCTACCAAAGACCTACGAGGAGGTAGGAATAAACCCAGCATGAAAGAAGGTTGGCTCTGTAGAACTTCCCATGACAAGAAGAATCATGAGATAGCACATATGATGATGACCAGAGAAGATCCAGATCCAGTTATGATGACTTCGAGAGACCCAGATCAAGTGATGATCCAGATCTAGCAGTGATGATCCATATCGAGTGATGATCCAGATCTAGTAGTGATGATCTAGATCGAGTGATGATATAGATCCAACAATGATGATCCAGATCTAGTCCAGTGATGATGATCCATATCGAGTGATGATCCAGATCCAGTGATGATGATCCAGTGATGATGTTCCAGATCGAGTATGATCTAGTGACGATGCTCCAGATCGAGTATGATCTAGTAACCATGATCTATATTGAGTGATGATATAAATCCAAATGAAAGATGAAGTGAAGACGAATAAGAATTGAAGATGCAGATGATGAGATGATCTAGTTGATACAAAGAAGAATACCAGTGATGAAAATTGTGTCGAGAGAATACCTTCCTAGTTAAGAGGAAGTGTTGATGTAATTGTAACTTCAGAATGTATTTCACTTGTATTTCTTATCTATTGTAACCCGATGTTTATTCCGGGATGTTATCATGTTATGTCATGCCTCGATGTTCTGATTGGGAGAATCAATAATATAAACAATTCATGTCAATTCATTGTGGGTAACCCTCCGATTGTCTAAGGGTTAAATTCCCCACAGTTTCGGGGCACTAGGGTTATTAGACTCTCCTAGTAGATGTCGGCCCTGGTAGGTTTTTAGTCATGCAGGGATTAGTATAAATAGAGAGATTGACTCTCTATTTAGTACACATCACTTACAAACTCAAGTGTAGGACATAGTTGAGGAAGGAGAAGACACTAGGGCTACTGAAGAAGAAGGTTACTGTTGTTGAGAGTGCATCTTACTATTTTGTGGTTTTACCTTTGTGCTGATTCTATATCTGAGGAAGTTAAGGGGTTTTCTCCATTTATGGTTTCCCCGAGGAAAAACATTATGTTCATTGTCTCTTGTGTTTGACTGCTGTACTTGTTGTTCTCTCGGTTAAATATCCTAACATAATGCTAGCTTGAATGTTGAATAACTAAAACGACGACAGGGGATCATGGTCCGATCCCAAAAATTCTATTGGAGGCTTGGAAGAAAGTACAATTTGATGTGGAAATTGAGAGGGATACGTTCTTTGATGCAAGAGACACCATCCTAAGAGATATGGGTAAGTTTCATATTTACGAGATGCCGCATGTTTTTGATTCTACACTTATCGCAGGAACATCACGAAGGTATGGCATATTGGAAATTTTCTTCAAGATTTTCCTAGCGCTAGCAAAAAAACCCTCATGCACTAGCTGAGATTGCAAGTTTGTTCCAACGAGTTGAGAAAGGTCAATAAGACTCTGCTGTGAATTCCTTGCACAAAAATAAAATTGGAAAGGAGATGAGGAAGAATTTCTAGATTGGAGATTATGACGTGGATTTAGTTATTTTGGATCTGGGCTCAGATGTCAACATTTTGAAAAAGAAGACATGGGAGAAGATGGGAAGCCAAATTTAGTTTGGTCTTGGGTGCAATTATGGCTGGCCAATCAGGACAAAGTGTCTCCAATTGGGTGAGTACTATGGTTGATGGTGGAAGTCAAAGGAATGAATACATATGTGTATTTTGATGTTATCGAAAGTGTCAACGAAGGAAGATCATATACTGCACTGCTGGGGATTGGATGGGATAATGAAAAACTAGCCATCATAACCTTCAAAAAGCAGGTGATGAATTTTGAGAACCGCAACATAAGAGTCATATCTCCATTGGATCCGACCAAAGCAAGAAGATATGTTGAACCAGTCAAGGAAGAATTTGTAGGAGGATGGGACCACGCATACAACATTTCAGAGGATTATAGCCAACCCACTGCAGATAGAGAGATAGGCTGGTGAAGCTCGAGCTCTACATCATCGGATTCTGAAGATGCAATAGAAAATTGGTAGAATCGACTACATGAGGTGTCAATTCAAAAATGTGGAGAAGTATCTCAATCACTACATTGTGTCACAATGGAGGTTGTTGAGTTACTGACATAATTTTTTTTTCCTAATTTTCCTAAATTTATTGATGAATTCAAAGAAAAGGTCTCAGAACCACATAGATTATTTGTATTAGATGAGGCACTAAAGGCCACTCTAGCACGTTGGTGGGAGACACATAAGAAATTGATCAATGGCTGTTCACTATGTCATAGGTTGATGGAAGCTTGATTTGGTGAACTAGATCACTATCAAGTCAAGAATTATGACAGATGAAATCATCCCAATGATCATTTGAAAGCATGTCATACTGTGTGGTTATCATGACCAAAGGATGAGTGGGTACATGATTTTGTACACACATTGGAAGAAATTCCACGAAAATGGTATGTCTCAACATAAATCTAAAGGAAGATCATGACATGGGAGGACATGACGATATGTTTTAGTCACACTTTTAGTTTTGTGAATGCTGGTCTAGTAATTCACAACGAACTACAACATATTCACGATGCCGTCTTATATATAGTTCCAGTCGCATATCCTGCTGAATCACATAAGGTACCAATGATGCAGTCAATGATGGAGTGTTACAATGTAACAGGAGGACCTAATGATGGGGATGACCAAAGGAACATTGATATTCCAGAATATGATGGAAGTCGAAATGTCACAGCATCAAAGATGCCGATAGATAAGGTTCACCAGCTGTTGAAGATTCAGAAGGACAACATTGGGATAGAAGAGGAAGCGAAGTTTGCTAATATAAGAGATTATTGGGATGAAGAAACTATAGGAAATATTATCGATCTATTTCATGAGTTTCAAGACTTGTTTCCAACTAAATTATTTTAAATGAAAGGAATCCTAGGAATTTGGGAGAAATGAAAATACACTCAAGCCTGATGCGAAGCCAGTGAAGAAGTGACTGTATTGCTTGAATCCGTTAGACAACGAGAAAGTGATGACTGATATTGATAGAATGTTGGATGTAGGAATCATCAAAACAATCAAAGAATCAGAGTGGATCAGCCTAGTGTGCATACAAGATAAGAAGACATGAAAGGTTTAGATTTGTGTCGACCTTCGGAATTTAAATGACGCATACCTTCATGAAACGTGATGATGACATCACATTTTTTTAGGTATTTATTTTTTTTGGGTAGAAGAGCCTATCAAAATTATGCCGAGTGGGTACTCGTTGGATGTAGAATTTAATTCCGCATCCAATGAGCTCTCCCGATCAAAATTTGAGTAAAAACATAGGGAGATATGTCGAAAATACAAACAAAAAAAGTAGTTTTTTTATGATACCTATCCCCAAATTTGTATTAAAAAAATGTTTAAGAGGTTCTCTCTTTTTTAATTTTAAAGAGTTTTGATTGGCTAATACATGATGACATGGAATTTGTATTATTTTTGGAAGGCCCATTTTAAATTGAAATTTCTTCTAATGGGAGGATCGAAATAAGACAACTTTTTTGACTGAGTGGGGATGCTTTCAGTACACCATGATTCCGTTTGGACTAAAAAATGAACTTGATATATTATCCAATATCGTAGTGTCCTGTTTAAGGAATTTATTCAAAAATTTATAGCAGTCTACATGGATGATTGGACAATGTATTGGATGATACAGGATCATCTTGCAAATCTGTGACTGATGTTGGAGCGATGTCGACAACACCAGATTGCACTAAATTAGAAGAAACACATATTTTGTGTGCCATTCAATATTTTGTTGGGGCACGTTGTCTGTAAGTTAGGGATGCTGGTTGATCCAACTAAGATTACACTTATTTAACACCCCGGTTTCGACCTCGTGGTATTGAATTGCATAAGATGTAAATATTGTATTTAATGGTGGTGTGGAGCTAAAGGAAAATACCCCGCCATGGATTTAGTGTCTTATGTATCGATGATTAAAATCGATGCTGATGGTTTATGTGCTAGCCAGGAATGATATGTTTGAGACATCCTGTAAAATGTAGATTAATAAAAATACCACAACTAGCTATGTGCCGCAAGGTTAAAGAGATGGGGGCATGATTTAACAAGGAATAGGGAGGGGGAATTATTCAGACCTTGAGACTATGGGGAAAAGCCAAATGTCAAGGGAAAACCAATCAAGTTCTTAACCACCCATTTTTTTCCTTTTGTGCCCAGTCATTAGAAGTGGTTGGGGAAGTTATTGCATGGGAATGGGAAGATTGTGGGAAAAAATTCGAATTGGGAAGAGCACCCATTTTTAAAAGACATGTTTTGACTTCATTGGAAATAAATAACCCAAAAACATATTCCCATTCCCTCATGTATTCAAGTTTTTCATCTTCCCTCACATTTTGGGGAGCCGCGGGATGTTTTTTATCATCCATCCTTCATTCTCTGTGTTGTGTATGCTCATCATCATGGTTCACCCAAACCTACAAGAAGAACTATTTATTTGCTCTGTGTTATTTGTTCCAAACTATTTAACCTTATCCAACAGTCGTGAACCTCATGGGATGAGCGATTTGTTGTTTTACTGAGTGATTGGGTGGTGGAGATAACTCAATTTTATGAAAGAGTGCTCCTCTGAGCTTTCCCCAGTGTCGTTGAGCATCGGTTCATCATTCTGAATGGTGGTATAATTTACCTAAGCTGTGGAAGGTATTTCCATAGTGGTCTCCTCTGTTATAGAGTGAGTGGAGCTTATTTACTGTGTTTTACCTTGTGGTTGTTGTGATGTGCACCCTGGTTTGGGTCTGATTTGCATGCAAGTATTAGGGGTGGAAGAGAAGAGGAATGATATTTTTAACCTAGTGCAGAGAGGAACCTCATGAAAAGATAAGAGTGGCTAGTAAATATCCATTGCATGGCCCTGAAGAGCACTGGAAGGGAAGGAATAACCCGAGGGACTGTGGAACAGATAAGGGGATTCTTCCTTGTGTTGCAGTGCAGTTATTTTGGATACCATGCTATATAAATCTTGTGTAGGTGTCCCTATCTCTTGAATGAACCACTAGCTTATCCTATCTACCTTTCCACCACCTTAGCAGCCTATTAACCCAAGGGAGATTGGCTTGGATGGTATCCTGTTAACCCAATTGGATCTTGGCTTTGCTTTGTCTTGTTGTGCACTTGTCCTTGTGTGTAATAATTGGCTAGATAGCCTAATAAACCCAACTGTGTTGGCTTGGATGAGTTTTTGTTGTATCCTTGGATATGTGTGACTGCTAGTGTTCCCTTATTCCTTGTGGGAATCATGCCCAACTCGGGGATGGCAGTGCTGCTGAGAGACTGATGACCACACTGGCCTATGGTTGGGTGGAACCTTGCAGTGATGTAGATGGTTGCGGGACAAAATTATTTCAAGATAAGTAGTATTGTTTATGTTAATCTTTGCATTTGTATTTCTTAATGATATATGATGTACATGACTAATGTGTTGAATTGATGAAGTGCTTCTGCTGTATAATTGAAATTGTATGCATCTGTGTATGTTTTATTTCAATGCATTTTTAAATTATGTTATGGGGCTTAGATTGCCTGGATTGGTGATGGCCTGAATGAAAAAATCTATCCAAGAATTCTGCTAATAAGTTGAATTTCCTGACAGAAATCTTCTTTCCGCAACTTGCGGGATGCAGAAACGTCCTGCTGTAAATTCTATTCCCCACAGATTTCCTTTTGCAACTATCCTTTTTGCAACTTGTGGGATGCAGCTTCACAACCTCTATTTCTGCAACAAACTATATCCACAACGTTCTATTTCGCATGCGAGATGCAGGATGCGGGATCATAATTTCCATATTTCCCCGATTCCGCAAACTCAATATTTTTGCACTGTTTATTCTTGCACGTTGATTCTCATCCATTGATATGTTTCCAGATGTAGAACAGATTGTGACCATTGATTTCCATCATGATATTTCTTCACCATTTGATGTCGTTTGATATTTTTCTTCGTATATCATTGAATGGATCACTGACAGGATCAATTCTCTGCTATTGGGAAGTTAGAGAATTTATACATAGACTTGAATATATTGAACTTCGAGCTGGATGCTCCTTCATCGGTTAGATAGCGATAATGATCATGTTCCCTCTCTGGTGGACAAGAGGGCGTGTGACAACTTAATGTTAAATTTCCCTCACCAATGAATGTGAAACAACTTAGAGCAAGATTGGGACATATGGGATATTATCGGAAGTTCATAAAAGGATATGATGTGATCACAATGCCGATGGATAAGTTGCTAAATATGGATGCACATTTTGAATGGAGTCATGAGTTTTGAGGGATTCTCGAAACCTTAAAAAAGAAAATGGTCACAACACCAATATTGGTATTTATGGACTGGATGAAGGAACTTCATGTCCATGCCGATGCATCACCAATCGTATTAGGAGTGGTTTTGAAACAAATAAGGGAAGGATATATCGACCATTCAATTGATTTTGTGATTCGAACACTATCATCTATTGAACAAAACTACACCACGGTGGACCGTGAAGGCTTTGCGATGGTATATGTGCTCCAAAAATTCTGTCATTACCTGTTAGGAGGACATTTCAAGATGCTCACTGATAATTCTACAGTTAAATATTTGGTTAATAATCTTGTGTTGGGGGGGAAGATATGCCACTGGATTCTACTCTTCCAAGAGTTTGATTTAAAAATCATTATGAAGAGGGGTCACTTGAATGTGGGACCTGATCATTTGTCACGAATTGAGACAGGTGAAGAACCAACCAACATCAAGGATGGGCTGCCTGATGTGTATCTATTCAAGGTTGCAATGGTCTAGGACCATTCTGAGAAAATAATTCAGTTTTTTGCCTACATGAAAAGGTCAGACAATTTCACCACAAGTCAAAAGAAACAATTGGTTGTTCAGGCTACATATTTTCAATTGATTTCCAGACAACTCTATAAGATGGGACCTAATGAAATTTAACGTCGATATGTCTTACCGCATGAACAAAAGAGGATATTTGTGGAAGCACATGATGGGGTGGTAGGAGGACACTATGGAGGTCGCAAAATGACCAGGAAGATACTCTGTGTAGTCCTTTGGTGGCTAACTATGCATAATGATGCGACAGACTATGCGAAGAGTTGTGATATATTCCAAAGAATGTGGAATCCTTCACGATGGGATGAGATGCACTTACTACCTTAGTTAACACTGCAACCATTTGATAAATGGGAAGTGGATTTTGTGGGACCCATTAACCCACTTGTGAAAAGGATATGTGCACGGTATATCATCACAGCGATGGATTATCTCACAAGATGAGTGGAAGCCACACTAGCGGTGGATTGCACTGTTGTGACTACAGCAAGGTTTCTATTTGACAATATTGTGACATGTTTCAGTTGTCTAAAGATATTGATGAATGATCAAGGGAGTCATTTCATCAATCACACCATCAAAACACTGATAGAGGAGTTCTAGATTCAACACAAGAAGAGCACTCTCTATCATCCATAGGCTAATGGGACAGTTGAAGCGTTCAATAAGGTATTGGAGCATGCACTCACCAAGGTCTATAATGCAAGACATGATGATTGAGACTTGAATATTCTGGCGATCTTATGGGCTTATCGAACTACTTGAAAATGGTTGATAATAAATATGCCATTCAAGTTGGTGTATGGCTAAGAAGTAGTGATGATAATGGAATATATTGTTCCAATTATACATATCACAGTAGCGACAGGGATGGAAGACAAAGGAGCGCTAGAAGAACATCTCATGTAGTTGTTGCAACTTTAAGAAGATCAGTTTTCATGGGATTTCATCAGTGAGTTGAGAAGGATTACTAGAAGGCATGGCATGACTGACACATCAAAACCAAGCACTTCCAACAAGGTGATATGGTGTTTATCTATGAATGTAAGTTTGTGAAACACCTAGGTAAATTTTAAATGCATTGGTTAGGTCCTTATGTAATCAATTTCATTACCGAAGGAGGTGCAATATAGTTACAGTAGTTAGATGATGCGGTGTTTCCTAAGTTAGTGAATGGAAGCCATATAAATCCCTACTGGGATAGCCAGGTGTGGCACAATGCTTAAGCCACTATGCAACAAAAAAATAAAAAAAAATGTAAGAGGTGGTAAAGAGGAGTTTGGCACATTGGACACAGATGGCAGCACAAGAGGAAATGGATTGAGTTGTAGTAGGAAAGCATTTGGAAAAGTATGTAGGGATGTGATATAGTAAAATTAGGAAGTTAATGAAGTAATTAAACAAGTTTGGTGGTGATATTGATGGATGAGACACACATTTATGGAGAATTCGACCGTTAGATTGGGAAGATCGGCAACAGATTCAGCTGAGAAGTGGTGTATTTGTTCAAGATGATTTCCAATATTTCACACAAGTGCTTCTCAGCTATAAGAATGGGTGGGGTGAAATTTGAATGAACCATTGTTGTTGTTGAGTGAGAATAGCATAGAGAGAATAGAGCGATAACAAAGCATCATTGAGTAGTTGCGAGTAATTCAAATATGTCCCAAGTGATTTCCAGTGGTAGCATTCATGACTCGTCACCCATAGGCACACTAATTGGGGAATAAATTGTCAATTTATATGAATTGATGTAGTGGATTCCATGAAAGAAGAGAGGCACAAATCATCTAAAGTCCCCTATGTAGAAGAAGCAAACTACCAGGAGTTCTATCCGAGTGGAATTCAAAGTAGGGGCAGAGGGTGGATCATTGACAACTGATCTTGTAGATTCTACAACAAAGAGGGGGCTGAAATTTGAAGACATCCTTGGTTTAATCCCCCCATACAAACCTGGTGCGGCATAGTTCAAAATCACTAAGGATCAAAAGTACCCTATTCAAATGTCGACAATGCGCATGGGGATGCATTGCACGTTGAATAATGTGTCATTTTTGATGAGGATGAAGTACATCAACCACAAATTGTTGGCATACACTGAATGCACTATAGACCAATTTGAGTCACAAACGAGGGATGATGGACGACCACTTTCTCGCACACCACAACAGTGGGAAATGGGATTACACAATTCGTGACTGTTAGGCCTCACACACATGCTGCATTTTGTTCGTCTAAAAGAGGATAATGCATGTGTGAAGAAAATTTTGGCATTCTTCCATGGAGGATACTTGTGGCTAGACACTAAGGTTCCAATCACAGTGGAGTTGATATCGTAAGTAACCAGGTTGCCAATGCGGGGGCCCAATCCGTCGCAATACTTTCGCAGCAAGGATAATGATAAAAGTTTAGCCACTAACTTTAAGAAGAAGTATGGGATGGACCGCGAAAATAGAGCATAATTTTTTGAAACTGTAAATGACTGCACAGTTCGGGTCACAACCAAAATTTTGGCTATCAAAGTGGTGAGGAAGAACTGCCCTAATCAATGCACATCCGGGCTGATTGCTTACATTGAACAATGTGTAGAAGGAGTGCATATGAATTGGTCCTTATTTTTATTGAACCAATTAACAAAGGATACCATGCTTGTCCAAGAAGGTAAGTGACCATTCAATTACTCTTGGTTGTTGATACTAATCGCACTGGTGGGATGGTTAGAGCCCCAGGAGTATCAAGGCATGGAGGTTGAAGTCACTCGGACATGCAAGGGAGTGTGATACCAAAACATGTGGTATATTAATAAGAGGGAGCATTTGGTTGACTATTCAATATAATTTTTGATGTATTTGGATGCACTGCAGATTGCGTCAGAGAAGGTTCTGCGCCTTTTGAGGGAGGCCTCATAAAAATAATGATGGATCTCCATTCATGTCCAAGCAAGCCGAGATCAAGGGAAGCAATTGTTGGCTATGGAATATAAGATGACCGATGAGGAACTTGATGACATAGTTGAGGAATAACCCACCGAGTTGAGAATCTCGCTGAGTAGCAATTATCTATCGGATATCGAGGTAGGTCCTCTGCATGACGCCCCATTAGACCACACACATGAATTGGAGAGTGAGAAAGAATCACAAGTGGAATGATTAAAGTCTCCAATGGAATCTAAACTGGAGTGACAGTTCGAAGAAGAGTGCACAAAGAGAAGGTTCAAGCAGGTAAAAGCAAGTAGCGCCCCGACCATGATAGGGGACCAGGTGACTCACGTTCTTACCATGATCCCCATGACAAACACTATGAGCAAGGCATAGGTAAAACAACACTCGATAGAAGGATTTCAAGAGGCAAAGACTCAATTACAGTCTTTGATTAATGTTATTTTGGAGAAGGTACCAAAAACCAATGTGTTGAATAGAATTGGCGAGTTGAGCACAGGTAAGCGAGTTTGGATCATATAGATTCCTCTGCACGTATTGGAGACCAATAGTGAGGATGTTGAGACATCACTTCATCAGTTCCATATAATTGCATTGGTTGTTAATGAATTACCAACTCACACCTTGGTGCAGTTGTAGAAGATGGAAATCCAAGAGCTTGCTAATAGAGAACAAATCATTGGCGACCACTTATTGAAGTCATAGGACCAGGAAGCATTAGAGAAGAAAGAGATAGAGCACATAAATAAGGCACAGGATGTAGTAATTGTAGAGAAAGTGAAGATATGGGATGACAAGGTGGAATTAGAAAAATCTATCGCATTTTCATGTTAGGAAATTCCTGACATTATAGATGAGATGTTCGCAGAATCTAAGGTTATGTGACTGGGCTAGGTTATCACATATCTGCGTAGAGAAATTGAAGAGTTACAAGCATGAGAAATCCCAAGCACACCACCTAAGTAAGTTGCAACACTCAAGGGAACAATAGAATATGTGACAGCATAGTTGGAAGAAATTGAGAAGGAAGTCAAGTTAATCATTGATGAAACTATGCAATTTTGGGGTAGTGTGGTTCAAGACGAGTAGTTACAATAGTTGAGGACACAGCTGCATGAATATGAGGCACAATTAAACATGATAAGGGAATCACTTAGAGCGATTCCCCCCATCATGCAAGTAACTAAGGCATTGGAATTAAAATTATTGCAACAGTGAGCAACCAAGGAAAGAGAGCGTCACCAGTGTCGCACTACTCAACTAGATGAATTCCATGATGTTGGTGAGTAGTCAGCACTTAATATAGTGAATGTGATTTGATTTGCACAAGATAGTTAGAAGGAAGTGATTTCAAAAAGTATTGAACATCCATCTGAGCAATATGTAGAAAAATGCACAACGATCAATGAAAAGAAAAGAGTTGTAGTTTAGGAAGTCAAGCAACAGTACTAAGATTTCAAGATAAAAATCAATGAGTATACAATATCCAGTTGATG
The DNA here is from genome assembly GCA_001517045.1 of Pseudotsuga menziesii. Lineage (NCBI taxonomy): Eukaryota > Viridiplantae > Streptophyta > Pinopsida > Pinales > Pinaceae > Pseudotsuga > Pseudotsuga menziesii. The sequence goes on from LPNX010022542.1 coordinate 637,003, forward strand.
TGGCTTAAGGATGAGCCATAATATTGTGTTGGGGGCCTATTGGAAGGTGGTGTGGATGTGCATAGTGCAAAATTGGATGCACAAGGTATGCAAGAAAAAGGATGCTGTGCAAGAAAAAGGATAGTGCGCAAGGAGGAGAAGTCGACAAAGAGTCGGCTTGGTCATAAATTTTGTAGTTTTTGGTCCATTTCATTTATAGAGTCAATTAATGTGGACCATTTTATAAAGGTGCAAGGCTATATATAGAATTAGAAGTATATTAGGAAGACATCAAGAAGTTGGTGAACGAAGTAAGGCAGTTTTTTCTAAGATTATTTGTTGAACATCTACAGAAGATTGATCCGTGTGTCTGTTTTGTCTTGCAACTCTCTAATGTATCTTGGGAGCATGTTTTGATGTGCATAAGTAATATGACATGAGTGAATGTTGATGGAAACTCTTTTGTCTTGTGTTTTGCTGCTTTTACTATTTTAATGATGCATTGTGGAAATATGGTTGTTATTCCTGAATGGTGAGATGTCTCTTCATACTGAATGATGTCATGCTTTTCGATCTATTTATGAATTAATATAATGATGAGGTATAATATGAATGGTTATCAATGTGACTAAACATGAATAAATGATGATAAAACCCAAACCTGAATCTCTGATTGATATTGTGATAGTAAGAGAAAAGTGGATAATTAGATGTGCAAGTCCTCCTCTTTACTATGGAAACGTGGTTCCAGCATCTCTCCCTTGAACATCTCGGGTGAGACTTCATCTACTTCACAGGTGTTGCTGTACAGGGTAAAACCTGTATGGAATGATGCTCAGGGATATCGCAGTGTTTAGGTGTGTCGATAGAGTGAGAACCCATGTTGATGGATCCATGTCAACAATTTCCACGTTATATCTTGTCTCTGTGAATTTTAATGATTATTCTTGTGTCGAATGATTATCTATTGTGAATGAGCTAGTTTGAATGTGTTGCACAATCTCTATTATGAATCCAGTTATGTGTGTGTGTGTGTGTGTGTGTGTGTGTGTGTGTGTGTGTGTGTGTGTGTGTGTGTGTGTGTCACATCTTGAATATGTGTTAATGCNTAATGCTTCATGATTAATTTTATTATTTATGTCTACAGATTAGTAGATGGTTATCTTGAATGAATAAATAAGAAAAAAAATTTAATTCCAGTTTTGATCGAGCGAATTGGTATTTCTGTAAGGAAGATATCCCCTACATAACTGGAAAAACCTAGTTCTGGTAGTCCCCATAATATATCTCAGGTGATACTTCATCTGTGTCGCACCTGGGTCAACTGAAAGTACACCAAAACACACTGCTTCCTTAGAAATCAATCAAGCAAGTACTGTGGGAGATATAGATAACTTCTAGAAAGTACATTGAAGTTTGACTAAGGACACATCCCATGGTTGGTCCAAGTTTTCTTAGGTCGACTTGGGAAACCTAAAGAAAGAGTAACCTACCCATATGACACTTAGGGGTAGTTTCCTAAGGTTTTTCTTGTTTAGTAGTTTATTAATCCTTGTAATACCAAGGATGCTAGATTGCGCAACAATAGAACCTAAGAGAAGTTTCGACCTTTCTCAACTATCAATCATGATAAATGAGGAAGAAAACTAAGTTTCCAAGATTTTCAACTATGATATATTTTTGTACTCTTTGTATATTGTGAGGGAATTAGTGTGGAGTTATAAAAAACTATAGATATGGTACACATCATCAATATGATTGCTAATCCATGTCACATCTGAAGTGTTAAGTTTTCTTAATTGCTTAGATGATATCTTAAAATTATTTTTAATAGTAGGATAGTTGAAAGAACAACAATAACAGTAACACAAAGAACACACATATTTTCCTTTGGGAAACCACAAGGGAGAAAACCCCACAAAAATTCCTCAATATAGAACTCAACCAGAGTAGTGTAAAACCTCAGAAAAATGCTTCCCTCTTTTTCATGGAGCACTTGTTCTTCTCTCTCTTATGAATTTGATTGAGTGAGTGTGTACAAATTAAAGGGAGTTCCTCCCTATTTATATTTATCTCTTGACTTGACCTAGAACCTAGCATGGACGACTTGTCTAACTGATAGGGCTGAAAGTAAGACACCAAAAATAATATTTATTATAATGACACTTGGGTACTATTGACCCAACTTACATTTGAGGGTTTAAATTTATTCTTTCAATGAATCTTACATGGCCAAAATCATCTCCCAAAGGAGGAATACAATCAATACATATGGAATATCTTTCTAAGTTACAATACTTTAACACTTCCTCTTAATTAGGAAGGTATTCAACCAAGGTAGAAACTACTACCGCAACTATACATCTGACTGGTGAGTCTCTATATGTCATAGTAATTTTTGGAACACCATGATACATCTTCATCATCAACCTTAGCATGAGAATACCAGATCATATTTTGAAACTCCAATATGTAAATAATGAATCATCTTATGGATTATCTTTTGCAACATTAGTATGTGGATACTAAATCATCTTCTACAAAATTAGTATGTGGATACTGAATCATATTCTGTGTGTACTGGATCATCTTCTGCATTATCATTATGTGGATACTAAATCATCTTTTGTGTGTATTGGATTATATTATGCAATATCAATATGTGGATATTGAATCATCTTTTGGCATATCGTTATGTGAATACTGAATCGTCTTCTGCCACATCGGTATGCAAATACTGGAACATCATCTACAACATCAGTTTATAAATACTAAAACATCATCTGCAACATCAGTATATAAATATTGAAACATCATCTTGCAACATCAATATGTAAATACTGAAACAACAACAACATCATTAGCATTTTAGTGATAATATAACATCACCAATAAATGCTAGATCATCATCCTCATCATTAGCATATAGATGTTGGAACATCATAATCATTAACATAAAAATGTTGAGACAACATCATCATCATCAGTATAGAAATATGAAACTATCTCATAAATCATCACAAAAATCATCAGTATGAAAATATTGAACCTGCTACATCAGTATAGGAATACCGAAACTATCTCGTCAACCTCACAACAACATCAGTATGAGAATAATGAACATGCTACATCAGAATAGGAATACTGAAACTATCTCATCAACCTCATAACAACATCAGTATGAGAATATTGAACCTGCTACATGAGTATAGGAATACTGAAACTACATCATTCCCACTAACCATCTTGCAGTAGTATCTTGGTGAGTTCTTTGGTATATCCATCCGAGCATTTTGTATAACTTACTAACCATTTTGATTCAACAAGCCTAGTCACATAGATGGATCTTCGTAGGGACTAAAAAACCTTGTTCTAGATTACTAAGCCTCTTGGGATAAACATTCCAAGAAAGACATTCTAATCCCCCTAGGATATGATAGGGTTGAATTGTCTAGTAAGACACCAAAAATAAGATTTATTCTAATGACACTTGGATACTATTGATCTGAATTACATATGAATGTTTACAATGATTCTTTCAATGACTCTTACATGACCAAACTCATCTTCTGAAGGAGGAATACAATCAATACATCTAGAATATATTTTGAAGTTACAATACTTTAACACTCCCTCTTAACTAGGAAGGTATTTAACTAAGGAATAAACTACTACCACAACTATACATCTGACTGGTGAGTCTCTATATGTCATAGTGATTTTTGGAACATCATCATACATCTTCATCATCAACCTCATCATGAGAATAATAGATCATCTTCTGCAACTCCAATATGTAAATACTGAATCATCTTCTAGATTTTCTTCTGCAACATCAATATGCGGATATAGAATCAATTCTACAACATTAGTATGTGGATACCGAATCATATTCTATGTGTACTAGATCATCTTCTGTAATATCAGTATGTGGATGTTGAATAATTTTTTGTGTGTACTAGATCATATTCTGCAATATCAGTATGTGGATACTGAATTATCTTTTGTCATATCAGTATGTGAATATTGAATATTCTTCTGCCACATCAGTATGTGAATACTGGAACATCATCTACAACATTAGTATATAAATACTAAAACATCATCTGCAACATCAATATATAAATACTGAAACATCATCTTGTAACATCAATATGTAAATACTGAAACAACAACAACATCATTAGCATGTTAGTGATAAAAAAACATCACTAAGAAATTCTAGATCATCATCTACATCATTACCATAGAGATGATGGAACATCATAATCATTAACATAAAAATGTTGAGACAACATCATAATAATCAGTATAGAAATACTGAAACTATCTCATCAATCATCAAAACAATCATTAGTATGAAAATATTGAACCTACTACATCAGTTTAAGAATAGTGAAACTATCTCGTCAGCCTCGCAACAACATCAGTATGAGAATACTGAATCTGTTACATCAGTATGAGAATACTGAATTTTCTACATCAGCATAGGAATACTAGAACTATGTCATCAACCTCATAACAACATCAGTACAATAATATTGAACCTTCTACATCGGTATAGGAATACTGAAACTACATCATTCCCACTAACTATCTTGTAGTAGTATCTTGGTTAGTTATCTGGTATATTCATTCGAGAATTTTGTCTAACTTACTGAACCTTTCGATTAAACAATCCTAGTCAGACAGATGGATCTTCCTGGGGACCAACAAACCTTGTTTTGGCTTACTAACCCTCTTAGGTAAACATTCCTAGCCATACATACTAATCCCCCTAGGATCAACATGAATCATCTGACTTACTAACCCTTTTGGGCCAACAATTCTATCCAGACTTACCCTACTCTAGGCTAAGATACCACCACTACATCCTTATACTATATTATTCACTCCATATTTAGAGGGAAGTCCTTTCATACTACGCTAATATTGTCATGAAAGTATTCAAACTTTACACGAGACAGAGGCTTAGTAAACACATATGCTACTTGTTCCTTTGTGTAAGGAACATATTTGAGCTTTACAACTCCCTTCTACACCATATACCATATGTAATGATATCTAACTTCGATATGTTTTGACTTATCATGAAACACTGGTTTTTCTGTCATCTTAATACATCTATGATTATCACAAAGGATATCAATAACATTTATCTCTGCATCAAATAATCATGTTAACATCTTGCCAAGCCATATTGCTTCAGTACAAGCTGAGCATGCTGCAATGTTTTCATCTCCTATTGTGCTAAGTGCAATACTAGATTGCTTTCTATTGAACCAAGAGATCATGCCTAATCCCAAACTAAAACAACATCATGAAGTTCTCTTGCTATCTTTGACACTTCCTTACCAATCTGAATGAGTAAATCCATGTAATATGATCTTGCCATTTGATTCATATCTGAGACAATAATGTAAAGTCCTCTTTAGATACCTCATGACATGTTTTGATCCTACTAGGTGAATATGTTTGGGATTGATCATATATTGTCTTAGAGTGTTTACAACAAAACATATATCTAGTCTTGTATTGGTAAGTACATTAGAGAACCAATAATCTATTTGTATAAGGTGGCATCTACTATTTTTGAAGTGTCATCATTCAATAGCTTGTAAATATGTTGTCATTGGAGTAGTCATATCCTTGCAATATATCATCCCAAATCTCTTTAGTATTTCTACTTCATATTTTCCTTAGTTTAGGAAAATCTCGTCTAGATACTGCCATACTTCAAGACCTAGAAAATAGTGCATTATTCCAAGGTATTTCATCTTAAATTCTGCAGCGAGCTTTTTCTTACACTCATTAATGGGATTATCTTCTCATGTTAAGAATAGGTCATCTACATACAATAGTAATATCATAAGTACATCACCCTCAACTTTATAGTAGAGGTTGGAATCTTCTTTACTCTTGGTTGTTAGATTTTTATCATTCAAGCTAGCATTATGATATTAGGATCTTTAATTGAGAGAATAACATGCATAGCAATAAAAAATAGGAGACAAGAGACACAAAGAGTTTTCCTTGGGGAAACCATAAAGGAGAAAACCCCGCAAATTCCTCAGAGATAGAATCAACACCAAAAGTAAAACCCAAAAACATAAAGATGATCTCCCGACAGCATTAGTCTCTCTCTTGTCCCAATAGCTTCTCTCTCACTCATGCGCCCCAATGAGTGAGTGTGTGTGTGATAAATATAGAGACTCACTCTCTATTTATATTCTTTCGTTTACTTGAATCCCACTCTAACATGTCGGCCTCACTTAACAATTACTTACTAGAGTCGACATCTCTAGGAGTGTCTAATAACCCTAGTTCCTGACAACTTGTGGGGACTTTTCCTCCTCCGACCAACAAGGAGGGTTATCATTAACACAATGGTGGAGACTATTGCCTTGAATTACAATAACTCACCTAGGGTTAAATTCTATAGGATAGTCTAATAACCCTAGGGCCCCACAACTATGGGGACTTTAACCCTTGATTAATAGGAGGGTTACCCACAATGACCTCACATGGCTTGTTTACATTATAGAACATCCCAATAGGAAAATTGGGGCATGGCATGACATAAATACATTACAAACACATCCTGGAATAAACATTGGGGTACAATACATAAGATATACAGATGAATACATTCTAAAGTTACAAATTCATGAACACTCCCTCTTAACTATGAAGGTATTCTCTCGACACAATTTATCAGCACAAGTCTTCTTCTCTGTATCATTTGGATCATCATCGAGTCCTCGTCATCTTTAAGTCATCTTCATCTTCAAGTCATATTCATCTTCAAGTTATATTCATCTTCAAGTAATCTTCATCATCGGATCTGGATCATCACTGGATCTGGATCATCATTGGATCTGGATCATCATTGTTGGATCATCATCACCGGATCTGGATCATCACTTGATCTAGATCATCACTGTTGGATCATCATCATGGGTGATATCTCATGATTCTTCTCATCACAAGAATTTCTACAAAGCCATCCCTTTTTCATTTTGGTTGTAGGCCTAGCCTCCATGTAGGTCTTCTTCGGCACTTATATCTGACCCTAAGTCAGAATGGCCCACCCAGCACTTACATTTGACCATGAGAGGAACACATCCAACACCATGATAGAAAGGCATTCCCAACACTCACATATAACCATGTCGTAACACATCCCACAGCTCTGTCAAAAAGGCCCAACACTTACATTCACCAGCATGATAGGACACATCTACTATCATCTGTGAAAATGCATAGCACTCACAACCACCAGCATTATAGGACACACCTACTATCATTTGTGGAAAGGCTCAACACTTACATCCATTAGCATGGTAGGACACACCTACTACCATATGTGGAAAGGAACATCACTCACATCCACCAGCATGGCAGGACACAACTACTACCATGTGTGGAAAGGCACATCACTTACAATCACCAGTATGGTAGGACACACCTACTACCATATGTGAAAAGGAATAGTACTCACATCCACCAGCATGATAGGACACACCTACTATCATCTGTGGAAAGTCTAGAACTCACATCCACCAGCATGATAGGACACACCTACTATCATCTGTGGAAAGGCTCTGCAGTTACATCTGATCTTGTGGGAACCAATCCCATAGTCACATTAGAATGGATCCCAGCCCTAGGCTAAGGAGTCCTGGTAACTGACCAGGTGCCTCCATTCTCCCAAAGAATGGCATTAGCCCTTATATCTGATCAAGTGGGAACATATCCCTAAATCACATCAAAATGGCCCTGCACTTATATTTGATCATGTGAGAACACATCCCACAGTCATATCAGAATGGACCTCATCCCCAGAGTAAGTATTCCTGGTAACTGACCAAGTGCCTCCATTCCAAGAATGGAATTTAGCACTTATATATGATCATGTAGGAACCAATCCTATAGTCACATTAGAATGGCTCAGAACTCATATCTGACATGGAAGGAACCAATCCTCTCACCATGATCGAATGGCTCAACCCTTACATCTGACCATGGAAGGAACCAATCCTCTCACCATGTCAGAATGGCTCATAGAATCATCACTTCACTTTGGAGGGAACCTTGATCTGGAGAACACCAAGATTCTCCCTAAAGTATTCAAACTTCACTCTAGACAATGGATTTGTCAACACATCAGTTATTTGTTCATCTGTTGCAACATACTAGAGATTCACTGCTCCTCTCTACACCATATCCCTGATATAGTGATATTTGATCTTGATATGCTTTGACTTGTCATGGAACACCGGTTTCTCTGACAACTTCACACAACTCTGGTTGTCACAATGTACACAAGTAGCATCCAATTGGAGATCAAATAAATCAAACAGTAGCTTCCTTAGCCATACTACCTCATAACTAGTTGAACAAGCTGCAACATACTTTGCTTCAGCTGTACTCAGTGCCACATGAGATTTCTTCCTACTAAACCAAGAGTTCACACCTGATCCCATACTGAAGCAACACTCTGAAGTGTTCTTCCTATCAATGGCACTGCCTACCCAATCTGACTCAACATAACCCTCCAGGTTAATCTTCTGATTTGCCTCATACTTGATCCCATAATCAACTGTACCCCTTCAGGTACCTCAGAATGTGCTTTGCAGCAATCAAGTGAACATGTCTCGGATATGTTAGGAATTGTCTCAAGGTGTTCACAGCAAAGAGAATATCTAGTCTCGTATTCATCAGGTACATCAATGACCCAATCATTTGACAATACATTGTAGCATCAACCGCTTTTGATGAAGCATCACTCAATAGCTTCAGGATCAATGCCATAGGTGTCGTCATGGCCTTGTAGTGCATCATCCCGAACCTCTTTAGGATCTCTATTGCATACTTCCCTTGTCCAAGGAATATTCCATCCACATTCTGCCACACCTCCATGCCTAGAAAAATAGTGCATTGACACATAACAGGAGCATCATTGGTCTTCCACCTTCAACCTTGAATAAAAGTTTGGAATCCACTTTACTCTCAGTAAATCCTAGAGTCATCAATAATCTATCCATCTTGTCATACCATGTCAAACCTTAGGATATTCTGCAGTCAGTCCCTCTGAAGCGGAGCATCATACTCCCTCTATCTTCCATACTCTATGCACTGTAACATTTTGTACTGGAGTGACAAGTAGCTTCCTCTACAACTAATGTTCTATGTATCCATCTAGGGTCACTAGATGCCAAGATCCTCTATCTTTGAAAGCGTTCTTCTCACACCCATCTGTGAGCTTGTCATCCTTTATCAACCTTGTAGCAAAGGTTCATATCTTCATCAAGATCATCATGTATGTGTTTCAACTCCCATTGGCTACAAATGTTTCTTCGTAGTCTATGCCTTATTTTCATGAGAAGCCTCGTGCTACGAATATTTCCTTGTATCCCATGATGTTTTCATCTACTGCATGATGGAACTACGAACTTCCCTTCATGTATCGATATTGCATCCTAGACATCATTCTTCTTGAACTGGTCTTCCCTTTCTTCTTGGTTACTTCTTCATAGCTGGAAGGTTCTGCATCAATGATGTTGCTGCATTCATCATATTATTCTTCATTTTGAATTGTCTTCACTTGTTCTTTGGAACAAGTCTCATCCTTCTTTACTTGTAGGTGATTATGTATGCGATCTTTCCTACAAGTCAAATTCATTTGTATGGTTAGAAACATTTCATAAGGAATATTCATAGTGGAAAATTCTTATGCATAAATATATGATCATGCAACTATTTTAGCCAGTACAACATTCATCCATATCTCACAGAAAATTTCTTGATGCCTTCCATCTCTACCAGGACAACATTGAGATTGTGTACTAATCCAATATGTCAGCAAAGAGGTTTCATTCTAGATAAGTAGCAATGGAGAGTAGCACCATGAGCTACTTACCCATCACATACATATTAGTAGTATACTGTCATTAATGCAAACATTCTATCATGCATAATACATCAACTGAATATAAACAAATGCATAACAAAACAATATCATGAAATGACAATTGAATACTTATATTTATTTGTTTCGTGGGTAGACCCCTTCTTAACCCTTTAGCTTCATCATCTTCTTCATTCATAATAGCATTGTTTCTTATCCAAATGATAAGATGGATAAGAGGTTCTTCAAGAGTTGATTTCTTCATATTCCTAATCGCTTGAGGTATCTTCTTTGGATGGTGAGAGCTCGATCTTTAGTTGCTCCCATCTTCTCTTCTCTTATTACGAGTCAGGCTTCTTCTTCTTCCCAGATTCTGCTAAAAGTAATCACTTCCTTTTGTCACACATTCCTTGCATGAATGAATCCCATGATATTGGGAGGCCATTCAAGGTGGCTATCACCATTTCTACATTTTCCACTTCTTCTTCTACTGCTACAAGTTTTTCTTTGATTTGAGAGACCCTTGTAAAGTATGACTGTATGGTCTCTGCATTTTGGATCTTCACATTCTTCAACTAGTTCTTAAGGTCATCTTCTGATTTATGTTCTTCCCTTCAAATATATTGGTCAAGGAATCAAACATCTCTTTCAATGTATTTGGGGAAGACACTTGTGGTACAAGGTGATCCATGATTGAATCAACAATGATATTCTTGGCCTTGACCAAGTTCTTCTTGCGTAAGGCTTTTAGCCTCATCTCCCTCTGGAACTAGAACCTCTCTACTTATGTGGGCATCCAATTCATTTCCTTCAAGGAATAGTGAGATCCTATACTTCCATGCTTGGAAATTTTAAAATTCACCAATCTTATCATCAAGCTTATGTGATAGATCACTTTGAAATGAGAACCTTAAATGAAAATAGCAAAATATTGGATCTTACTGATTTTAGGTGTCTGTCCTAGTTCTAGAGCTCATTGATCTAGGGTTTGTCAGAGAAATCCTATTTTTCAAAACTTGGAATTTTTCAGATCTGATTGGCTATAAAGATATAACTCTTCAAGGTTAGATGTCCAATGTAATCCTTTTCTGAAAACAGTGGAGGGAAGCTCCCAGAACCGAAAGCCCTAGTTTTCCAATTTATTTTGCAAAAATTCCTGATATTGTTCCTATGATATCTCTGAAATTAATATTCCTCTATGTCTGAATCATTATATTAAGGTAGCCTCACCTGTCCCTGTTCCAACACCATAGGTTTCATCAGCATTGGTTTCACGAATTGAGACTTATGACCATTTTCCCAAGGTGATTTGTTTCAGGATTGTTCAGCATAGCGATGTTGTATGGACTTCCACGTGTCATTGTCTCATCCTTGGGGTTTGAAACTTCTACCACAGAAATTAAAGTCCATTCCCTTTCTGGAACATATTCATAAATTTAATTTGGACTTTTGTAGCTCTAGATATAACAATTCTCCCCAGGTGTCCTATTTAGGGATGAATCCTGGAAGAGGCTGGAACCCTAACTTGGAGGGATCATATGTCCTAGAATATAGTGAATTTGAGGCTAAACATTGGGCACAATGTAATTAAGGTTTTTACATTTGGCCTATGAATTTTTTAGCTCCTGATACTTCTCCAATCCCATGATATAGTGAATGTACCAAAACTTATCAGTTTTAGTATTTTAGAGTTTTTTCGGCCTGGGGTCAAACTAGGGTTTGACTTTCCTAGAGTTATACCCAACCAAAAATATCAAACCATGTATCTAAAATTTGATTTTAATGAGGAGATAAATCATATGCCAGGCTCACTCAAAAATTCCTCTTCTATAGAAATCCCTAATTTCCTGCACCGAAAACTGAAAATGCTCAGAATCGAATTCCTCTTCGACAGAAAGATGTGCCCTTCAATGGAGAGTCAGCCTAGCATACTTTTGCTGATGTATTGAGGAGAGAGACCCAAAAAGTAAGAAGCCCTAGATTCTGCAGCTACACAATGTCTTCTTCTCAGGTTAGCTCTGATACCATGTTATATTTTTATCATTCAAGATAGCATTATGATATTAGGATATTTAACTTAGAGAATAACATGCACATCAATAAAACACAAGATACAAGAGACATAAAGAGTTTTCCTTGGGGAAACCATAAAGGAGAAAACCCCGCAACTTCCTTAGAGATAGAATCAACACCAAAAGTAAAACTTGAAAACATAAAGATGATCTCCCGAGAGCAGTAGTCTCTCTCTTGTCCCAACAACTTCTCTCTCACTCATGCACCCCAATGAGTGAGTGTGTGTGTGATAAATAGAGAGACTCACTCTCTATTTATATTATTTTTTTCACTTGAATCCCACTCCAACATGTCATCCTCACTTAACAATTACTTACTAGAGCTGACATCTCTAGGAGGGTCTAATAACCCTAGTGCCCCACAACTTGTGGGGACTTTTCCTCCTCCGACCAACAAGGAGGGTTATCCTTAACACAAAGGTGGGGAATATTGTCCCGAATTACAATAACACATTTAGGGTCGACTTCTCTAGAATATTCTAATAACTCTAGGGCCCCACAACTATGGCGAATTTAAACCTTAATCAATAGGAGGGTTACCCACAATGAGTTGACATGACTTGTTTACATTATAGAACCTCCCAATAGGAACATCGGGGCATGACATGACTTAAATACATTACAGAAACATCCCAAATAAACATCGGGGTACAATACATAATATATATCGATGAATACAATCCAAAGTTACAAATACATCCATCTGATGTAATTTCCGATTCATATTGGATTCCAAGAATATGATGGTTCTAATTGAGGTGTACCTAGCCACTGGTGCAAAGGTCTCCTCATAGTTGATTCCTTCCTTCTAGGAGAATCCGTGATCTATGAATCTTGCCTTGTAGTTCTGTATACTACCATCTACTGAGTTGTTTGGCTTGTAGGTCCATTTCAAGGATACCACTGATTTTTCCTTTGGTATTGGTACTATTTCCAATACATCATTCTTTATAATGGATTGGTATCCTCTGTTAACACCATTATTTATCAAGGGGATGAAATACCATGGTGGAGAAAGAAAAATAATGGTTGTTTGGATACTTTGGTTAAATGATATATTGTAAAAATGGGACTATAGGCAAAAAGGCGATTAAGTCACCAAACATCCTAAGCCGCGATGGAAGAAGGAAGAAAATCAATGGCTGATATTCTCTCCGCTCCTCAGAGATGCAATGAAGATAAAGGTTTTGTTCGGGCACTTATCGGGCGCACAGATCAGCATCCATCAAGTTCTTTCGGGCAGATCCACAGTCCATATCCAATCCGCTTCGTGAAATTGCATCTTGGTTAAAATGACACAATCCGGCGGAATCGGGTACATACTACTCAATCCAATGGTGGAGAGGTGAAGTCGGATCACATCCACGGTTGAGATTGATTCCCGAACCAGAACCTGCATGACCAATAAACCTAAAGCGCCCAATGGAATGAGTTATCTGGTGATCGATCTGACGGTTGAAAATCAAAGTGAATCAAATCAACGACTATTATGATTTCCGGAGAGTGAACTAGTGCGGTGGATAATTCTGAAGTGCCCAGCGGAATTTGGTACGTGGCATATGATCTGACGGTGGAAAGTTAAAGGGGTATCACATCAATGGCTGAGAATAATTCCAGGGATCAAAGCTGCACGATGGTTTAAGTGACGGAGCCCAGCGGAATTCGGTACGTGTCACCCGATCCAACGGCTCATGATAAAAGGTGATTTCATCGACGGTGGGAGATCATTCCGGGATGGAGACTGGCACGTTGTTTATCACCAAGACGCCTGGCAGAACGAGGTACATGGCATGTGATCCAAAGGCCAGAAATTAAAGAGAAATCAAATCTAGGGTCTTGAATGAATCCGGAGAATAGAGGTGCAGAATAGTTAGGAATAGATGGTGGTTGCGGAAAATAAATGTTGTCCACGTGGCGAATTGTGTGGTTCTATAAAGGTAGGGTTGACCTCTCCAATGATTATTTTATTTGCTCGGGACCCGGCGAAAAGGACTTGGCGATTTGGTAGCTTCCATTTGTCAGTTCCAGGAACGCTCCGAGCACACACCTCCATAGTAAGCCAGGTAGGACTTAAACCCCGTAACTCCTTTGTCCAATTACCATTGTAAATTAAGTAATGGACCAAGGGAGAGAAATTCGAGCGTCTGGACACATCGTGGATGACAGAGAGGAATTTTTAGTAGACAGACATAGGGTCGTGTGTGACCCCTTCCTATCCATAGGGAGCGTGTCCGGCAGTAAAGAGAAGTTGTGGTCTTATTACTCACAGGGGAATGACGTTCTGAATGTATGCAAGTCTTTTTTGTATCACTTCGCCCT
>LPNX010022542.1:657788-716249 GCA_001517045.1 Pseudotsuga menziesii
AAAACAGGCATCCTCGGATGAGAGCTTACAGAAATGAAGTATGGGATTTGCTTGGTAATTTCTTCATAGACCTTCCATCCCTGACAATTCCAAATACTGGCAGGTGTTTGAAGATGATATGCATATCCGAAGATTTCTAGAGTTATCAGGGGAGTTTGTGAATACTCATTTTGACAATGAAAATGATAATGATAGGACCCTTGGAGATGATGAAGAAATTGAAACAGAAGAAGAAGATGCTAAGAATTTAAGGAAGACCTTGGGAGGTAAGGATATCATCCAGTTGAAAAATAATTTCATACCAAGAGGCTTGATCCCTTTAGAAAGGCTCTTTGTTCAAAATGATGTTGCCAAGAACCCCAAAGTGAAACCTGTTGGTGATGCCGTTGAAGATAAAAATATTGGCACTGAGAAAAATCCTAAAATCCTAAAATTATCCAAGAAGCTTCCAGAAAGAGAGAAAGAGGAGTATGTAAAGTTGATGAAAAAATATACAGATGTGTTTTCTTGGAGTTATGAAGACCTCAAAGAATATTATACATCTATCATACAACACACTATTCCTATAAAGCCTGGGGAGAAGCCTTTTAAACAGAAAATCAGGAGGATCAATCCTAAGCTGCTCCCTGTCATTGAGAAGGAAATAAAGAAGTTATTTGATGCCAAGATCATTGTAACACTTATATTTTCTAAATGGGTTGCGAATTTGGTCCTTGTCAGAAAGAAGAATGGAGAGATAAGATTGTGCATAGATTTCCTCAATTTGAATAAGGTCTCCATGAAAGACAACTATCCTCTACCCAAGATGGATCATATACTGCAGCAAGTGGTGGGAGTTGAAAGGATTTCGATGCTGGATGGTTTTTCCGGGTATAATCAGATCAAAGTGCTGCCAGAAGATCAGGAGAAAAATGCCTTTACTACACCATGGGGAACTTTCATGTATGCGAAGATGCCTTTTGGTTTGATGAATGCAGGCGCCACTTTCCAGTGAGCTATGGACATTGCCTTTGCAGGAGAAATTGGAAGTTTCGTGGTGATTTATATGGATGATATCACAGTCTACTCAAAGTCTGACAGAGAACATCTGCATCATCTGGAGAAGGTCTTCATGAAGTGTAGGAAGTATGGCATATCTTTGAACCCTAAGAAGTCTAATTTTGCACTAGAAGAAGGAAAGCTGTTAGGACATATAATATCCAAAGATGGCATAAAGATTGATCTTGAAAGAGTAAGTGCAATTCTGAAGGTAGGAGAACCCAGAAGCAAAAAGGAGATACAATCATTTCTGGGACAGGTAAATTTCTTGAGGAGATTTGTACCAAGATTTGCTAAGATTTTGATGAATATTACAAATATGTTGAAGAAAGGTCATGAAATAAAGTGGAATACAAGAGCTAAGGAGGCATTTCGGGAAATCAAGAAAGCAATTTCAGAAGCTCCTGTTTTGGTAAGTCCAGATTTCGCCAAAGATTTTTCAGTATTCTCATATGCTTCGGAACATACTATAGTAGCAGTATTATTGCAGAAAAATGATGAAAATTTGGAACAACCCATAGCCTTTTTCAGTAAAATGCTACGGGATGGGGAATTGAAATATGAAATCATGGAAAAGCAGGCCTATGCTTTAATTAAAGCATTAAAGGATTTCAGAATATATGTTTTGCATTCCCATGTAATTGCGCATGTTCCAACCGCTGCAGTAAAAGCGATTTTGACTCAACCAGACTCTGAAGGCAGGAGGGCGAGATGGATAGCTACATTATTGGAATATGATATAGAAATAAAACCCACGAAGCTGGTCAAAGGACAAGGGTTAGCAAAGATGATGACAAACTCAAATTGTGAATCTTTACAGATCAATTTTTTGACTCACCAGTCTGATCAGTTGGACATAGAGATAGAAGTGATGGCTGACTTTGTGGCCTCTCCATGGTACTCTGGTATTGTATATGTCCTCCGAAATTTGCAAGCACCAGAAGGATTAAGCAAATTGAGAGCAAGATCTGTAAAGTTGAAATCTGCTAAATTCTATATCATAAATAAATATCTTTATTGGAAATATCCTGGAGGAGTTCTACTAAATTGTCTATTGGAAGATGAAGCCCAGCAATTTACCAACGAATTTCACAAAGGAGACTATGGGGGACATCATTCTTGGAAGGTGACTGCAAACAAAATCCTGAGAGCTGGTTATTATTGGCCTACATTATTCTCAGATGTATATAAAGAAATCAGCAAATGTCATCAATGCCAAATTTTCGACGGTAAGAGAAAGGTACTACCTCTCCCTTCGAATCCAGTAACAGTTGAGGCTCCTTTCCAGCAATGGGGTTTGGATTTTATTGGTGAAATAAACCCCAATTCATCAGGTCAGCACAAGTGGATCTTGACAGCTACAGACTATTTTACTAAATGGATAGAAGCAATTCCTACCAGGAGGGCCACTGAGAATGTGATCATGGAGTTTCTTGAAGAAAATATATTGGCTCAGTTCGGGTGTCCAAAAAGGATAGTAACAGACAACGCAGTTGCTTTCAAATCTAGGAAAATGATAAATTTTTGTCATAAGTATCATATAAGCCTCAATCACTCGACTGCCTATTATCCTCAAGGAAATGGGTTAACTGAATCTTCAAATAAAAGCTTAGTGAGGATTATCAAAAAGCTGTTGGAAGATAATAAGAGGTCCTGGCACACCAAACTAAAATACGCTCTATGGGCTGACAGGATTAGTACTAAAAGAGCAATCGGCATGTCTCCATTCCAACTGGTATATGGGGCTGAAGTAATTTTTCCAACATCATTAGGGGTACCAGTTATGAGATATTTCCAGGATCAGCAAGAAGAACCAAATCGCATATAGTGGAGGATAAATCAGATCATTGAGCTAGAAGAACAAAGAAGTAAGGCTTATGACAAAGTGCAGTCACATCAGGAGAAAATGTAGAATACTTTTGACAGAAGAATCAAGGAAGAGCAGTTTCAGATTGGTGACCTGGTTTTGAAGTGGGATACTCCTAATGAAGACAAGCATGGAAAGTTTGACCCTATGTGGGTAGGACCTTACGTTGTTGCTGGATGCAAAGGACAAAATGCATTTTTGTTGGAATATACAAATGGGGTTCTTCTGGAGAGTAACCCTGTAAATGGAAGATATCTGAAGCATTACCTGTCCTGAGGGGGAAGGTAAGATTTGTATCATAGAATTGTACATATTTGTTTCTCTTTACAAATAAATATGGATGGTAAGACAAGTGTATTTGAAAGCTCGCAGTGAAAGCCCTAAAGTTCAGGAGGCATACCACTCCTTTTCTAAAAATATATAAAAATGATATATTTACAAAAAAAACAAAGATGGGTTTTTGAGAAGTTATTACGCAAAATCAAAAAACAGGCACTTGGTCTACGAGTTCTTTGATACCTCACAGGGAGGATATCATCCCCAGATGGAGCCAGCTGTTAACACCATTATTTATCAAGGGGACGAAAGACCATGGTGGAGAAAGAAAATTAATGGTTGTTTGGATACTTTGGTTAAAGGATATATTGTAAAAATGGGACTATAGGCAAAAAGGCGATTAAGTCACCAAAGATCCTAAGCCACGATGGAAGAAGGAAGAAAATCAATGGCTGATATTCTCTTCGCTCCTCAGAGATGCAAGGAAGATAAAGGTTTTGTCTGGGCGCTTATCGGGCGCACAGATCAGCGGCCATCAAGTTGTTTCGGGCAGATCCATGGTCCATATCCAATCTGCTTCGTGAAATTGCATCTTGGTTAAAATGACACAATCCGGCGGAATCGGATACATACTACTCAATCCAATGGTGAAGAGGTGAAGTCGGATCACATCCACGGTTGAGATTGATTCCGGAACCAGAACCTGCACGACCGATAAACCTAAAGAACCCAGCGGAATGAGTTATTTGATGATCGATCTGACGGTTGAAAATCAAAGTGAATCAAATCAACGGCTATTATGATTTCCAGAGAGTGAACTAGTGCGGCGGATAATTCCAAAGTGCCCAGTGGAATTTGGTACGTGGCATATGATTCGACGGTGGAAAGTTAAAGGGGTATCACATCAATGGCTGAGAATAATTCCGGGGATCAAAGCTACATGCTGGTTAAAGTGATGGAGCCCAGTGGAATTCGGTATGTGTCACCCGATCCAACGGCTCATGATAAAAGGCGATTTCATCGACGGTGGGAGATCATTCCGGGATGGAGACTGGCATGTTGTTTATCACCAATATGCCTGGCAGAATGAGGTACATGGCACACGATCCAAAGGCTAGAAATTAAAGAGAAATCAGATCTAGGGTCTTGAATGAATCCAGAGAATAGAGGTACATGGCAGTTAGGAATAGATGGTGGTTGTGAAAAATAAATGCTATCCACGTGGCGAATTGTGTGGTTCTATAAAGGCAGGCTTGACCTCTCCAATGATTATTTTATTTGCTCGGGACCCAGCGAAAAGGACTTGGCGATTTGGAAGCTTCCATTTGTCATTTCCAGGCACGCTCTGAGCACACACCTCCACAGTAAGCCAGATAGGACTTAAACCCCATAACTCCTTCATCCAATTACCATTGTAAATTAAGTAATGGACCAAGGGAGAGAAATTCGAGTGTCTGGTCAGGTCGCGGATGACAGAGAGGAATTTTTAGTAGACAGACAAAGGGGCGTGTGCGATCCCTTCCTATACACAGGGAGCGTGTCCGGTAGTAAAGAGAAGTTGTGGTCTTATTACTCATAGGGGAATGACGTTCTGAATGTATGCAAGTCTTTTTTATATCACTTCGCCCTTGAGCAAACCCTCCACTTCCTAGAATTTGCCGAATGGTGTGCGGTGAACTATTCTCCCTCTCAAAGGATTATTGTAAGTCGGTCCGCATCCAAAATACTGTGTAAAATTGATGCTTCAGTCGTCAGAGAAAACCTTAGTCTGCCCGAAAATTACCCTGTAAATCGTGAGTTTGTAAATGAATCTGTCCTTGCTGAATTTTTCAAAAATTGTGAAAGTGAAAGTCGCTGTCAATTCTTGTCAAGTATCCTGAAGGAAGGTCAGTCCCTTGAAGGTATTTTCTTGCCTTACCCCTTGCACATTTTTAGGACTGAAGTGCAATTGGTAATGTCTCTGGTCTATCAAGTGTTAGGTCTGGATGACGATTGTCATGTAGGTGATGTCATCCTTGGTTTCTTATTAAGAATAACTTCTTTAATCCCTGAGTCCCAGTCAGTCCCTGTGCTTAATTTAGATGAATACCTTGCCAAAACGATCCACCTTCAGTTGACTGAGTTTCCAAAGGTCCAGTTCTTTAGGTTTCAAACATACTTGCTTAACATGCTATTATGCTCTAATGTTACTGAATTGAAATTCTTAAGTACTCTATGCTCTTCTGATTTGCCCAAGCAAATCAACATGTTCGAATTTGCTAATTCGATCATGTCTGAAATGTACAAAATGTTATTTAATGAGGACGTGCCCCGTGTTCTGGACGAGATGAGATGCCTAATGCAGTCTTCACCCAAAGATCGAGTGGGTGACTGGTTCCTGTACAGAGGTTACATAGTGTTAAGAGTATATGGCTTTACTGGTTAGCCTTATAGGCTACCCTCCTTCTTGACCCTAAGGACTTTCGCACTAGAGTTCATGAGTCAGATATTGCTGTCTGAGGAAGAGCACTTTGGTGCTTTCAAAAAATCTTCAAACATTAAATTTCCACTTAAAGTCGGCCCTTTCATTTTTAAAGGTAAAGGCGCCCTGGCTTTTATAGAAAAGTTGTTGGAGAATATGGATTTCATAAAATATGTAAATGTGAATTACAACCCCCACCATGTGATCTCATTGAGAAAACAGGCCAACAAGAATAAACCATTTGAGCATCAGGCTATTGAGGGGTTAGCTGAAACGGCCAATTTGCTGCAGTGTACTGACATGTCAAATTCTGATGAAGAGACACATACTATACCTGTCACAGCGACCCAAATAACAGAATGTGCTAGTATTGTGGTCAAGAGGAGTTTGTCTGAAACTGAGAGTATGGATGTAGACGAAGATGGGCCCCATAAAAGGGCAAAGCTACTTGAAAGTGGTGAAATTGTATATGAGGAAGTTTCCAATGGTTCCAAGAAGGTTGCCCTAGTTCCCATGAAAGCGGTGCAAGTAAGTCAATTCTCTTTTAAAAATGTGGAGGATGATGTAGACAGTTCGGAATTATGCCACATGTTTAAGTCGAAGGAAGAGCTCAAAGCCAGCTACATGGAGAAGAGGAAATAGTCTATGGAGGAGATGAGAAATTTGCTCTCGAAGGTGAGAAGTTTGTACAGTTCAAAAACCTCTCTAGTCTCTGCTAGAGATGCTGAGAGGAATACTTTTAAAATGGCTATAGTAAGCGACAAGAAGATGTCTGAAATGGAGATCCGGCTAGAAAAAATCAGCACTTTGGATAAAATTCAACTTCACAAACAGACCAGTGATATCATCTGCTCAGACTTACTACAAGCCATGGTGAGGATTAATAAATTGCAAGTTTTGATAGACAAATTAGAAATTCAATTAAAACATGAGAGAGTGGAAAATAAAGCAAATGTTGTTCAGATTAGGAAGCTGCAAACAGACATTGCTAGTTCAGACAGTACCCAAGTAGTCAAGAGGATGTTAGTGGAAAAAGACAATGCACTCCACGTCCTGAAGAAGAAACTGAAGATCCCAGGTACTGAACATGTTCAGTCATCTGAGTTACTAGCTCTCCAAGAAGAGAAGGATAAATTCCATCAAGAGATGATGGAGTATAAAGGAAGATCAGGGGAGCTACAGGAAGAAAAAGAGAAGTGGGAAGATGAAAGGGAGGAACTATTATCCCAAATCTCCTTGATGAAAAAAGATCAGAATGAAGAGAAGGATATTATGGAAGAGTTGATGAGCCAGACTCCCACCGGCGAGGACTTGTCTATTGTAAATATCCAGAAGCCATTAGATGATTTCTCTACTGATGATTTGTTGGTGCCAATGTCCCAGGTGAGTTTGAAAGAAGAAGCAATCAAATATTTGAAAGCAGAGAATGAAAAGATGAAAGTCGAGTTGGCCAAAGTAAGTGAAAGCAAAAAACAAATACTGCAGGACAGGAATCAATTACAGAAGAAATTCAATGAGCTAATAGAAAAATGAATTGGGAAAGGCCCTCTTCAAGGGGCAAAACATATCATTTGGGATACCTTGTGTATAGAGATTACCAAGTTCCGACACTATATAAATTTTATTGATGATTTGAATATAATGATAAATTTGGCTCACCAGAGATTAAAACTGGTAAACGAACATATGGAGAAAAGACCTCTTGCTACAGCTCAGAACACACTGAATTTTCTAAATTCACTGTCATATCAAAAGTTGCACAAATTGGGCATAAAGGATAGAGTATCAATAGTAATGTGGGCAAAGAGAATCATCCATAAGCATCACTTAATCAAAATGGTCCAAGATAAATCAGAAGGATTGCTTTTGCAGGTTAATAATTTTAAAGAGGAATTTAAAGAGCTGTTCGAGGACATATTGTCTTCTTTCTAGGACGGAGAGGGGCGGATGTTCTCACAGGAACATTATCATAACCTGCTTGTTCAGTGCCGCATGGACCACTCCAAATTCAATGATTTGGAGAAAATCCTGACAGGGAAGACCATTGTGGATATGCTCACAGAAGATTTCGAGATTCTGCAGAAGTTTGCCATCATCCGAAGCAGATTTCCCAGAAACTCCTATGAAGCATATATGGAGCTCGAGGTATTAATTTGGGAAATGACAGAGTGTGACACCCCAAATTTGGAGCAGTGGAAAGCCATGGAGCGGTTTGGAAAGACAAAGTATATTCTCCATCCCTAGAAACAAGTGTCATGCACTGAAGAGTTGATGGGGAAAAGACGTGGAGCTGATGGGACAAAGACGTGGAGCTAATGGGTGAAAATTGTTATCAAGTTGATTTGTACTCTATGATCTGTTAGGATTGGAGTTGTAAAAAACTTCCTAGGGGTTAGGAATTCAGTTACAAACTCTAAATTAAGCCAATCATTCTGTTATTCATCTTCTTGTTGGAAGACCTATCATTTTATGTATAAATATGCATCTTTTTTAAGAGATGGGGGTTGGAACCCATCGGGTGGTGGATAATTTTGGAGAACATATCTGTTTTTGGAATAACAAAGTGAATGCATGAGAGTTTTGTCAGAGATTCATGTGTCGTTGATATTACAGTCTGTGCTTCTTTCTTTATGTGATTGTATTTCCCTTGTGTAACACTCCATTTTGTTTCTTCCTCGTATTTGGAAAATAGTGTTAGATGATTGGAATTCATGTGTTTATGCTTTGGTCATCATTTCAGATATTATATGATTTATTCTGCTAAAGTTGGTATAGAACTCATCCTTGTTGATGCTCTATATTAATGGGTTGTTTCTTAATCTCTTCTGTTCCGCCTGAATCAATTTGAATGACTGCGATGATATGATTACCTTGCCTTTGATGAATATCATGTATATGTCTTTGTGGTATCTTTATATTGTATATGAATCCATGCCCAATGGTTATGTGATTGTTTCAGCCTAATACATAAATCTTTGAATGTTATTTTATATCTGGTCTTGTTAAATCTGGTCCTGTTAAATCTTTATTGAGAGATCCCTCTCTGGAAGAAAATACCAGTTTATTCCTAAAGTGGTTTTGCTGTTACCTTGGAGTTTACCTTTTACAGCCTGGATACATTCTGAGTGCTAACATCCTCAACCATATCATCAACCAATTCCTTATACTTTGTTTCTTCTTCAAAACATATTGGCTGTTTATCAACGATATCACACATCAAAGACACATAACTAGGGTATGAATTTGGATTCTTTCTTTCTCTGATGGTTCCTTCTAGGACACCGTGTCTTTTTTCTTCTTGAATTACTTCACGAGACCATGAATTCCTTCTCTTATGTGAGATCATTTCATTGGGAAATTATTTAGGTATTTGAGGTTATGTTATGTCATGGCCCTTAGGCATATGTTCTTCCTCTTCATGTCATTATCCTTAGGAATATGATCCTCTTCATATTCCTTGTATTTCTTTGATTTTATGAAGGGTTTATCTTCATCAAAGGTGACATCTCTGCTTAGTTCAATTTGACAATATCTTGGGATATAGATTCGATAAGATTTTGATTTCTCACTATATCCTACAAACAATCCCTTCTTTCCTGAAATTTCTAGCTTTGATCTTTTCTCCTTGGGAATGTGTATGTATACTGGATAGCCAAATACCTTTAGATGATCGACTTCAGGCTTTTATCCAGTAAAAATCTCTTCTGGAGTCTTTCTTCCAAGGGTATTATGGGAGATTCTATTATGTACATATACTATTGTTCTAGATGCTTCTGCCCATAGGTACATAGGTTGAGCTTGATAATGGATCATAGATTTTACAACTTCCATGATAGATATATTCTTTATTTATTCTACACCATTTTGTTTTGGATTATAGGAAATGGTGAGCTCCCTCTTAATCCCGGCTTCTTTGCAGTACTCATTGAATTCACTTGATGTGAATTATCATCCATTATCTAATCTTAATATCTTGATCCTATTTTCATGGAGGTTTTCTACATTGGCCTTAAAATATTTGAACCTTTCAAACACTTTATCCTTCTTCTTTAAGAAATAGATCTAATTCTTGCAGGAGTAGTCATCAATAAAGGAACCATAGTAAACATACCCTCTAAATGAAGCAGTTTGCGTTGGAAGGCATAAATATGAATGAATAATATCTAAGATCCTTTTTTATTTACTGTCACTATTTGGATACAGGTTCTTAGTATTATTTCCTTGTGCACATCCTTTGCACACTCCTTCATGATCTATCTGAATCTCTGGTAAACCTGTCACAACCTTGCTCACAATTGGCAATGATTTGTAATGTATATGAGCAATTATTTTGTGCCATAGCTCACATGGGATTATGGTACTACTAATCAATGTTGAATCTACATATCCCTTTAATCTGAAGAGTCCTCCTTCTTCAACTCCAATCACTACTGCATCATCTATGGTTTTTCCTTTTGTCCACATGAGGACTTCTCCATCCACAAAAGAAGCTCTGGATACTTTCCATATCTAAGGTTGAGATAGAAAGAAGGTTCTTCTTTAATCCTGGGACATAAAGGACATCCTTTATCTTCATGGAATTTCTATATTCTAACTTATAGGAGGCTTCTCCCATTCCTTTGACGAGATGTTGGTAATCATATCCAGGCATTACTTTGTGTGGGGAATCCTTTTGTACAATACATGAGAGTGAGTCCTTGTAACCTATAATTTACTTGTAGGTACCACTATATACTAACCAAGTGTCATTTCCTAGTGAGATTGAAGTCACTGAACCTGTGACTGCGGAGATCAAGACATGTTCTTCATAGGAATCTTGATTTTCCTTAGCTCTTTCCTCATCTTCTTGATCATTGTCTTCAGCAGCATGGTCCTGAAATATTTTTTTCTTCTTATTGAACACATTCCTCCCATAATTTTCAAAACTTGGTCAGTCTTTTTCTTGAACATATTCCTTAGATAAGGATTCCCAATCTCTTGGAATACCATTCAAGGTGTTCATTACAATTTCTGATTCTTCAACCATATCACTAATATCTTCCAACTGCTCCTTTATTTGAGCTACCCTTGTGAAGTATGATTTCATGGTTTCTGACTTTTGATCCTATACACTTTCAAGGTGATTCCTCAAGGTCATATTTCTATTAAATTTTTATTCCTTCAAATAAGTTGGATAAATCATGAAACATTTCCTTTGGTGTCCTTCTTGAGGATGGTTGAGGAATCAAATTATCTTTGATGGAGTCAACTATAATACTCTTATCCTTTATCATATCCTTCTTGTATTTGGCCTTAGTTTCATCTTCTTCTGGCTCTGCAACTTCCTCCTTTATAAATCCTTCTAGATCATTTTCTTCTAGGATGACCATGATCCAATAATTCCATTCTATAAAGGTTCAACGCCCTCAAGATTCTCATATAGCTTTGTATTCTTTGTCATATTTTAACAGAATGTGAAATTCAAATAGAATTATAGGAAGTAATACTTACTTGATGAATAAAAATTCTGGTTGACATTAATTGGGATGACCTAGGGTTTCATGAAGAAACCCTAATTTTCCAATTGAGATCTTTGGTAGGGTTGAGTGATGGAGAATATACGGCTTCCCAGGGTGATCTATCATGTATCTTTCCTTTTCTGATATTGATGATGGACTCTCAGGAAAACTAAAGCCCTAGTTCTTCTCGACAATAGTTTCTGGTCCAAAACAAAAACTTCTTGGAATTCAGTTTCATTTTCATAAAAATATGCACCCTTCTAAGGCGAGTTAAGTGAGCCCTCTTTTCTTGTTGATATTGTTAGGTATTTGTTTGGAATGAAAAACCCTAGCTATGTAGTGTCTCCTTTCAGGGTGGCTCTGATACCATGTTAATTTTTCTTAATTGCTTATATTATATCTTAAAGCAATTTTAATAGTAGGATCACTGAAAGAGAAAAAATAATATTAACAAGAGTAGTGTAAAACCAAGGGAGAAAACCCCGCAAAACCTCCTTAGTATAGAACTAAACCATAGTAGTGTAAAACCAAAGACAATTGCTTCTCTCTTCTTCCTGGAGAACTTGTTCTTATCTCTCTTGAAAACTTGCTTGAGTGAGTGTGCGCAAATAAAGGGGAGCACCTCCCTATTTATATTTATATCTTGACTTTACCTAGAACCTAGAAGGGATGACTTGTCTAACTAACAGGGCTGACTTGTTTAGTAAGACACCAAAAATAACATTTATTATATTGAAACTTGGGTACTATTGACTTGACTTACATACATAGGCTTACATTGATTCTTTCAATGACTCTTACATGACCAAATTCATCTCCTTGAGGAATACAATGAATACATATGGAATATATTTTGAAGTTACAATACTTTAACATGAAGAAATAGATTTTAATGCTAAATTCAAAGAATGAAAAATGCAAGGAGTATGAAATAACTGTGAATATTTAGTTTCCATAATTAATCCAACAACCTTCCAAATAGGTTCATTATCGATGATGAATTGTACAAAAGAATCAACACCTACATTTTCAATTACTTTGATGAATAACTCAACCATATATTATGCATCGTTCTATTTCCAAAGAGAATCCACTGCTTTCAAGAACACTGTTCCATTTTGGGAATACACCATTAAATTGATGAGTGAATGGTGTGTTGCATATGTCCATCCATCATAAACAATATTGACACTAGTTGATGGCCATGATGATTTAATGTGATGTAAGATTTTATCCACCTCCTTCTTTTCCTTAACGAACAATATGGTTCCAAGATTCTCTGAACTAGGAGGCACATAAAGTTTTGAAGCTCATTCAATTAGAGATCAATGCATCTCAAGAAATAATGGTGACCCTACAAAATTAAATGAAATGAAGTTGAGATAGAAAAATAACCCAATATTGCTTCTCTTGTTAAAAAATGTTGTTCATTGGACCAATGGGAGTTGGCCTCTTTCCTGTTGGTTGAACTTCAACCCTACTCCCATATCTGCTAGTGCTATATTTTTTCCTCAATATTGGAAGAGGATATTTATTTTTAAGTTTCATATTTCATGTTTCCACCTTACCCAAGCCAAATACATCCTCTTTTTCCATCTCCCTTTGTTGGGTAAGAGTAACTACTTTACATGATCCAAGCTCACAAGGAAGGGCCAACAAATGGACCCTAACCCAGTAGTAGGTGATATTGAACTCAATCATGAAAAAATTACAAGTCTAACAAACATTCCCTCCCATAACCAACTTTTCCCAATCCCTTGTTTCTTTGTCACATACTTTCATATGGGTTATTTCTTCTCTTGGGTTTGTTGCGTTAAAAAATCAATGTTATTTGCAACATTAACAAATCCACTAGAAGCATACAAAGCACTACAAGAATGAGAGACATATAGACTTGGAGTTGGAGGAGAAGAGGAGACACTAGTAGGGAAATTATTCCCTTCTTTTTCCCTTTAGCCACTTCCCTTACTATTTGAGCAATGATTTCTTGGGAATGAGTGAAAAACAATCCTTCTGTTAGAAAATTTCTCAACTCTAGTAGCTAAATCCACCTTTAAATCACTTGGAACCCCTTCCAAACCTATTATTACCCTTCAACTATTAAAAAATTCAAACCCCAACCCCATTTCAAGTCTCAATAAAACTTCATTGATTAATTCCCAACACATATATTTGTCATTAGCATTAAAAAAAAATTATAAAAAGAAACACATAAAGTATGATGTTTTCAACTTGAATAGGATTTTAAATACACACACATAAGAAAATAACTCAGATATTTTTTTTCAAATGGCCTTGGAGAAAATATTTGGAGAAAACCAATGAAAGAGAGATTCTTTATTAGAGAAAAACTCAGAAATTCTCAGGCTTTACAAAATGTATATTCATCATTAAAAAAATTGTACTTATCTCACTCATGAAGCTATATTCTTGATTTTTGTTCCTAAGTTTGACTAAAGACTGTATGGTTTTATTGTTTTCTATATTAGCAATTAACCTCAAGATTTGTGCCATATTCCAAGTACTATATGGCCATTGTAAAGTATAGGAAACACCTTGAAATGCATGCATATATTATTCTCTATTTTTTTTTAAGAATAAGGATGTACATACATAAATATTCTTAATGTACATTCCAAGAGAAACTCTATTGTATGGATTATGGTTGTTGTTTTACTTTCTCAGTTTGTGTACCCTACTAATTCTTAGGATTTGCACCCTTATCAAGCTATTTCAAACTCCCTGTTCTTCATATTTTCTTTCCTTTTGTTCCTTTCTCTCCTTCTCCAAAAATTCTTTTTTCCCTTAAGTTCTCCTTTTTATATATCGTTATGAAAATAAGATAACCCTAAGCTATAATGTCTTATATTAACTCATCACCATCTAAATCAATGGTTGTGTTTTAATTCTTCATTAACACAACTTAGGGAACCTTAAGTCACTTTCTCATAAATATTCAATAAAAAATACTTTAACTTTATATCTCATAAAGTTAATAACTTAGGGTACATAATGGACAATTTTCCTAGGATAAGTACAAAAGCAAGGAAAACACTTGTTCGAGTTAACTTTTTCAACATAATCTGCAAAAAAAGTTAAAACTTGTTTCAGAGCTCAAAACTAGCTGCAAAAGTGACACATGAGAGTGATAAATTTTGTTTGAACTGATTCATAGGCCACTTTTACCCAAGACACGTGTGCTAGAATCAGGACATGTATAGGGAACATTCCTGACATGTGTTTTGGACATGTCTTGTTTTAAGACATGTCCAAAACAAGTGTGCTAGACATGTCTATGCCCGACATGCAAAACACATACATGGGGTCCATTTGTATGTGTATTATTTCATATTTTCCAAGGCAATTGTAGAAAATTCCAATTGACTTCATTTAAATCATCCACAATTACACTTTGATATGACTTTCATCTCCATGTGTCTTCAAGGAAACTCGTCCATGCATTCACATTGAAGATTTCATTCCTTCGTTTGGAAAGATATTACTGATGAATTCTCCTCCCATTTCAAGTGTGAAATAACTTGAACATTTTCTTCATGAAATGCCATCACATAGATCTGAAAATTCTTACTACAATAACCATCAAGATTGACTATGATTTCAAGGTCATCAACATGCTAAATTCAGTGATTTGATATACATTTTAAAATGTTTCAATAGTTTATTATGTTAATATTTTTTCTCACATTTTCAATTAATGGAAATATATTGTAGCTTCTAGTTCATTTAAAGTATTTCCAAGGCTCAACATGTAGAATGGTTTTTTACATTGGAAGGTCACTCTTCAATCACCCATTTCTTACCTTTTGAAAAAGAAGCTTCCACATTATTATTGGACCCTTGGATCAATTTTGTCAACATATATCATACAAAAAGATGTAATAGCCTCTTCTTCAATCACAATATAAAATCCCATTTCATTCAGTACTAAAAAGGGAGAAAAGGATGCATTTTTTGTTCATTTATCTTATGTAAAATCCTTGAGGTAAAGAAATTAGGTCATCACAACAATATGTTGTCAATGAAAAATAGATGTGTATCCACCTATCTACTAATCAAACTATTCCATCGGTTTGGTATTTAACCATTATGAGCTATACATTTCAATTGATGAATCGGGGAAATATATTCTGCAATTTTGATGGCCAAATGCTTAAGAAATGGGGGTGTTGTATGCCACATTTCAAACCAGTAGTGAAATACAAGTATCCGTGACATTCAAAGGGGGATCAACCATACTGATACAACCTTATCCATAATCCTCCGTAGGATAGAAAACTTATATAAACCATTATCCATGGTTACCAATTGAAAATAACATGTTAGGGAATTAGCATCAAGAAAAAATTCAAATTCCAACGCCAAAGAAAATAACACTTCCAACAATGTGCAACTTCATGATGAAGATCACAAGTATACACCCATGTAATAAGGGGGGTAACACCTCCAAAATAATATCACTAACAATATCCATAAATGAATAATAACCAACTCCCAATCCCACATGGGGCTTGTTACCACCTACGTTGTACATAGTTAGGATTTCAGTGAGTCGCCAAAGATTGAACAAGTATCTTGTTCATTATCAGAATTTAAAATTCCATGCAAGCCAATTTTTTCCCTTTTCATTTTTTTGCATGTTCATACCCCTTAGGTAAATTGGAATAATTTGACGTAGAATAATGGATTTATGTAAAATGCTTGGATTTCATAGGACTTCGACGTCAATATGTTACTCTAGAGTGTTTTTTCCTTGTTAATTATATGCTTCTCTTCAACGACTTATACTTTTTTAGTTTTTCACTCAAATATCCAAAGATGGAGTAGTCATCTTGATGGTTAGGAATTAGGAGGTTGTTAAAGTATAATTTTCAATGTATATTGACATGCTTGCCATCGATTTTGAGTCATATGAACAATACTAAGTCCCCCTTAGGTTTATTTTATTTTTACTAATATATTTTTTTTCTTGTAAAATGTGTATTTTTTAATGTTTTTAATGTAAAACTTAAAAAAAGTCATAAAATTGGTTAGCAGGTGGATTTTTCCATGGGGGGTTCTTGTTTTCTAGCTTAGAGCACCCATTTAACCCCTAAACCCACTTTCAAGAGAAAAATCATGATTATTTATCATAAAAAATGATTCTTTTGAAAATGTACAAAAGGACATAATAATTAGCCAAAAATACAAAATAAAGAGTAAAATTTACATCCCACTAATCATGGAAACATGTCGAGGAAAGCATGCAAGTGATGGAAAGTGTTTCCTAGCTGAGTGGGTTTTCTCTTAAGTTAATATTTGGTGGTTTAATCTCTTATCAAGAGGTGGAAAATATACTTAAGAAGGGGTCACAATTCATGAAGGAGGGCACATACTTATATGTGATGTGTTTCTCTTATAGAGGATGGCGTATCAAGAAGGTGGGAGATGGAATCAATCGACCTCGAGCCAGTCTTGTTCAAATCCAATTCACTAAAATATCTCCTTAATGAACACAATTAACCTCTAGTGAGTTGTTAGTTGAGGAATGTGCCATTCCCCAAGCCCTGCCCCTCTTCCATCTATTTAAGCAAGGCATTTAAGCCTCATTGGCATCAAAAGGTGGAACCTCTACTTGAACTACATTGTAATATTTGTCGTTTTGATATTTAATAAAAGGCTTTGGAGGCTAGTCTAGTGTGATGATTTGGTGTTAGGATGCTTGATTCTCTCTAAACTAAGGAAGTAATTTGTGTATTTTTTTTCAAATTTTTTTATTGTTTGTGGTCAGCTTGCCTTTGGAGGGAATTACATTACAATAGGGTAGGAACTAAGACTTGTTACTTTGCATCTTATTGTTATTTGTATGAGAATGCTTGGAGATATATGGTTTCTTGTTTAAATATCTAACTTTCTAAGTTTCCTTTTATTGTTAATAGTGGTACCTTTAACCCCCCTTTGCATGTTTTGTGAAGTATTTCCAGCTTATCTAAGATGGAGGATTTGATGATCATGTTAGTGTTAGCACCATTTACAGGCTAAGTAATTGGTAAGGGATTTGGCCAGTAAATGGAGGAATAAGGTTTATAAGTTTTCATATCATAAGACCTTAAATAATGTTGATAAGGGTTTGCAGATGTTTGAAGGGACATTCCTAGGTAAGAAATGCCAAATACTTAAGAAATTATGTTTTTCGGCCTTAGAAATTTATGTAAATGAAGAAATATACCCTTAGTTGAATTATAAAATGAAATGGACAACCTAGATGCATACGGGAGGAGATACAAAGGCCAAAAATTATTTCTTCTAATGCAAAATCAGGAGCAAAAAGGAGAAAAAACAATTTAGAGGTGTAAAAGTGATAAATTCCGACTTCTTCCCCTCCACAGTCCAAGATTCGGCGAACCAGAACATTTCTACCCAAGATCAACGGTCCAGCAGAAAGGAGAAAGAGGAAAAGGAAAGAAGTTTGGTTTTGAAAGTTAGAATCCTAATTTTTGACTTCCGTAGTCTAAGATCCGATGGCCAGGGAGAAATTCTACACCATTCAATGACTCGAAAAGCAGCAAAGGGCAGAAGGGAAAAGGGTAAAGTTTTGGGTTGCAAAGATTTGGAAACCTAATTTCCACTTTCCAGGATCCATAATATCTATGGTTCATAGAGATCTCATGCAGATCAATAGAGCAGAAAGGTGCATAAGTGACATAATCAGAAAGCAGAAAACATAAGAATTTTCCCATGAAAGCTTAAACTTCTGCCTTCCGTGATTCGCCAAATCCAATGGCTCATAATGTTTCCGCCAAAGATCAACGGTCTGGAAAGGAGAGTAAGGGACGGAAGCATACTAATGAAGTTTTGGTTATGATAAGAGAAACCTCACCTTCCACTTTTCGCAGCCCGTATATTTAGCTCAGATCAATGGTTGGGAAGGTATTTGTCCAAGATCGACGGTGCAGAAAAGAGGAACATGCACATGAGTTAAAGTAGACTTCCCAATATGCGAAACTTGGTATAACCCACAAATTCCAACAGTTCAGATATTAAGGCGAATAGATATACGATGAATATGCATTTTGTTGGGTGAACTTGCACCCTGAAAGTCGAAAGAGCGTTGCATGATGACAAACGTGTATAAATGGCATGTCATTTTCCCATTGGATATCGTGCTCAGAGATTGGGAGTACAAAAGCCACTTTTTGGAGCGTGATGGCGCATTTTTCAATAATGGTGATCAAAGTTTGAATCAGATCGATGGTGAAAATTAAATTTTCTGATCTAACTTGCACTAATAAATCAACTTTTCAAATCAGCGAAATTAGGTGCAAAGTGTAGGTTTTGACAACGCAGATCAATGACAAGAAGAGATCTACAACTTAGTTTTATTTCACATGTGGAAGTGTTGCAGATGCAACCATTCTCCCCAAATCTCTTAAATTTTGGGCCCCTCCTCATGATGGAATATTGTTTCAGGTTGTTTTATCCTTGATTGTTGATCATGTTTTAAGTTTGGATATTTTTAACGATTTATATGCAGCATGCTCCCGGAATTTGTTTGTGTTTGAATGTTGCAGCGGGTTGTAGAGTTGAGTTTAGTATTGATAATTGTTCTCTTATGGGTCGCCGTTGCAGAGGTATAGTAGGTTTCTAGCCGTTATTGATTTTTAAAGCTGTCTAAACACTTAGAATATTTATATTGATCGGAATCCATTCTTGTTGGATTGGAAGCCGGAGCCTTTTCGCTTCCGCCGTTGCGGAACCCAAAGTAGTTTAGCACCCGAAGTCCAAATCTTCTTGACTGCTGATGCATGTTGACCTGATTTAGCCACGTACCCAAATCCATTTTTCTTCCGCCGTTGCGGCTGGGGAAGTCATTTTGATTTCGAAGTGCAAATCCGTCCAACTTTTGACTGTGCATCGCATGGCTCTAGCCTTCTCTTTTCCACCGTTGCGGCTCTCAAAGTCATTTGGCTTCCGAAGTGCAAATCCGTCTGACTACCGATTAAAGCCTCTCCCACCCACGTTGTGCGTAGCTTTAGCCCTTCTCATTTCCGCCATTATGGCTAGGGAAAGCCTTTGTCTTCTGACGTCAGTATCCTTCTGACTTCCGCGGTAGTGCACCTGGCCATTTCTTGTGGGATAGCCATTTTAGTTTGTATAATCTGCTGTTTCATTTTATAACGTAGTCCCAATGAGTAATACACTTGGATTAATTGCAGGTGGACGTAAGGAACTGATGCGCAAAGACGTAAAGGAGCAGTTTGGCAAGGATCAAAAAGAAACCAACCGGATCGTTAAAAGGGCCATCGAAGCAGAAGGCAAAGTTGATAATGATAAAGGCACGAACCTGACTGTCTGACCGTTACAAAAAATGTTCCTAACTGTATACAGACAACATAGAAGAATATGGAGCGTTGGAAGAACTGGAAGGTCACACGTTGGGGGAAGCCCAAATGATCGGCTGCTGTAGTTTAAATACTTGAAAGTTAGAATTTAGAAAGGAATTTTTCCCTGGAATAACTTGTAAACCATTTGCTTGTAAGAGGAACTATTTCGTTTTACAATCAGAAACTGCAACTTTTGCCTGCTGGAGAAAGAGAAATGTGGAATGTATCAATGTGATTAAATGAACAATGTTGAAGGGGAACTATTTCATTTTCAGCTGTGTTTCATTAACTGTGAGAGTGTTTAACTTCCTGAACCTATGTTCTTGTTGAATGCTTTTCAGTATATTGTGTGATGTTTTCCACTGTGAGTAATGAATGTTGTTCATAAAACAATTGGCTAACTGGTTGTTCAAAAATATGCAATTGTTCATGTGTCTTGAAAGAAGTGTCAACTATCTGTAACTTTTCATTATGCATGTACAAAATATATTACTCACCAATGAATGATAATCCTGCTCCCTAGGGATAGATTAGGTAGGTAGTTTATCGTTGTATGTGAATTAGATGCTAGTGAGTCTAAGACGAGAGGTAAGAACCTGCTCATCACATTGTGAATACTCCTTGCATCCTTATCACCTTGCATGGTTAAGTAGGCATATGCATCTCATACATAAGTCAAAAAATACAAAATACACGGTGGACCAGGCCGCAACCAGTAGATCCTTTGTTTTGTTACTTTGACCTACAGTAGCCAGACCGCAAACCGGACAGATTCCCTATACCAAACAGTCAACAGGCTAGTTGGGAACGTTGACTGGGGAGAATCCCTTACTGTTGTTGCTTGCGAATTTCGGGGCCTCAATAGTTTTTGGTGCTAGAAGGAGGGCCACCAGTGTATGGTTGGCCGAGGAGACCCATTTTCCTGAGATTATTCCACCGGTAACAGTTCTGAAAGCAGTGGGTTTCATAATCTAATTCTGAAAGAAAGAGAACATCTATATTCTATTGGCAACAAAATTGTTAATGATCTGAGAAGACACACTAGGGCGTATGTAAAGAAGATTGGAGGATTTCCAATCATCCCTGAATTTCCCAGAAGAGAGTATAAAAAGAAAGATTGCCTTGTAGCAGAAGACTCAGTGTTGGTTGGAGACTGGGAAGAACTTGTAGAAACAGCCTTATAGGAAGTTGTACTACCTTTGATCCAAGAAAGCCTAGGTACCCCTCACTGTTCTCCTGCTCACACTCCAGTTGGATCACCTCCTCACTCTCCACCCGGACTCATGGATGGCATAAATGCAAACCAACCACCTAAACCACCAAATCCACCACCTGGATGGAGAGCCAAATCACCATTAAACCTGACACCTCCATTACACGACCTACCTCAAGCCTTTGACAAGATGTTGCCTAAGTTCGACCCAAATGAGAAAATACTAGTAGATGATCATCTACAAAGCTTTTACTTGGAAATTGAAGGATTAAGGGCCGGGGAATATGAAGACGTAGTCTGTAGACTATTCCCGCATACCCTTAAAGGAGCTGCAGTGTCATGGTACTTTGGATTGCCTACTAACTCTATCCCTGATTGGGATACCTTCGAAAGAATTTTTAGAAGTAAGTATGCAACTCAGAAAACCCATGTAGCTCTCATGAAAGGGCTGTGCGCATTGAAGAAAGAAAGAAAATAAAAGGTGCACAGTTTCACACAACGATTTGCAGCCTATCTTAATAATTTTTCTGAAACAGATAAACCTTCAGACAAAGTTCTGATTGAATATTATACTTCAGCTTTAGCCGCTGATTTGGCCATGTTTGCCAAAGGTAGGGCCAAGCCTACTTTGACAGAAACCTATGAAGAGGCAGAGGTAGTGGAAGCTGAAAGAGAAAGTATTGAATATTGCCCAGAACAGTCAGGAGAGAAAGGCACAGGAAGAAAATCCTTATTGTTTACTAAGCCTAAGGAAGAAAAGTCGCTAGATTTGGAAAATATGGCCAAAATGATGCAGAAGCTTTCCAACAAAATCATAGATATGGAGAAAGAAAAGGAAACACAAAAGTTTTATAAGCCATATTATAAGAAAAGAGAGGATAACCATCAGTCTCAACCTCCTTCGCACAATACTGGATCTATGAATTTAACAGAGGTAGGCATGGACAATTTTTGCACTTTCCACCAATAGCCACACTCTGAAAAGAATTGTCCTCAATGGATAAATTCGATGACATTGGTCATGAATCAGCTGCTGGATTCTAGACTAACAGAAGATGGAGATGAAGAGAGAAAAGAGAATACTACGTCAACAAAGGAACAGGAAGAGGAAACCATGGCTTTGTGGGATGTTGTTTCATTACTTGATGCTGAAGAGGAAGAGAATCAAAGCTACAAGGACGTCATGGAAACCAACGTAGCAACAAGAAGCCAAGGGCCAATCAAAGAAAACAGTCTCATCCTACCAAAGATTAAAAGGATGCAAAGAAATGTAAAGAGATTTCAAAATAAATCCTTGGCTGATAAGATTCCAGAATTCACTATTACTAGCCAAGATCTGAAGCAGAATGATACATTGGCTAGGCCAAATGAAGGAAAGATGAATGCTGATAAACCTCACCCCATTGAGTAGCCGATGGATTATGACATAGTGGAGGATTTGAAGAAGGTAAAATCAAATGTTCCACTATTCGAAATGTGTAAAGTGCCGCAACAAAAAGAAAGACTGTTGAAAGCACTTGAAGCATCGGATGAGAAGCTTCCTGCTAACAATCAACCTTAGGAAGAAGAAGAAATTGGAGAAACCAGCGTTGGAGGTAAGTCTAAAAGCAAACATCCAACTTTCCTCCTCACGTTTGAAATTTTCAATCATAATGTACATAATTGCTTGGTAGACTCAGGGGCATCGACTAATGTTATGCCCATATAAGTCTGTAAAAAGATCAATGGGCAGCCTAGGCCATCCACATGGAGGGTGGTTCAATTGGACAGAACTGATGTAAAGGTAATTGGTGCGATGGAATATGTCCTAGTCCATTTGGCATCTAATGACAAAGTATTCCAAGTTATTAACATTGTGGTGGCTGATATACCAGATGCTTACGGTCTTGTCCTGAGCAGAGATTGGTCTACCAAATTAAATGGATATTTCACCTTAGATTGGTCCCATATTTGGTTTCCATACAAAGGGAGTCCAAACCAGATTAAGATTCTAAGAGAGCCTCACATGAAGTACAATGTTACTCAGCTGGAGGAGAAGAATGTACCAGTGGATTCTGTATTGGGAAACTATTTTATTGAGTTGGAACCAGGGAATTACCAAGCGGAAGAAGCCAGCAACACATCTGACACCCAGCCTGATCTCCTTCGATTCTCACAGGCTGATGAGATTTACTGTAATATAGTAAGCTTAACAGTAGGAGTAGATTCACCTTCAGTAGTTATTGATTTTTGGATTTTGTTTTTTGATGGCTCTAAGACATTAGAAGGGTTAGGGGCTGGCTGTGTCCTGATCGACCCACAGAAGAATAAACATTTCCTTTCATGTAGATTAGAGTTTGAGTGTATTAATAATACAGCTGAGTACGAAGCACTGGTGCAGGGAATAAAGAAGGCAATTGAATTAAAGGTAAGTAATCTAAAAGTTTTTGGGGATTTTGAAATTATTGTGAAACAAATCCGGAATCGGATACATTGTGTTTCTCCTCACTTAAAGTCTTACCAGAATGAGGTATGGGATTTGCTTAAATGTTTTAATGCATTCAACATTATTTCAATTCCAAGAATTAAAAACGTAGCTGTTGACCTGTTGGCCACATCGGCCGCTAGGCTCGTACCCACTAATAATCGATGTTCTGTCGAACTGCTTTTCAGGCCCTCAGTACCGGATATGATCACCAACTTGAGAGTGTTCGACGATGATCAACAGATAATAGAATGCTTGACAAATGACGAGGTCTTTAAAGGATCCATTATAGATGATGAGGAACATCAGGCAGAAATGAAATATGACAATTTCATTCCTAAAGGTGTCAGAACGTTAGAAAAAATGTTTGATTTAAACGAAAAGTTCAGAAGACCAGCCAATGTGAAGACCCACAACTCATCTCTACAGTTCGAGCTGATAAATTTAGGGACTGAGACGAATCCCAAATTTGTGAATCTTGGCAAGTGTTGTTCACCAGCAGAAAGAGACAAATTCATTAGTCTATTTAAACAATATAAATATGTTTTTGCATGGACGTATGAAGATTTTAAAACATACGACACCAACATCATCAAGCATGTCATCCCCATTAAAGCAGGCGTCAAGCCATATCAGCAACCGTTAAGAAAAATGCATCCAAAATTGGAACCGCTGATTCAGAGTGAAGTGAAGAAATTATTGGATGCTAGAATCATTTTTAAAGTCAGACACTCTCAGTGGGTATCAAATATGGTACCAGTAAGGAAAAAGTCTGGAGAAATCAGACTCTGCGTGGATTTCAGGAACTTAAACCGTGCATCAGACAAAGATAACTATCCTATTCCACCCATGGAGCAACTGCTGCAAATGGTTTCAGGTTCTGAACTGTTTTCATTATTAGATGGTTTCTCTGGCTACAATCAAGTATTAGTAGCTGAAGAAGATAGATTGAAGACCGCGTTCAGGACCAAATGGGGAACCTTTTCCTACAGAAGACCCTTTGGGCTTATAAATGCTGGAGCAACATTTCAGAGAGCTATGGACATAAATTTCCATGGATTGATTGGCCAAAGTGTTGTAGTATACCTTGATGATATTACAATATTCTCGAATAAAAGAGAAGAGCACTCGTTTCACTTAAGGCAAATTTTTGAACGCTGTCGGAAATATGGCATCTCACTCAATCCTAAGAAGTTTGTTTCTGCTGTCACGGAGGGCAAGTTGCTGGGCCACATAGTTTCGAAGAAAGGAATCTCTATAGATCCAGAAAGAATTAAGGCTATTGAACAAATCCCCTTGCCCCATAATAAAAAGGGAATGCAATCATTTATGGGAACAATAAACTTCATGCGAAGATTTGTGCCTGATTTTGCTCAGATTGTCAAACCACTACAGCAGATGGTGAAGCAAAATGCACTATTCAAGTGGACTGAAATTGAGAAGAGCACATTCAGCAAAATCAAAACTGTTGGTGCACATGCACCATCCCTGAAAATCCCATATTTTGACAAGGATTTTATCTTGTATACCTTTGCATCCGATGAATCACTAGTAGCTGTGCTCACCCAAAAGGAAGATGGGGGAGATGAATTCCCAATATCCTTTATGAGTACTTGTCTACAGGGGGCTAAATTGAATTACCCAGCTGTTGGTAAACAAGCTTATGCTGTATTCAAAGAAGTAAAGCGATTCAGGCCTTATATTTTAAAAAATAGAACCAAGGTGATCATCCCCTACCCAGCTGTAAGGTCTCTTCTTATACAGAAGGAGTTAGGAGAAAGAAGAGGCAACTGGGTAACAACTCTTCAGGAGTACAACCTTGAATTCAAGCTAGCATAGATAGTTAAAGGACAAGGGTTGTGCAGAAAGATGACTGAAAATGGAAAAAATGAAGAACACGCCTGGGAAGATGAAGCCGAATTACATGTAATGGAGGTATGCCCTTTGTTTACAGCTCCCGAGTCTTGGTATAGAGACCTTATGCATTACCTGCAGGTAGGACTGTTTCCAGAACATTGGAATTCCAATCAAAGGAGAGCGCTGCGTCTTAAATCAGCTGCATATCAACTTGTTGAAGGAGTATTATTCAGAAAGAATTATGATGGGGTTCTTCTCAAATGCTTAGAAAAAGAATATGAGAAGAAAGTGATGGCAGAATTGCATGACAGTCCTGCTGGAGGACATTATTCAGGGGATACCACAGCCCAAAAAATCCTCAGGGTAGGTTACTATTGGCCTATGCTCTTTAGAGATGCACACGCACATGTCAGGAAGTGTGATATTTTCCAAAGGTGTAGTGGGAGATAGCCTAAAGCAGCAGCACCTCTAAATCCTGTGATGATCACGGAGCCATTCGAGCAATGGGGACTGGATATTATTGGAGAAATAAAACCAAATTCCTCTTTGCAGCACAAGTACATTCTGACCGCTACTGATTATTTCACTCGCTGGGTCGAAGCCATCCCACTGCGCAAGATAAATGAAGACGAAGTCATCAGCTTCCTACAAGACCACATCATGACTAGGTTTGGAGTTCCAGTTTCGTTAGTTTTTTATAATGCTAAGTACTTTTCATCAATTAAATTGACTGCTTTTGCTCATGATAAAGGGATAAAATTGCATTATTTGGCTAATTACTATCCACAAGGAAATGGCCTGGCTGAATCCTCCAACAAAAATCTGATTAGAATTTTAAAGAAGACTGTGGTAGAAAACTAGAGGAGTTGGCACTCAGCATTACCAAATTCCCTTTGGGCCAATAGGGTCACCCCCAAGTCTGCGATTGGAGTGTCTCCATATACCCTTGTCTATGGTAAAGAAGCCATCCTTCCTCCCAATATCATGCTACCATCTTCCATACTAGCTCAAGAGTCTAGGGGGTCGGATGATGAAGTTTTGCAAATAAGAATATATAATCTCCTGAAAGCAGAAGAGGCTACATCTAAAGCCAGAGAACGCTTTAAGCAATAGCAGGAGTTAATTAAGAGATGGTTCGACAAGCATAAAGCTAGAACAAAAGAATTTGAAGTAGGAGATTTAGTCCTCAAATGGGATCACTCCCATGATGAGAAAGGAAAGCACACTAAATTCCAGCAGTTGTGGGTAGGCCCTTATCAGATAGCAACAAAGCTTGGCCCTTCTACTTATAAGTTGCAAGATATGCAAGGATGGGAAGAGAACTTACCAGTAAATGATTTGGTCCTCAAGCCGTATTTTTCCTGAGTTTGTTTGAATTCTTCTGTCTTGTATATAAATAATCTGTTTGGCTGTCTTTTGAGTCATGTTTTACAGTTTATTTTAGTTTGTTTTCTTGATTCTAATAAAGGGAATGAACCCGCGGTTGCATAGATAACATTAAAATGTTTGGGAATGATAAAAAAAATTTGGGTCTTAGACTGTGTGTTTTGTATAAAAGAATTTCTTCCAATTTAGTTGTTTTCTTGAATAATTCTGTGTGCATTGAAGTCTTGCTTAACCCCTGTGAAATAAATCGGAGTCGAAGAGTCTGGAGTACTATGTTGAGGCTCCATCCACATCACACTTAAAATGTTCTAAGGAGTGACAGCAGAGGACCCATGGAAAGGAGCAGGGTGAACAGTATATTAAATATAAATGATCCCATGCTAAGAAACGAATGCCAAAAGGAAAATAAAGAGTCAAAAACTCCTATGAAAGCATCATAAATCAAAGCAGGTGCTGAATCATAAGTATTAAATTGCCAAAAGATCCTCTCCGTCCATGAGCTGAAACTTGAAGTACCCCACTCACACAAAAGGACACTATGGGATAGAGGATCCTGAATTAAGATTCAGTATGAAAGGCATGCAGGAGGACTCATATATAAAGGGGACAAAAGTCGAGAAGCACAAAAGTGCTAGAGTGGCATGGGAATGAGGAACAAACGAATATTTATGTTTACCATATGCTACAATCCTATGGGGTCCAAGCTATCAGCTACTTGAAGACAAAGGTAATAATGAAACTCATCCTGTGGCCTCAACAGAGTCATCTGGACTTGAAAATCTTGGTTTCCACTCTCCCAAATTGGACTATTATCAATGATTGAGGGTACACACTTCCGACATTCGAGAAATCCAGAGAGCTGGAAGAATTCAATAGATGAATTTGTTAAACAGTCTGTCACTCAAAGAATAATCGCCCAGAGATCTAGGTACACTAGGTAATCGCCAATTGTTGCAGCTGCAACGATTCTCCCCAAATGTCTTAAATTTTGGGCCCCTCCTCATGATGGAATATTGCTTCAGGTTGTTTAATCCTTGATTGTTGATCATGTTTTAAGTTTGGATATTTTTAACGATTTATATGTAGCCTGTTCCCTGAATTTGTTTGTGTTTGAATGTTGCAGCGGGTCGCAGAGTTGAGTTTAGTATTGATAATTGTTCTCTTATGGGTCGTTGTTGCAGAGGTATAGTAGGTTTCTAGCTGTTATTGATTTTTAAAGTTGTCTAAACACTTAGAATCTTTATATTGATCGGGAGTCATTCTTGTTGGATCGGAAGCCGGAGCCTTTTCGCTTCTACCGTTGCGGAACCCAGAGTAGTTTAGCACCCGAAGTCCAAATATTCCTGACTGCCGATGCGTGTTGACCTGATTTATCCATGTACCCGAAGCCATTTTTATTTCGCCGTTGCGGCTAGGGAAGTCATTTGGCTTCCGAAGTGCAAATCCGTCCGACTTTCGACTGTGCATCACGTGGCTCTAGCCTTCTCCTTTCCGCCGTTGTGGCTCTCAAAGTCATTTGGCTTCCGAAGTGAAAATCCATCCGACTGCCGATTAAATCCTCTCCCGGCCACGTTGCACATAGATTTAGCCCTTCTCGTTTCCACCATTACGGCTAGGAAAAGCCTTTGGCTTCTGATGTCAGTATCCTTCCAACTTCCGCGGTAGTGCACCTGGCCATTTCTTGTGGGATAGCCGTTTTAGTTTGTATAATCTGCTGTTTCATTTTATAACGTAGTCCCAATGAGTAATACACCTGGATTAATTGCAGGTGGACGTAAGGAACTGATGCGCGAAGACGTAAAGGACCAGTTTGGCAAGGATCGAAAAGAAACTGACCATATTGCTAAAAGGGCCATCGAAGCAGAAGGTAAAGTTGATAATGATAAAGGCACGAACCTAACTGTTCATTCGTTACAAAAAATGTTCCTAAGTGTATATAGACAACATAGAAGAATATGGAGCGTTGGTAGAATTGGAAGGTCACACGTTGGGGGCAGCCCAAACGATCGGCTGCTGTAGTTTAAATACTTGAAAGTTAGAATTTAGAAAGGAATTTTTCCCTGGAAGAACTTGTAAACCATTTGCTTGTAAGAGGAACTATTTCATTTTACAATCAGAAACTGCAACTTTTGCCTGCTGGAGAAAGCGAAATGTGGAATGTATCAATGTGATTAAATGAACAATGTTGAAGGGGAACTATTTCATTTTCAGTCGTGTTTCATTAACTATGAGAGTGTTTAACTTCTTGAACCTATGTTCTTGTTGAATGCTTTTCAGTATATTGTGTGATGTTTTCCACTGTGAGTAATGAATGTTGTTCATAAAACAATTGGCTAATTGGTTGTTCAAAAATCTGCAATTGTTCATGTGTCTTGAAAGAAGTGTCAGCTATCTGTAACTTTTCATTATGCATGTACAAAATATATTACTCACCAATGAATGATAATCCTGCTCCCTAGGGATATATTATGTAGGTAGTTTATCGTTGTATGTGAATTAGATGCTAGTGAGTCTAAGATGAGAGGTAAGAACCTGCGCATCATATTGTGAATACTCCTTGCATCCTTATCACCTTGCATGGTTAAGTAGGCATATGCATCTCATACATAAGTCAGAAAATACAAAATACATGGTGGACCGGGCTGCAACCGGTAGAGCCTTTGTTTTGTTACTTTGACCTACGGTAGCCAGACCGCAAACTGGATGGATTCTCTATACCAAACAGTCAACGGGCTAGTTGGGAATGTTGACTTGGGAGAATCCCTTACTGTTGTTGCCTGCGAATTTTGGGGCCTCAACAGGAAGATGCAAGGCAATTTTGAAGTTGTTGCATATCATCGAAGGGGATTTCAGCCATCATTTTCATCCAGTAGGCATGGTTTCCAAGTGTTTAATATTCCATTTTTTCCATCATGTGTGTCCTAGCATGCATTCATGTTTGTTTATGATCATGATGAATCTTCCAAGTCAGATTTTGTTAATATTAATTCATTATTTTTGTAACTATTTTTATGTTTTTGAGGTTGGTCTCGATAGCTTGTTAATGCTATAAATATAACCTCAATAGAGGAATACAAGGTTGGAACCTGTGAGGTTTAGGGTTATGTAAATTGAGATCTTCCCGTAATAATAATAACAGAGCCGAATGTGGGCTCGTTGTTGCAGATATTCCTGTGTTTTTCGTAGTTACATTCTGTGATTTCCTTTCTTATGTGTATGTATTCTTGTTAAACTTGTCATTATGTTTTCTTCCATATCTAGAATAAGTGTGTAATAGTTCAGAATTCATACATGTTTATGCTCTGACTATTTGTTTCAGATATCCACAAATATTTTCAACCAAAGTTAATGCAGGATTCGTCTTCTCGGTGCTCTCTGTTAATGGATTTCCATTCTTTCCTCTTCATCACTAGACCAATAGCATTATGATTTTAACTGAGTGCTACCTTTCTTTTGTAGAATTCCACATGTAAACGGTCCTGTAAATTCATGAATATTTGTGACTCCATATCCCAATGCATGCTTTCTCTGTTTCAACCATAAATACAATATGAATTTTATTTTGTTTATGTATCTGGCCATGATAAAAATATGTGAGAGATC
Organism: Pseudotsuga menziesii; assembly: GCA_001517045.1. Lineage (NCBI taxonomy): Eukaryota > Viridiplantae > Streptophyta > Pinopsida > Pinales > Pinaceae > Pseudotsuga > Pseudotsuga menziesii. Next base: position 687,833 of record LPNX010022542.1, read on the forward strand.
CCTCTCCAGAAAGGAAGATGCCAACATCCTTTCTTAAAGAGTTTCTATTGTTACCTTGAGATTTACCCTCTACAACCTACGGTACAATTCTGAGTGCTAACAGTTAACTTTGTCTTTCCTCAAGTAGATCCAAATAAGAGAAAAGTATCTCCCGGTACCACTAAGAAGAAGACTCCATCCACCCAATAATTTTTCCTAACCTTCAGTTTTTCTTTCAAATGAAAATTTTATAAAGTTTACTTTGTGACCAGTTCCTTTTGTTTGTTTTCAGATCTATAACTAAAAGATACAGTTTAAAGTAGGTATGATTTTATGCTAGATTTAGTAGTATTTTAAGCTCTCATTTTTTAAACTAAATCTAGTATATTGACACCTAATTCACACCTTGAGTCACATGGAATAAATCTTCAAGCCACTGGGTGGAACCTTAGGGGAAACTAAGAGTCAAGTTTTGTCACTTGATCTTGACTCCTTCATCTATGCTTACTCCTAGCGAATCTAAGAAGGGTGATCTCTATAAAAATAATCTAAGGTTTCTAATCTATATAAAAAGGAAAACAACTATTCTAGGATTTAATATGAAATAACTTAAATTTAATCAACATATTACTACAATATGAAATTTAAATAGACAACCTCAAAATAAAACACTATTCATGACATCTGTAGAAATTGATTTAAACATGAAAACATTAAAGACTAGTTCCAATGAAAAAAGGGTTGGTAAATTTCAATGTTATTAAATGAGTAGATAGGTAGTGGGTTAACTGTTGATCAATTTTATTAATGTGGTAATGATATGGATTATTAGAGGAGATGGAATTCTAAGTATAACCAAAGGGTATGAGGAATGTGTTCCTATTTTCTTAGAAGTGGTTCTCATAGTGACATGTGGGATAGATGGATTCATGGAGTTGTGTTCAACAGTACACAAACATAAATGTAGCCTAACGGGTCCTGATGGTCACTTTCTATTTGTTCCCTCTTCACTTGAATATTTTTACCACATCTAAACAATATCGAAAAAGTGTTGGATTTTCACTTGGGGATTCATTTTTAATATGAGACTAATTACTAGTCACTCTAATCCCTTTCTGATTGTCCCATTGTTCTATCCAAATCCATGCAGTGTTCAAAAGAGCATACAGGGACTAAAGCCTTGCTGTTTTAAGAATATTAAGTAAAACATGTTTTGTTTAAAAAATTCTCAATATCGATACTCTTGTTTCCAAGAAAATGGTTGGATTTGTTAAACTTTTAAAAGAAATCATAAATAAAAATAAAAATATAACTAAGAAACGAAAGAAACTATTCTAAATAAATCAACCCACAAAAAGATGTGACACGGTTCTCCCCTGGGGCGATGAGGCATGGGTACTTGGTTTCCCACTCTCTTCTTTTGTTACAATAATTATTACAATGAAATAATAGTTATTCTCATTTGTATAATATGAAACAAAAGTTTACAAAATTTAAGGTTTTAAAGTTTCTCGAAGAAGAGGTAGAGAGAAAGGTTGCTCCTAGATGGATTATACCTTGAAATTTTTTCTAGAGTTCCTCTCTACCTGTTTGTCAATTGCTGCAAAAAAACCAACAAACATATGCTAAAATGTTCTATATTAGTCAATTAAAGCATAAATAATTTAGCATATAACTCAAGTATTTTAAATGATACGAAAATATAAAATGGAAGTACTTAGTTTAGGGAGTTAGATAAATGAAAAGTAGGCCTTTTAAAATCAGATCTAAAATTATAAATAAATGCAAATCAAATTAGTTTATAATATTTTTTATGCACTAAAATGATTAACACTACTGAAAGTAACTAGTAACCAGAAAAATTTAATTTTGAAATGGTGAAGGAAAGAGAGAAGAAAAGAGTTGAAATATTGGGAAAAGTTGGGCCATGGTGTCTACTTTGGTGGTAAAGCAAGTGACTATATATTTCACAATAAATTGAATATAAGGAGGATGCAAACAAGCTCAGCCCCTTCTTCAAGTGAGATTACCTGCAAACTCATAAATCCTTGCACAAAAATGGTTAAAAGCTCGATGTCACCTATAACAGAAACTTGAAAAACATGAGCATTAAACAAAATGAACATGCCATTATAAGGGATCTACTTGCAAATGAATAATGATATTATAAATAAAATAATATTTTCTAATATTATCCTACTTGGATACAACTGCCCTTCAAAGGACAAATTCAACCAACATAAATCGAATAAAATAAGAAATATTATAGCTCAGAAGAACTTGATAATTGTTGATGTATTTGTAACTTTGCAAGATATTATGATGTATATTATCATTGTATGTTGTTTTACCCCCTTTAGAGATGTGTTTTCCTCCTTTTGATATGCCATGGACCTTGAGGTACAACCTCCATTGTAAGTTGAGGAAATTGTCCCCAGTGTAACATCATGTAATGTATTTTTGGAATATCTAGAGGAGAAGTCGGCCTTGTTAGGGTAATAGGTAGTCCACATTCATATAATAGGCCAGTTACTTGAAAGGTATAAATAGGGAGGCACCATCCCTCATTTATACACATCTCACACTGACTCAAGTTTACATGAGAGAGAGAGAGAGAGAGAGAGAGAGAGAGAGAGAGAGNGTCTTTGTGATTGTACTATTCTGAGGAATGTTGTAGGATTTTCTACTTTATGGTTTCCCTGGTGAAAATTTGTGTGTCTTGTGTATCTGTTCTATCTTATTCATGTTGTTGTAATTGTTATTATTTTATATAAAGATCATAACTAAGCTAATAAGATTTAGAAAAACTAGCATGGTATCAGATCCTCTCTGAAATAAGGAACTGTGCAGCAACGAAAACTAGGGCTTCCTAGTTCAAGGTATTTTCTCCATATATCATCAAGACAAGGGGGCTAGGATAACTTTCCTTAGTAGGGAACCTATTTTGATGGAAGAAATTTCATATTTAAAAAAGTTTCAATTTTGACCCTCTCACTAGTGCTGGGAGAAACTAGGGCATAACGTTTTGGAGGCTTCCCACCTTAGTCTTCAGAAAATAATCCTGATGAGAAAGACACCTTAAGGAAGAACATATTTCTTTCCAAACAAAATATCAAACTCCAATTTTGGAAAATTAGGGTTTCTCTAAAAAAAACGTAGGTCAACAAGCTCCAGAACCAGGTCGGACACCTCAAATTGGTAAGATATAAATATTTGTATTTCCATTTGAGGCTCCAATTTGAAAAGATGAATCACCATACTCATCTTGAGGACAAGCTTGGAGGGGTTGATAACTTCCAATAATGGAAGTAACAAATCTCCCTAATCCTTGAAGAAAATGATTTGGATCAGTACATTAGTGGAGAAGTTCCAGAACCAGAGGGAGATGAGGTTAAGGCTAGTATGTCAGTGGAGAAGTTCCATAACTAGAGGGAGATGAGGATAAGGCTAATCATAAGAAGAACTTGGTTGAATACAAGAGAATCATTGCATATTTGATCAAGGATCACCTCATCCCCCATGTGTCATCATTTAAGACACTGAAGGAAGTATTTGATTCTTTGACAAATATGTTTGAAGGAAATAACATAAACCGAAAGATGAATTTGAGGAACTAGTTGAATAATGTGGAGATATATAACTCGAATACTATACTATGCTACTTCACAAGGGTTTCTCAAATCAAATAAAAATTTGAAGTTGTTGAAGAGAATGTCGAAGAATGAGAATTTGTGATGACTACCTTGAATTGTCTCCCTAGATCATGGGACTCATTCATTCAAGTAATTTTTCCAAGAAGGAATACGATCTCTTTCAACCAACTCCGATAAGAATGCACATAAGAAGAAGCTCGAATCATAACATGAGAAGAGAACACAAGAGAAAATGAAGATCAATATCTCATAGGTCACACCACAAAGAACTACAAGAAGGATAGCAATGACAACCATCATTAAAAAAAGAAGAAGGACAAGAAGCAAATTAAGATCAAGAGAGATCCTTCCAATTTTCGATGCTATACTTGTGATGAAAATGGAAAATTTCCAAGAGATTGTCCCATCATGAAAAATAGACATCATGCTCATGTTTCTGAAGACGATGAACACACAAACAAAAGTTTCAAAAGAGAGAAGGATGATTCATATGAAGAGTATGTGCTAATATCAAAAATTAACAACACTATCTCAAATGGAGGCAATGATTGGATTGTGGATAGTGGGGTATCTAAACACATGATGAGATACAAATAATAATTAGTCAATATGTCTGAGCATGAGTCACCTCACAAGGTGAAACTTGGGGATTATTATCAATACCCAATAAAAAGGAGTGGATAATATTCATACAACATAGACTCCAGGAAATATTTAAAGATGAAGGATGTGCTATATCTAGGATTGAATAAGAATATTCTCTCCATCTCTGCACTAGATGTAAAGGGAATGAGATTTGCATTTGTCGATGGCCAAGTTCTATATTTTCCTAAAGGAAAGATAATAGATGATGCAACAATGATTAGAGAAGAAGAAAAAGTATTGTACAAGCTAAAGGGACATCCTTAACAAGCATTGGTTCATGAGTCAATAGAACCAAGTGAACTATGGAAATGAAGCCTTGAACACATGCACTACCGATGGAAAGTAAAGAAGTAAATGTACTTCTATAGATCCAAGAAAATAATGAAGGAATTTGAAAAGGACGTGCACAAGGAAAGAATGAAAATAAGACATTTCCCAGTATTAAAAGCAAGTCTAAAGGAATACTGGATATAGTACACTTAGATGTATGCAGACCCATGTCTTCTAGCTCATTAAGCGGGTATATGTATTGATTTTCTTTTATATATGATTTCTAAATTAAGACTTGTATATATTTATTGAAAGGGAAAAATGAATTATTTAGTAAGTTCAAGGAATATAAATCCTTTGTCGAGAACCAAAATGGAAGGAAGATCAAGACTCTGCGGTTAGATAAAGGCAGAGAATTCACCTTAAAATAATTCAAGGAACTTTGTATAGAGTTTGGGATTAATAGGGAGTTAAGCACTCCATACAATCCTCAACATAATGGGGTTGTGGAACGAAAGAACCAAACCATAATGGAAGCAACGAAATCAATGCTACATGACCAGGATCTTCCTATGCACCTTTGGATAGAAGCATCAAGGAAAATTGTGTATGTACAAAACCGTACTCCTCATTGAGTACTTGACAAGAAAAATCTGGAAGAGGATTTCTCAGGAGAGAAATGAGAAGTCAACCATCTTAGAATATTTGGCTTACTGGTGTACATACATATCCCAAAGGAGAAGATGACCAAGCTTGATCCTTCTGGGAGGAAGGGTACATTCATAGGATAAAGTGATACATCAAAGGCCTACTGAATATACTCTCCAGGATTCAAGAAGATCAGCATCAATAGATATTTAACCTTTAATGAAGTCGACTCAACATACTTCAAATCCAAGAGGCTACAAATTCAAGAGGTTGAGGGACCTGAAGAAATGAGAGTCTGAGATGTGGAAATTGGAGAAGAAATTCTAGAAGACCATGAATATCATGACATGGAAGAACCATAAGAGCTGATAGAGACACTTCTCGATAAGGACTCCCATAAGACTAAACCAGCATGGGAACATGACATCATACAAGAATAATAAAAGTATGGTGCTCTAGAAGGAATGTATTGAGAAATGAAAAGGCCAAATCCTTACAATAGATATGTGGCCCTTTTGTGTAACATAATTAAAAAGGAACCTTGCACCTATGAAGAGGCTACAAAAAATAAAGAATGAAAGGATTCCATAAATATGGAGTATCACTCAATCATGAAGAATGATGTCTGGGAGATAGTTCCTAGACTGGAAAAGAAGTATCTCATGACTTCAAAATGGATCTATAAGATCAAGCATGCAACATATGGAAGAATCAAGACATGAAAGGAAACATTTGTAGCATGAGGCTTCTCACAAAAAGAAGGAATAGACTACAAGGATACATTTGCACTTGTGGAGAGGTACACTTCCATTGGATGCATACTTTCATTAGCTACAATTATGAAATGGAAGATACACTAGATGAATGTCAAGACCACTTCAATACAACATTATTGAATGGTGTAGTCGAGGAGGAAGTGTACGTGGAACAACCATTGGGATTGAAGACACATGACAAAAAGAAAAATGTATGCAAATTGAAGAGGGCCTTGTATGGATTGAAATAAGAACTCAAGACATGGTACATAAGGATGGATAGCTTCCTAATGAGCATAGACTTTACCAATAGTAAAGAAGATTAAAACCTTTACTTCAAGGTTGAAGGTGGAATACCATTAATGCTCCTTTTATATGTCGATGACTTGTTCCTAACGGGATAGGATGAACTCATTAAATATGAAAGGAGGAGAATTGCTACAGAGTTAGAGATGAAAGAACTAGGTATGATGCACTACTTATTAGGCATGGAGGTGTGGAATATGTAGAATAGATTTTCCTTGGTCAAGTAAAATATGCAGCGGAGATTCTAAAGAGATTTAGAATGTTGGACTACAAGTCGATAGCTACACATTGTTGTTGCTGCAACCACCACTCCAAATTTTTTTATGTTTTAGGGGCCCCCTTTTTTTTGAAATTCTAGATTTCAAGCCTTAAAATTCTACCTTTATCCTCCAAGAATTTCTTCATAACTTATTTTTTCTATTTGCAAGTGTTTTTTGTTAAAAGAAAAACTCTTTCTTTCCACTTGATGTATCGGATGAACTCATGGAGTTTATCCAATGTAGCGAAGGATTTGTTTGTTGGATTACTGAACCTTTGTTTCTCGAATGCTTTCCAAAAGAATCACAAGAGTTTTCTGACTTGTTGGATGAACTCTTTTCTGTAGTATCGATGATATCAGAGAACAATTTTTTATTCCTGGCAGATGGTTGTCAGTAGTCATTTTGACGCACCAGATCAGCTTGTTGATTTGTTTTCTGATGATTGCATAAGAGTCTTACATTCTTACCAGCTCGCAGTTGTGGATGTTTGTTCCTAAGCCTTCCATAGAGTCTATTTCTAAGTCCTTTGCTGATGCTTCATATGCATAAGATGATGTGCAACTGATATCCTTTCCGAAGAGTCTCACGATGTCGGTGCGGATGAATAGTTGGTTACTTTACAGATGAAACCTTCAAGTCATTACCCCGTCCCTAAAACATAAGTGTGTAGCCACCCGAGGAGCATCAGATCCTTTCCAATATTCTGCTCGAAGCCATCATTTCCTCTCTTGGGACCGTTTCCAATACATTGTCTTTTGGTGCCAACGGGGTTTTTCACTTAAGGCTCATTTATTACCTGTCGGTGTTTGTTTTGTTAACCCTTTTTAAGCCCGTAGGGGAGTGCATTATGGTTATTATTGGTTGTTTGAGTCTATTTTTTCCTTTATATAGCTATCAACTATTGAGCAAATCTAGTAAGCTGGGACCGCACCTGTTTCAGCTCGTTTTAGCAACCAGGTAGTAACTTGACCTAAAGCTTGTTTTGATGCTTAATGGGAGGTTGTGATAGCTTGGTAGGGTTAGTTTTTTTTCCATTGCATGGTGAGTATTTCGACCTTGAGGTCAAATATTTTGTTTGTATTCCCATTGAATGATGAAACCTTGTTCATTTTTCTTCTGGTCAGCCAGGGCTACTGGTTTTTCCTACCTGCCCCAAGGCATTTTTCACCCAGCCCTCTCCATGAGAGTTCCTCTATTAGTAGTTTGCAGTAGGAGGAATATGGGTATATGAGCGTTGTGACGTCTGCATCACTCCTTCTTTTCACTAATGCATGGGTGGGGGGATTGTGGTCATTGGACGGGTTAGAATAGGGGTTTAATGGATTTTCATTTTCGATTTCTAGATGCAGGAGGAAGTTTTCATTTTGAGTGAAAGCCTTGACTATGTGTTTAGGTTTTTCATCCCAGGATTCGTGGCTTTCCTTTTTTCCCAGTCAATGGTGTTAGGGTTACTCTACCCAGGGATATGTATTTCCATGAGAAAATCCTTAGTGCTATTGAAATGGAGTTTACTGGCCTGCGAACTGTATCTAGTATTTTTCCTGAAAAAGAATTAAGCCTGTTTTTTAAATTCTCACTTCAGTATTGCATGGTTTAGGGAGGGAATAAAATACTTGCTGAGATGTATCGTGATGATATGGTAAAGCTTTATGATTAAAACATGGATTTTCATTTTTCTGGTTATATGCAGTGGCAAAATTATCAATTACAATTATATGCATTTGAAATGAATTTAATACATTGTTTTATACTTTAAATGACCTCATCATCTATATAACACTATGCCTCAGAAAGGAAATAAGAAGTCTCAAGCCACAGAGGATGATCTAGAAGTTGAGGTCATAACGTGAGTAGAAATCATATACGAAGATACCAAGGCTGTTACTGGTAGTGAACCTAAGTACAGATGGGAGCAGATATACCAAACGATCAAGGACCAGAGCATCCCAATGCGGGGTTAGAGGATTTTCCAATATATGCAAACATAGAAAGGTAAGCTATTATGAAGGCTTCCACATGACTGTAACTCTTTCCGTGAGTAGAAGTGATCAGAGGGATCCTCCCAAAGGAAGATGTAACCAAGATGATTATGTCAAATGTGGATGGATAAGGTTTTGCCACTTATATACCGGCTTATGTAGCTCAAGCCTGCAAGCTTCCCACTCCTCATATTTATCTAACCAAAAAGTGGTTAAAAGAGATCGACCTTGATATTCTTGACAATGTTCGAAGAATGATAGTTCCCAGGAAGCAGTTTCGTATGAGGCCTACTAGGGAATATGAAACCGCGAACTTGCATACCCCCTATAATATTTTAGATTTAATGTTTAATAGGATTTTCGACTGAGCGAATGGAAAATAATACAAGATAAGCTTGGTGCCGATGATTTATTTTGTGGCCACTCAAGGTACCATTTTCAACTGGGATGATATAATATCCAACAACTTGTCCTCATGTATAAGTGCAATGCTTGGAGGTATATCACAAAAGAAGTCAGAGCTCTATATGAGCTCTTTTCTAATTGATTTCATTTTGTGCAAACAATAGTTCACAGCACTAAATTGTCAGTGGAATAAGACCAAAACCCCTGTTTATTCTACATACCAGTTGTTTTGGGCACATAAATACTTCAACCTTTATAAGAGTATTTGCAAATATTTCATAATTCCACTATACAAATTAATATTCCTTATCGAATGCAACTACATGTCTGAGGAAGCATTGAAGATTGTAGAAGATAATAGTCATTATTACCTAACAGAAGAAGGTCTATACCTAAGGATGTTTGGCGGAACTAGGGCCCCTTCTCTTTTACCAAGATACGCCACAGACTATGTTGTTTAGAAAGAAGTGGTGAGGCAGATTTACATTGACGGGATTGGGAACTTCCTATTTGATTAGAAGAAGGCTGTGTACCCACCACTCTCGTTCTATATAGGTAGCTATAACTTCTCCAAGGTGAAAAGTGCACCAGATTTTGTAAAGGAGTTAGAATACTTCCACTTGGGAGAAATAAGCTTTCATAGAAATGATTCAAAAGACAAGTTTTCTAACTATTGTGCAGCAATAGGGGTACATTTTGATTACACGAATTACTGGGATAAAAATGAAGAAATATTCCGCAATGCCTGCAATATGACAGTTCCAAGAAAAATATTCAAGCAAAAGATAACAACTCTAGGTGGCAAGGAAATTAGTATTAAATATGTTGAGCAGCAAAAGAAACAACAAGAAGAAGCTACGAAAAAGAGAGGATAAGAATCCCTCAAACTATTGCAGGAAGCAGAGTAGTGGTTAGCAAATGAGGAACAAAAAAATAAAAAAGAGGAAGAAGCACAGAAAATGTAGGAAGAGGTTGAAAGGTTAATACTAGAAGCAACAGATGAAGAAAGAGACCAAGCCGTGAAAGCAGTTGAAGAGCTTCAGAAAAAGGAGCGGGAGGAAAAATATCGTGCCAATATTGAGCAGACTCGGTCTCATGATGATCTGTTAAAGTCATATGTCCCATCTAGTAGAACAGCTATATAAGATCCAGCTCTGGCATTATATTTTGGGATAATTCCTTTCATCCCATCTCAAGAGAAGGTAGTAGCTGATTTTAGTACAATTTTCTATGATAGAAATAAGAAAAGAATTGTCATGAGAACCGAGAAGAGGGTGGATACCGGAAAGAAGCAAGGAATTATGGTAACTGAGAAAACAATCATCCATGGGATTCACAAGGACCCTAGACTCATTGCAAGGGAAGGTGTAGCTTCAACCATTACAAATGTAGATAATGTGGATAAAATAGTGGATGATTTGGAAAAATATAAGAAGAAGGTATCTCAAATGAAGGAAACTTTAAAGAAGGGAAGAGGTGGAGGAAAAAGACTGAAAAGGAAACATGAAGACAGTCTCAGTGAGTTAGATAAATTGAGAGGGGCATGCCAAATTTTTCAATCTAATAACGATGCCCTGGTATTATCAGTAAATATCATTGAAGGAGAAAAGAAGGATCTCAAGAAGTAGGTTGCAGAAGTAAAACAGAAAGGAGATACAACAAATAAAAAGGTGGAAGTGCTAGAAGCTCAGAACAATTTTCTAAAAGAGCAACTCCAGGTAGCAAAATAGAAACATATAGATATTACCCCTTTCTGAAATCAAGCATCGGTGCTACAAAAGGGAATAAATCAGATTTTGTTGAGGCTAGCAAAGGAGATGTACAGAATTAAACAAATTGAGGCTACGGTTGAAAGAGCTACCACTCAACTCATCAGAATTCTGGAAGAGGTTATCAAAGGTGGTTGAACTTGTGAAGAAATAGCTAGAATGGATAGGAGCCAACTCAACATTTCCATCAAATATGCCTTAGAAAAATGCGGGGAGTATGAAAATGGAAGTGGCCATATTAAGTTTTAGGTGTAAAGCAACAGTCAGATTAAACAAAACTATTGATAAAACTATTGAAAAGTGCACTGAATTCTGCAAAGACATGTGATCTGTGCATAATCAATGCATGAATTTAGCAGACACCCAGGATAAAAATTTCCCAGTCAGGGAGGAACATTTGAAGAACTTACAAGAGAGGATATTAAAAGGAGAAGAAAGGATATCCAAAATCAAGGTTGTTAGTGAAGAAGCTATTGGAATCTGGATTATACAAGCTTCAGTCCACAAGCACTTGTTGAAAGAATTATCGAGTCAGAATGCACCCAAAGTAAAAGTGATCGAGTCCCAATTGTCAAAGCATGAATTGGTAGTGCGTGTGTTGGAGCCAGCTAAATATTGAGTCATCTGTGAATAAGCCCAAGCATGGAGTGTTTTCATCAAGACACCAACTGGGCCCACTTAAATTTGTCTTATTTACAAACTGAGAATTATGTAACATTTTGTATTTATTCCTTTTCTAGTAAATACACTAAAAGACGAAATTTTGTAAATAAAGAATCGAGGAAGCCCAAGAGGTTGGATAAAATTAAGAGTCATTTTGTAATTTGTATAAGTAGGGGTAAAGTAAATTAAAGATGAACTTTTCACTAGCAGAGTTGCTGAAGCTTGTTGTAAGAAGAACTATTTCCTTTTATAATGAAGAGGATGGAATTTTGCTGGAGAGAGTAAGGCATAAGTCTCAAAGCATGTTGTGTAAAGCTGAATGGAGAACTATTTCTTGTTTAGCACTATATATAATCTGTGAGATCGTTCCTAACCCTCTGAACTATTTCTAAGTTATGACTGATTTTATGTTATGTGATGAATCTTATGCAATAATGAATGATGAATGTTTTAATATCACTGAGCTATCTTTGTGTTAACTTTTTGTTGTATGTCTGTATCCTGGATTTATTAGTTATTTGTAGAGTTCTTTATGCAAAAAATACATTACATCATTCATTCTTATTTAATGTCAATCTTGCTCCTTGGGGATAGGCTAGAGTAGGTTTAGATTAGTTGTTCTATTATTTACATTTAATATATGCACTTGCATTTCATACATAAAAGATAAAATACATATATGGTGGATTGGGCCATAACCGATGAAAGATATTTAAGAATACACTTTAACTCTACGGTAGTTGGACCGCAAAACGGATGGGTTCCCCTTACCAAAAAATAAACGATCTATTTGGGAATAGCTATTGGGTAGATTCCCTACTATTGGTACCCAGGAATTTTCCAGGAATCAATAGTTTTTGGCGCTAGAAGGAGGGCCTCCAGTGCATGGATGTCTGAGGAAATCTGTTTTCTCAAGAATATTCCATTGGTGATAGTTCTAAAAATAGTTTCCCCAAAGACTCCATTTCTAGAGGAAAAGACAATTCTAAGCTAGAAGTTCTATAGCACCTTTATCCTATCTCTCTTGAAGTAGTTAACGATTTAAGAATAATCACAAGGTCGCATGCAAAAAATCTTGGAGGATTGCCAAATATCCTTGACTTACCTAGAAGAAAATCTCATAGAAGAGAGCACCCTTTCATAGAAAATTCAGTGTCAGTCGGATATTTTGAAGAGTTGGTAGATTTAACCTTGCAAGAAATTGATCAACCTCTTGACCATTTGGGACCTAATTCCCCACTTTGTTCACCTTTTCAAACCCTTGTTCAGTCTCCACCTCGAATCATGGCTGGAAATGTGGCTAGAAATGTACCTGTAAATCCAAATGCTAATGAGCCACCTCCACCACCAGCTTGGAGGGCCAGAATCCCTTTTAACCTGGCTGCTTCATTACACAATCTACCTTCCCACCCTGAGAAGTCATTACCTAAGTTTGACCCAACAGAAGGCATTGATGTGGATGATCATTTACAAAGTTTTTTCTTATCCCTTGAAGTTTTGTTAGTAGCAGAACAAGAAGATGTAGTATGCAAACTTTTTCCACATACCCTTAAAGGAAAATCAGTGTCATACTATTTTGTCCTGTAGGCGAATTCAGTCACAAAATGGAATATGTTTGAAAGATTATTTAAGAGAAAGTTTAGACGCCGAATAACCACAACTACTCTAATGAAAGAATTACTTGCTCTAAATATGGAGAAAAAAGAGAAAGTACGTGATTTTAATCATAGGTTCACTCACCATTTGAACAATTTCAGTGTTGCCATAATGCCTATTGAAGATACATTAATAGAATATTATTCTTCGTCACTTTCACCAAAGATAGCAATGTTTGTAAAATGGTCGATAAAACCTACATTGTTAGAAACCTATGAAGAAGCTAAGAAGGTAGAAGAGGAACTCGAAAGTATAAATAAATAGACTGCAGAGTCAGATACAATTTTTTTTAAGAAGAATCCTTTGTTGCTGACTAAAACCAAAGAGGGACGTTCAAACAAATTGGAAAATGTGGTTAAAATGGTACAAAAACTCTCGAACAAGATTGTTGATTTAGAGAAAGATAGAGAAGCAAGTTCTTCTAGAAATCCATTTAGGCAATGTTTCAAGAAGAAAGAAGAAAATATTCCACCCCAACCACCCAACGACAACTCTTTTGTACTAAATCTCACTGAAGTTGGTATAAATAATTTTTGTACTTTTCACCAGCAACCCCACTCTGAGAAAAGCATCCCTCAGTGGATTAATTCAATGATTCTAGTAGTGAATCAACTATTAGATGTTCAACTAATAGAACCTAAAGTTAAGGAAGAAAAAGAAATTTAAATAGAAACAACTTTGGAAGAAGCTACTATGGTTTTGTGGGACTGTATTACCACACTTGGCTTAGAAGAAGAAGAACCCACTGAAGAAATACAACTTTCAGCAGTCAATATCACAACAAGAAGTCAGGGACCAATAACAGATGAGAGCTTATTTCCCAAGATTAAGAAGTTCGAGGAAAGTATGAAAGAGCTTTCCAATAAGACTTAAAACCCACCCATACATGAAAAGGTCATGGAAAAGGAGAAATATGAAATAGTAAGTAAACCGGCAAAGATTGTGGAGAATAAGTCAGACAATAATAAGAAAAGCTCAGTGGAACTAGATATGGGATATGATATAGTAGAAGATATTAAGAAAACCAAAGAAAATGTTTCATTATTCGAGATGTGTAATTTACCGCAACAAAAGAAGAAACTTTTGGAAGCCTTGGACCCTCAACTTGGAATAACTCAAGACAATATCCCATTAGACAAAGAGATAAATGAATCCAGTATTGGAGGAAAATCTAAGTCTCGAACTAAGCCATTCCTACTGACCTTTGAAATTTTTAATCTAAATGTACACAATTGTTTGGTTGATTCTGGAGCATCTTCGAATGTCATTCCCTTGTTAGTTTCTAAAAAGATAAATGGGTAACCTACTCCCTTTACTAGTCAAATCATTCAATTAGATAGGATGACAATCAAGGTTTCCAGTGAGATGAATAATGTACTAATTCGAATAGCAACTGACGAAAGGGTTTATCAGTACATAGATCACTACTACATTTTGACAAAAAATCCAACGACCGTATTGTCGGATTTTCGACACTTCCCTGTCGCATGTACGACACTATGATTTTTTTTAAGCGTCGGTGGCTCTGCATCGGTTATCCGACATCTCTCTAAGCGTTGGTGAAGCGACATGAATAACCGTCGGTTATGCGATGGAGATAAATATTAAGCGTCGGCTAAGCAACATGAAGAACTATTGGTTAAGTGATGGAAATAAAGATTAAGCGTCGATTCACCGACATGGAGAACCGTCGGTTAAGCGATGGAAATAAATATTAAGCGTCACTTAACCGACATGGAGAACCGTCGGTTAAGCGATGAAAATAGAGATGAAGCGTCGGATAAGCGACAGGTAGAACTGTCGCTTAAGCGACGGAAGTGAATTTCAAAAAAAAAAAATACTTGCAATTTGGGTATAGACCAGTTTCAAAGTGCAGGCTTTTGAAATGATCTAAAATCATCTTAACAAATATTAACTTTGATGTAAATAATAAGCATTANAAAAAAAATACTTGCAATTTGGGTATAGACCAGTTTCAAAGTGCAGGCTTTTGAAATGATCTAAAATCATCTTAACAAATATTAACTTTGATGTAAATAATAAGCATTATATGCATGGAGATTCAATGGTGTATATGAGGGTATATACTGTCAATAATACCCTGCTGTTTTACTCCATACTAAGGTAATTTATGTTTTAAATTTAGGTTCTTTATGCTTGAAATTGAACGCATATAATAAGTATTATATGTGCAAAGATTTAACAGAGTATATGTAGAAATATACTACCATTAATACTCCATTGCTAAGTTCTTATGACTTGCAGAAATGAGGTCTATCTAGAGATTTACAAAGCATTATTCAAAGGAAAAATGAAAGAGAGACATGTTCATATAAAAGACATCCAGATGTTTATCTCTTAGGATGATGATGGAGTAGAAGTAATTTCATTTCTTCTACAGATTATGTTGGTCAATGAGACAGACACAAAAAGAAATGATCGAAGGTCTTATCACCATGCTCCTTTAGTGCTTAATGTTCTGCCAGAGAAAAGATTTCCATCTTATCATGCATCTTCCTGTCGGTCCCAGCAACCAAATATTGGGAAGCCAAACTAAACCTGTCAATTATTTCAAAGTGGAGTTCACAACAAGAACATTTGATTTAATCTTTATTTATCTTCCCATGGACCACAAAATCTTTCTGTGGGTCCCAGCAACCAAATATTGGGAAGCCAAACTAAACCTGTCAATTCTTTCGAAGTGGAGTTGACAACAATAACTTTTGATTTAATATTTATTTATCTTCCCATGTACCCTTGCAAACAAATATTGGGAGTCCAATATAGGGGATAAAGGTGAGATTGCAAAATGAACCTACATATTCTTTCTAGTGGAGTTCTTAACCAGAACATTTGATTTAATCATTATTTTATACCTCCTTTAGAGGATAAATTTGGTGATTTTTTTCTCACATTCTTACACTGGCTTGAGAAAATAATCTTTTGCACCAGAGGCTTAAACACAATTCCATGATTATGCATTACCATGGCTTGGGACATCCACAACGGCCAGAGTACCTAGGATTGAAATGCCATCGGATTTTAATATAAAGAGCAAAACTGATGCGTATTAATACATATTAATGTATTAATGGCAATGTGCCTTGTGAAAATTTTCAAGCAATGACCAAGGATCATATTTTCTAAAATACATAATACTATACACTATACATGTCCTTACTGGCAAACTCAATTCCTCAAATGGGAATTAACAGGAAGCCAAAACTGGTGCTTCTTTCCCTTGACCTAAAAGTACTCCATTCAGGGTTTTAATTTTCCCGGATGAATGCGGTTACTAGTTCACAACTTTTGAATTTTTGGACTCTCAGATGTTTGAATGAACTTTGGATGATTTGGGCAAACCCCTGGCTGCCTCACAATATAGATCTCATCCCCTTTACTGTTGTAAGTGTCATGATTTTGATGCCAAGTCCATAGAGCATATGTTTCATTCTTCACCTGGATATCATCAAGGTGCCATCGTTCAATTTTAAAATAGTTGTATAAAAAATATTAATGTATGAACCAATCAAATAAGGCCTATCAAAATACACATTGTAATCTACCATTTGAACCCAATTTAGTAACCAAACTTTCCCTATCAATATTGAGGATAGTTAAGATTCAGTGAATAGTTCTTGATAATAATAATGGCTTACCTCAAAAATTCCATGACCAAAGCTTCTCTCTCTCTATGCACTAAATTCAGGCTGCCTGTCCCAAAAAAACTTTCCAGCTGCTGGACTAGACGTAAAATTGTAGGCACAAAACCCACACATATAGCTGTCTGGCGTGGAAGCCGGATCAGGGCAATTACCAGAATCATCAGCATGAGGTATTGCCATCTTTTCTTTGTTACCACCATCTCCCACTGTAATGTAAACAGGAGCACATGGATCCAATGTGTAGTTAAAGACTCGGTTCGATCTCTCATATGCATGAACCTGCAAGCAACAGGAATAACCCAGATTATTTGTCATTCTTCCTCTTACCACAATTACTTATACACCCCCTAGATATTGTTTCATGTAGTTCTGCTATAGACCTAATCAAAGCAGAAGAAATAAGGTCAAAATCATGAAACACCATTAAGCAGATTTATTGGATATTTCTTTAGTTAGTTACTCACATGGCCATTGAATACAACATCAACACCACATCTGTACAGTAGCTCCTCCATTTCTTGTCTTATGCATTCAGCCTTACAATAATGGGCTTTATAACTGTTGTACCAAGGTGGGTGCCAAGTAGCAACACGCCAAGGAGTCATGCTCCAGCCATCTATGTTGTTCCCCTGTGAACAAGGAGACAAATTATCATTAATATCAAAACTGAGCCTAGATTTTATGCCCAAAAGCCAGCTGTAATATCTGCAACAAAGTAATTATGTTTCTGACCTACACTAAAACCAATGTTAGGATTCTTTCTCATAATTTTACCATATAAAAACACCTGTAAAAATTCCTACTGTGCTCATCAAATAGTATATACTCTAAGGCAAAAGAAATTGTTAGACCTATTTTATTGTAATCTATGTATCCTCCAAGCATGACGAAATGGATGCCTCCAGCATTGAAGGAGTAATAGAAGGTGCTACTGGATCCACTCTCTTGACTTGGAAATGCAAATATTGCACTGTAAGCCGCAAATGACTTATTTCCAACTTGTTGTTCGATTTCATGATTGCCCTCCACAACCATGATGGGAACTCGTGAGATCAAGGGTTCCATAAACCTGTAGGAACATCAGGCCCAATTAGATCAAAGCTATAACTAACATCTGCAATTAATTAGCAGGGACATAAATAATTGTAGGCAGTCTAAATGAAAAACTAATATAGATTAATTATAAGCATGTTTAACATTCAAAAACTGGTAAAAAGGTAAAATTGTACTTACTCTTCATATCTTTTCTTAAAAAGAGTAATTGTCATTGCTTCAAGATATGTATCTACCACCAACCCTGCTCGCATTGCTCGAAAACCCATATAAGGAATAGGAAGAAATATTCCAGAGATTTTCACTAGGTCACCCGACCCAACCTCAGCAACCCAGACTCAGCTGTAAGCCTGTAAATTCTTTTGTAATGATTTTAATTGTGACAAAAGCCAAATCTTATGCAACCAACAGAACAAATGTAAAAACTTCACAAAAAAAACAAACCTTCCTCATAAGTTCTCCTCTTATATGTACTGTCATCGATCTAGGTATATGCCCTTTGGGCACGTGCTCTGACAACTTTTGAATTTGAGCCTACAACGAGAACAATCAAATTAGATGAACACGTCCTTAAAATTGATCTTTGTTGCTGGAAAATATCTAGTATTATACATAGTTTCACCAAAAAAAAAATCTATTTGCATCAACAAAATTTAACAACTAAAAACAATTCTAGAACACACAATGCTCATGTAGCCTTAGTTCAGGAGGCCATACGACAAAGCAAGTTGGCACCCACTAAGGGAGTCTTAAAGAGAAACCAAGGGTAAGTTGGTGAGAGTCTGAGAAAAACAATTAATTCCTACAAGTGAAGTGTGGCCCTAGTGTGTGTTTATGCGTGTGTAGAAGGGGGAAGTGTGGCCCTAGTGTATTTTCTCTCTGCCTGCACATGCAACTATATATTTATTGATCACATTTCTGTTCTACTTGCAGATAAGAGGTGAATTGCATGTCTGTTTGATGGGAGATCCTGGAGTTGCAAAGAGTCAGCTGTTGAAACACATGATCAGTGTGGCACCTCGAGGAGTTTACAACACAGGTAGGAGAAGCAGGGAAGGTATAATTCTTTTAGTCTTATGAAGGTTCATATTTTTGAGGTCTTATATAGCAGCAGCAAGAAGGATATAAACTTCTTACACCACTGCCATAACACTTCTAAGCATTCTTCGCATCTCAAACGAGTATGGTAATTGACCTAATAAATCATTGCCTTTTTCTGCACCATCTCAAAGAAAATTTGTGACTTTTTACCATCCATTCATACTTTTTACCATCCATTCAGAAATTTTGTGACTTTAAACCACCATTAAGGGCAGCTGGGATTTGGTGACAAACAGCCATGCCGGCAAAGAGATTGGGAGCCAGGTCAGAGAGGATTTGAAAGCAGCTGAACAGTGCCATAATGGTGATTTAAACCATTTACTGCCACCTATTAATGATGATTAGAGGTAGTAGAGTTTTGTATTTCAAAACAATTTAAATGCTCAGATTGTATCAACATAGCCCAAGGAGGGGAAATCATTATGAAGGGAAGTGTCCATCATTCAAGGGAGCAATGTTGCCTGCAGCCTGACAACTGTAACCATGTTGGAAGGTAGGGAAAGACTGTCCATGTTCGGCTATAATTCAATTGAATCAAGGCATTTATGGGTTATCTCCCTTGTCTCATGTCAGAACCATCCAGTTCATGTATCAATCTACCAAGAGTTTCACAGTGGAAGGTACAAAGTGTTATAAATGTGAATGAGGGAGTCACAGAAGAGCATGGAATGGTTGATCTCTTTCAGCAACTGATTGACGTTAGTGGGGTTCATAACTGGGGTATTGTAGAACACAAAGTTATTCAAGATCTGGGTTTAAATTGGTCTAATCTCTATTCTGTTGTTTGTCGCATTTTGGAAGTGTGGCAGAATAGGGAAGATTCCCAAGTGCATGAGCTTATACTTGAAAGGTATTGTTTTGTACTTGGTTGGATCACTCTATCATATATTGATGTTAAGGAAGCTAGTGCTTTGCCATGGAGTCCTGAATTGGGCAGAGACAAGTTGCTTGAAATTGAATACTTCATAAGTTTTAGCAGAATTCTGTGCCATAATGTTCATTTTGGCCATACAGGGGAGCTATCACAGCTGGAAAATATCATTCTAGACTCTACTCTCTCAGCTTCAAACATTATACAAAGAGCATAGTGTGAAGGAAAGGGGCTGGTTATTCTTAAGGCATAGTGCATGGCTGTCTTTAATTTATGATCATTGCTCCAGGAAGGTCTGTGGAAAGTGTCTCTGAGAAAGATCCCAGTTTCAAGAGAGGACACATTTTGGATAGAGCAGAGGCGGAGCTGCAAAAATTGCTTTAAGTGAACCTAGGTTTGGAAAATTCAAAATATTGTACTACTCTATATCAGTAGTGCGTATCCAATAGCATTTTTGAGCTTACACAAATCACTAATACCATCTGAGACTCATCTTCCAAAGGCCTGATACAAGGATACGTTTAAAAGGAACAAATGTTCACAAAATGACAAGACATGGCCATGAAGAACATTAAGTTCCAAAGGTAGAAGACAACTCTGATGTGGACAAAAACCTTGTCTATATTGTAATGCAGAATCCAAGGGAAAGGAGAGAAAGGAATGCACCCTTCCAAGTCAAGGTTCATCCTTCAGGTAAGAAAAGGAAGGTAAATGCTGATGAAGATCCCTATTTCAAAAAGCAGTTATAGCAAAGAGCTGTCAAACTTGTTAAAGATAATGCAACTACAAGACCCATTTTAGAAGACATGTTAATATTATGAATTCAAGTCTTAAACTTCATTTAGTGTGTGTCTTGACAAGAGAAAATTCGAGATCTAATTAAGTGAATGTTCTAAGGGTTTACTGCTACTTTGGCTTGACCTCCAGGGTTCTTGCTGCTCCTTGGAGTGGGCTGTGAATTTCTTGCTGCTCCTAAGTCTGGGCCGTAACCTTATTGTTGTTCCTTAGACTGGGAAAGACCTCTTTGTGGGATGCTAAAGACTGGGCATGACCTCTGTATGGATTGCCAAGCTAAGCCATGATCTCTTGTTGGACAGTTAAGCTGGGTGTGACCTCCTTATGGGTTTCCAAGCTAAGCGATGACCTTATTGGACTATTGTAGGGTGAATTGTGAACCTATTGTTGAGTGCTGTGAGCATGAACTGTAACCTATGATGCTGGTTTAGGGCCGCAAGGATGCCATGGACTGTCTTATGGGTTGCATCCTCACTGTGGGTTTGTCTTGTGGACTTAACCCTCATCATGGACTGTCCTATAATTTTCAGGGTTTGTAAGGCTACATCAAAGAAATGGAATCATGTCTTTAAGACATAGCCACTCCAAACATAAACCCAAGGAATTAGCCATTATTTTTCAGTTGATCTTTAATGGCACCAGTTGTTACCTCCTCATAAATCTGAGTACAAGAAACCTAATAATGGATCATTTGCATCAAATCTTAGAGGAGCTGGTGTAAGGCCTATTTTCTAGCACTCGTCGAGTCAACTAAGATCTTGACACTGCAATGTGTAAAGTAACAGGTGGGCACAAGCTTTATCCAATGATCAGTTTTGTGGGCCATGGAAATGATGAATTAGTTTAATTAGTTAGCCAAGATGGTGAGAACACATTGGCAACAAATTGATATAGCTTGTTAAATGTTAGCATGCACCATGTCGTGCTAAGCAATGGTTGTAAAGTATGTATTTTCTCATTGAACTGTAAGTATGTGTTTGAAGGAGTTCTAAGTACAGCCTCTGCTTTTAAAAGTTGTCTTTGAATGAGGTAAGCGTTCAAGTCAAAGCTAAAGGTTTTCTGCTCATCATGATGCTGAGAATATATGTGCCTATGTTTTTTCTGACCTTATTGCAGGTTGACTGCTTTAAGGTAATTCTTCGTGTTCTGTAAATATTTATTTTCAGTATAAGATGAGCCATACATTCTCGGAACCAAGAGAAAAAAATGATATTAATTTTATTTTTCTTAAAGAAGAAAGGTCAATAAGATATTTAATGACCTTTCATAACAATTACCATCATTAGATATCAAAGCAATTACGCAGTTATGCAAGTAAAAGTTGACCATGACAAAAAATCAGCACTTCTGGGCAAAAAAATCAGCAATCTGGGCAAGTTATATTGTTACAGCAGCCTTAAATTTGGTGTTCTGGGCTGTTCTGGGCAGCAAGACAGCTGTATAAGCCCTTTTATCAACCTAAACTTTAATTCTGGGCGCAATTTAGAAGTTGTTCTAGCCCTAACCAGCAGTAATCGGCTAATAGTCCTAAACAAGCATTCTGGGTGCTAGAGCAGCAATAAAACAGCAATGAATGAGTAATCTAGGTGTAATTCAAACCTTAATCACCAGTTAGACCTGGGATTTTTGTATACAATTGAGCAATTTTTCAAAGCAAGAGATGCATTAGGGGGAATTGAGGTTGATGCAGAATTTTTCAATAGTTTGCTTGAGGTCATAATGACCATAAAGTTTGGCAGGCTATTTGAGGGTATACATGATAAATGTAGAATCCTGTTCAATAATTTAATTCCCTCTATAGAAGAGAGATGTATGTATAGTGATCTATTTTTGCTGAAGAACATGGAAAGCCTGGTAAAAGAAATGAACTCAAGCAAGGAGGTTAACTTATCTATTAAAGAGAATCTACTTACAAGTGCAACTGATATGGTGGAATGCCTGAGAATGGATCCTTGTAAAGTCATTTTGCTTAAGTTTTATTTGGGGAACACTGAGGACTCATTGATGTTGAACCATTCCAACAAGTTCCGGGAATTTCTTGGAGTCAATGGTAACTTTTTGCCTTTAATTGATGCTTTGGATGGATGCCATAATGAGTCAGTGAATACGAAGGTGCTACAGCTGTTTGTTAATCTTTTAACAGGTGATCCGAGTTATATTAACTTGAAACACACCTTGCAAGAAAAGTTCTTATTGATGGATTCATCTTATTTGGCTTCATGGCTGGAAAAAATGTTGCTAGGATATACTGCTTAATCAGCTGTAGGTAATTTTCCAACAGGAGTCTCTAATTCAATAAGAGATTCAGCTATTGCTTTCATCAATTCTCTAGTGTCACCTTCATCTAATTCAAAATCAAGAGAACTTTGTGATCACATTCTTGATGCATTGCTTGTGGGTCTAGAGAAGGAATCCCTGTCATTTGATGTTCCTACTGCGAAAGCATACTTCATTTTTGTAGTTCAGTTGGAAAATGGTGAGTCCACAATAAAGCCTGTTATCAAGAGGGAAATTGATATGGTGGTCAAATTGTCTGCTGATGAAACCCATCTGGAGGGTTTGAAGTTTGTCTTGGGTAAAGAGGGCAATTGATATCCTCAATTTAAAAATGACAATTCCTGATCGATCTTTTTCATGTGAGGGAATATCCCGAAAATACCTCTACCTACAAACAACTAAACCTAGCTGTCAGTTATATGATACTGAAGAAATATTATCCAACCACTGGATACAGAAGAGGATAGAACAGTGCTACCTTCAATGTAAAATGTAAGGATATATTCAAAACATACCTATATCTGTCTGAAATACTCAAGAAAAGAGAAAATAAATTGAATCCCAATACAAAGCTTTCAAGGAAAGGCCTGCTTGAGGTTCCGAGCATAGTATCCTCTCTTGCAATTCTCCTTTTATAATTGATAATTTCATTAGATTAATTCAAATAAGAGAAAACCTGCAATGTCCCACACAAGATCTCCTTCCACGCAACTCTCTCCAAGCACTACAGCAAGATTAGGCTCAATCAATCTTGACAGAAGAGAAGAGGTAGTGAACAAAGTAGAATGATGTCAAGAAGCCAATGGTACCAGTGGAAAGCATTATTGCAAGCACCATTATCAAGGAGTACCCAAGATAAAGCACTGCAGAAACTAGGCCACTCAAGATGCGAAGATCAAAAACCAGATAGTTGATTGCATATAGGAAAACATAGAGAGAAACTGAGCCAGATGCAAAGAATGACTTCCACCACCACTGCCAATCCTCCACACAGAGGTGCATGTACGTGAGAACCATGGAGACCTCAGCACACACAATAACAAGTAGGACAAGCACAACAAATAGGAACCCAAAAACATAGTATAACCTTCCTAGCCAGATGCTAGACATGATGAAGAAGAGCTCAATGAAGAGGGTCCCGAAAGGCAAGGTACCTGCTCCCAGGACAAGGAGCCATGGCGGATATTTTCTGGCTGGGATTTCCCTAGGGATCTGGTTAGTTCTTACTATATATTGTATGGCTTCAGCTCTGGTCCCAATAAATCCACCTAGAAGTGTAAGAGGCATAGAGATACAAAACCAGAGGGACAAAAGGATGAATAAAAGGGAAATAGGGATAGCTCTTGTGCTGTGACTGCCCCACAAAATAAAGTTCAATATGGTAAGGATTAAAAACACCATCCCAGGGAAGAATTGAACTCGGAATCCTCATACTCATGGACCAAGACCTTAAATTTTAGGTGATTTATTATGTAGTAGTTCTTATCTTGGTCATAACCACCCACGGGGAACCTCATCCATTTAATCACTATGTCATTCTATTGAGTGTATCTCATGATTGGGAGATTGTCAAGAATCAGATTGACTTGGTAAAGATCATCAATCCTTTGCTTCAAGACCTTTACTTGCTATTTAAGGGCTTAGTAGTGCAAAGATAAACAGACTCGTTCATATGAAATATGAAATATATAAAGGGAGGACTCGATCTGGTCACCCATGAGAAGGTCACCCAAATTCTATGCACTTTTTTTTGGGCCCTTTGGAAGGTTGACGGTAGGGTAGACTGTAATAGCTAAAGGGCAGCTTAGTCTCTATTGATTTCAGAGAGTTCACCTTCACAGTCAATTCTCCACCTTTAGGGTATGTGTGCAAATAGCTTCCAGGTAAATAAAACCCATTACAGACATTAGCAAATGACAAAATAACAATAAATAGGATGCTATCTATACTCATCTGTATGGATCTGCCCGCCATCGGAAAACCCATTTGGCCCTGGGTCGATTTTGGATTCGCCCCCAACCCTGAATAAAATACCCTTGAAGATACTCGATCCGGGATCTTGGAAGCCAAATTTTCACAAACTGTAACAAAAACTACACTCCGACCTCGATCCGTAGCAGAAAAAGTCGATCGAAATTCTGAAATATAGAATTTTTCCCTTCCCCAACAAGACTACTGGAAATGAAGTAGAGATTGGCGCCATAATGTGATGCAAGTTTGGTGGTTGGTTCATTCCTTCAACTATAGTTTTCAGTCATGAAAAATCGAAAGTGACTAAAAGTGTGTTTTATTAGGGTTATCCTATCCATTGATAAACTTATGGATAATGTTTATGTTGGGAAATAAGAACTCTATAAATTATGGGAGAACCTTGTATACACAAGTACAATCTTTGTATGAATTGCAATATGACTATGCATTTGAATATATAGATTATACTAATTCATTTATTTGTTTTTCTTTGTATTTTTTTAACTTTTGTCTAGTTGTAGCATTGTTTGAATTTTTATCGTCATCAATTTCTTTCTTACATCCATTGAGGACAATAAAGCTCGTTCCCTTTCTTGGTGACCTCGAGATTCAGATTCATGTCTTCTCTTTCTTGATTCAATTAGACTTTTGTGCATGGAAATAAATGGGAGGGGAGATGGTTCCTGAGATGTGGCAATAATAATGACTCATCCACTACCCTCTAGCACTAATGGAGTTACAAATTTTGAAGGTGTAGGCTCAAGATCGTAAGAATCCTTTGTTGTATTTACCCAATGGTGTTTTAGTTGTAGGTCCAAGAGGGATTCTAAGCTTTCCTTTTGGTGTTGAAGATGATTTTTTACAACCACATATGACCATGCTCGAAGAAATGTATTCATTAAAAATCAACAAGTTTGTAGTCCAGCTTTAATGGTCACATGCAAACACAATGTGGTCAAGAAGACTATGCTCAAATATGCATAAATGCAAACCTTGCATATGAAATGGAAGTATAATGATTAGTTTTCAAAGCCATGGAGATGAAAGTGCCTACATAATTGTCAATAATGGTAAAGGTTGTTAATGGCCAAACTTCTTAACGTTGTTGTTATTGAAATCAATATTTTTCTAGGCAGGATAGTTTCCACTCACTCAAGGCGCCATCGCTTAAGCGACGCTTATGAGGCTATCCATCGCTTAAGCGACGCTTATGGCCACATTTTCAAAAAAAAAAATATCTTTGTGATTTTTGGTAGGTTTAAAAAAGGAAATCCACGGGCCGTCGAATTTTTCCGTCGGATTTTGGATCGAAATGTAGTAGTGGATATTATGGTAGTAGACATCCCTGAAGCCTATGGTTTAATATTGAGTAGGGATTGGTCTAAAAAACTTAATGGTCATTTTGCAACAAATTAGACATGTAACCAGTCAAGTTGGGGGGAATGATGAGCCGCAAAAAGACCACATTTTATGCATCTTTTCTATACCATTTTTCACCTTATTCCTATCTTATCCTTCCATAAAACCATTAATATTCACCACTTTCATAATATATATGGGTTTATATTACCATTTTCTAAATCATTTATTTTTGAGTATTTTGAGTGAATTTATGGTTAATTATTGAGAAAAAATAACATATTTTCATTATACTTTAAAGTTGGATGAGTTTGGTGATGCTTACAGGTGTATTTGAAGACTCTAACAAGTTCAAAAATCACTACCTATCTTCAAATTCAAATTTCATCATCAATATGTGGGCTAATTTCAAGGAGAAGATGGTGGAAATGTGGAGAGAATATCTCATCCAATATTTGTTGAGAATTTAAAAGGATGAGTTGTAGATTTGTTGAGAATTTAATGGGATGAGTTGTAGATTTGTTGAGGATTTTGAGGGATAAGTTGAGAGAATAGTGGATTTGTAATTATGATTAGCTATCTTGAAGTCATGTATAAATAGGAGGGCTCTCTCCTCATTTTGGTTAGAGGGCCTCTCTAGTGGTTTGGAAGTAGAGTATAGTTCAGAGTTAGTCATAGAATATGTTCTTGACTGTTATGTAATGGAGATTATGCTTAATGCACATCCTTTGATTCTTCCATGTTCATATAGATTTTCAGTAATTTCTTCCTTATGAGTTGTTAATATAGATTTTCAGTTATGTTTTGCTTATGAATTGTTAGTATAGATTTATCATGAGATCACAAGCTAATGTTGATTTATTTATGTTAGTTTATTTCATACAATTTCCTACTTTTCTAGATTAGATTTCTTTTCATGTTGTTTCTTGCTTTTCACAAGTTTAATTCAATTTCAGTTGCATGTATTTTTAATTTCAGTCACTTAGAATATCATATTAAGTTCAACAACACTCTACCCCTGCATATATTTTGTATGTACCTCACAATTTCACGCTCTCTCTCCGGGTTGACAATTAAATTGCTGGATATATGTTATAAAATTGTTTAATATTTTCCCCAACATTGCCTGCTTGGGCAGTTTATTCATCTCACTCTCAAGGCTACCTTGATGATGTGTTTCCTATTAGATGAAGCTATTCTTGAGGCTACGTCTGGGTTAGAACAACCTTGGGGAGAGTTTCACCATAGATCATATTTCCTTCCTTATCTTGATCGTGTAGAGTGTGATGACTTTAGGGTGATTTTGAGTGAGAAACTTGGTAAGCCCATGGTCCAATTAAGCTCTCCTAGTCAGATTCCTAAAGGGAACATGGATAACTTGTCTCCAACGATACCTATCAATATTTCTCATGTTCCAAGAAAGATTTAGAACATTTACATTGGGGCGGATTGTTCCCCCAATGATATTAAAGAGTACATCGAGCTTTTTAAGGAATTCCTTGATTTTGTCACTAAGTCATATGAGGAAATTCTAGGGATAGACCCTCGCATTGTCAAACATGAAATAAAAACATATCCAGATGCCAAAATTGTTCTACAAAATTTGCGTGCAATGAATCCTAGGAAAGCACCCTCCATTAAGGCAGAGATAGAGAAGTTTCTCAAAGCCAACTTCATCTATCTCATTCCCTTGATGGAGTGGGTTTCAAACCCTGTTCCGATGGATAAGAAGCAGGGAACGATCTGAGTATGCACTGATTTCCGTGATTTAAATTGAGCTTGTTCCAAAGACAATTTCCCTACACCATTTATTGATCAAATCTTGGATGAGTGTGTAGGGAGTGAGGTTTTCTCCTTTATGGATGCCTTTTCTAGATATAATCAGATACAAACCCGAGGGCCAACATAAGACGGAATTTATTTGTCCTCGGGGAACTTTTTCATATCGAAAGATTCCCTTTAGCCTTAAAAGTGTCAGAGCTACGTTTCAACGGGCTATGACCTTTTCCTTTCACGATCTTAAAAATATTATTGAAGTGTATTTAAATGATCTAGCTTCTCACTCTCGCATTAGAGTGTGTCATCCTTATCATTTGTGTTTGATTTTCAAAAGATGTCGTCATTATCAAATTCGGTTAAATCCTCATAAGTGCATATTTTTCATCAAGGTTGGTTGCTTACTAGAGTTCATTGTTTCTGTTGGTAATAACTCCCGATTCCAATTGATTATTCAAATGAAAATGCCTATATTTATACATTTCATGAGGCGGTTGATTACCAGCCTTTTCGCCTTCCTAGCTATTCATATTCCTATTATTTATTTACAATAATCCTGAC